>OY796660.1:15483031-15839987 GCA_963680705.1 Rhagium mordax | reverse complement strand
CGCCGGGCCGCCATTCTGGCTATAAATCCAAGCTCGAAAGTCCAACTTGAAAGTACATCGTGAATTGTGCAGTCCAGCTGCGATTTTGAAGTCAGCAGATCCTAAATAAAAAGTTACATTTGTGACGTTAACGAAAAATTTTAAAGTTTTGGCAAGACCTGCACGCGCATGAAATTTGGAGGGTTCTGCGCGCGCATTCGGCCTTTTTAATTTCGCAAAATTTACAAAACTCTTCGACATGGGATATTGAAACGCTAATAACTTTTTAAATATTCAAAGAATCGCAACGAGATATAGCCGTTGGGATTTTCTCGACAAGAAGACTCCTATAAAAAAATAATAACATAACTGCCGGTGCCACGATTACCAATCAAAAACTGGTCACTCTGTTGTCGCCACTGTTTCTATAAGTCATGCTTCGTAATATGCAACATGAAACTGATTTTCAACCCCCTATACGAAAACAAAAACATTTCCAATGTTAAAACATGTTACGTTAACCGGAAGTAAAACGGATCAAGTTGACTTAAAGAAAAGGAAGCAAAAAGAGCCAAGTTTAACTCATATGAAGCGGCTCAAATTGAAATCAACTAAAGTTAAGTTCATCTTAGATAAATAAGTCAAGATGAACGAAACCTTTAAACATGCCAATATTAGATTGCGCAGAGTTAAGCCTCTGTGTTATTATTACATGAGTAATCCAATAACCACTTCAAAGTGAAAAAAGTGAACTTTTCTCAAATTCATCACAATTCAATGTGCATTCAGCAATGCCTTAAGAACTTTTATATTTTATTTTACTATTTTTATTTTTAATGGATTTTAATTAGAAACACTTTAGTTTAGAAAGTTGAGATGGATACAATTAAGCCAAGGTGCAGACAAATAGATACGTGAATGGCATAGACCTGAGACCATTGAAGTAGTAGGTTTTGGTAGGTTCTAGGCCACTTTGAGGAGGAGGGAAGGCCGTAGATGCGGTTCTGGGCCACATCGGTACGGGTGTACAATATGTTATCTTGATTGACTATCGGCTATGTATTTAGAGTGATGTAGTTAATGAAGGATGTTAATTAACTTTTAAAAAATTATGAATAATCTGAATTACTAGTTAATGAATGTTACTTATTATTTAAAATATTACATATGAAATCATTATAATGAGGAGCATTAAAAAATGTTTATTATATATAAGTTTTTATGGGAATCTTTGTAGAATATTTGCAAAACAATTTTGATTATTAAAGGAGGTCACTCTATATTGTTTAAATGTTATTTGTGGCATTTCATAAATTATTTCTTTCCTTTTCTATGTCGAGTTAGAATATTTTTGAAGGAAAATGTTGAATGCTTTGTCACCCTGATTAATTATTCGTAATGATGGACTACGGGCTATGTATTTAGAGTACCTAATGTAGTTAATTAAGGATGATAATTAACTTTAAAAAAAAAATCAATAATCTGAATTAATATTGGTACTCAATTAATGTTACTTGCTATTTAAAATAATAAATTTAAATAATCATTATAATGGGAATGAATATAGTGAAATAGCTGCTACTATTACTGAGGCGTATTAATTAATTAAAATGGAATAAAAGTATAAAGACGACGAAGTAATTGAAAACATTTAAAAAAAGCAAATGATTAAGAAGAATTATATGGATATACTTAGCTATTTTATAAATGATATTTAAGTATTAGAATAAAAAATAGCGGTTCTATTTAACCTTATTGACTTTAAACGTGCATGCTCAGACTTGTTGCAGCAAGTTGTAGACGTATTTGATTTGTAAAGCCTCGAAAGTTTGAAGACATGAATGATTGTGGAAAAGAGAATTAAATTATAATATATGCGGTAAAAGAATATTCAGTCTTTCTTAGGATAGGTGATTGACATATCTTCTTAGTACTATAATAGGTAATGGGTAAATAATATTAAAAACATGTTTAAAATATATTCGTATATTATAATTAAAAGCGTTAGAAATACATATTTCATGTTATATATTTTTTCATAAAATTCACTACTAAATAATAAAAAGTATACTTATTTCTAGTGAGGTAATAAATCGCAATTAGATAAGTACATATAGAAAATATTTATATTACTGACGAGAAGAGGCGAGTTTTTTTTTCATCTAAATTGTTTATGTCAATCTATTTTGAACTGTACCTTCTAACGCGTTATATTTTATATATGAGTCATGTATAATTAGTGCATAGACTTTAGTATTTTTAGGAAATTTGCTTTTGCGAGTTGCAAATTCTAATTTAATATCTACAGTTGATGATTTGACAGCATCAGCCTGATACGAGCAATCAATAACAAATAATGGATTTTCGAAAAACTCGGCTAAGCTCATCATAGGTTCATTTAATTCTCTACCATAAAAACTATGTTGAAAATTCTCATAAGCGTAATATGCAGCAGAACATAATTTTTTTGAAAAGTCGATATTCCATCTTTCATATGGGAATACGGCTGAATTCAGTGAGAGACGTATATCATTGATGTCGGCATGAATAAATTTCGTGGCGTCTTTCGTCTTATTTCCAGAATGATCAGTACTTTGAAAAGCAATTAAAATGTAGCGGGGTCTCTCCAGACTGGTGCTAGTTTTCATGGCCCATACGTCTGAAGATGTCTCGCGTAGAGAAGGTAATTCATAAAGATCCCACGTGCGATAAGCTATCTTAATAGTAGCACCTTTGTTTAAGCGAGAGAGTAATTTGAGTTTTGTTCTATCCTCAGGGATGACGTGACGAATTTTCCATTCTATTTTCTTGATCTCAATGAGGGCATCCACTTCACCTATGTAACAATTTTCGAAAGATCGGGCGACAATTAATATTAACTCTTGCTTAATATTTAGAATAGCCTTGGAATAGTCCTCTGCGAAGCCCATTAAATACTTTAGCGGTAGTCGACCACTAAAAGTATGACTAGTGGTATCCAAAATATCTTGCCTTTCATTGGTTAGGCCCCAGCCAGAAGTTAAAAGACTATTTAATTGAGTTTTTCCAAATGATGCTAATGTTTTCAGGGTAGTGGTTATGCCAGGCTTTCGCACCACCGCTATCTGTTCACCACCCATCTCATAACGGATTTCATCAAAAAGAAATGATAATGCATTATTCGCTAGGTGACATGTTTTAGTAGCATCACTCGGTATAAATCCTCCCTCTATGTATATGTAACTATTGCCAATGTCTAGATTAAGGTCTTGGAAATACACAGGAATACGCACTTCATCAGAATTTCTATATGTCGGCGATCCGTATGGTTTATAAGTGTGTTCATGCAGGCTGCTCAGCGATTTATCAAACACGGGCTCATCGAAAACTTCTAGTTTTTCATTGCTTACAAATCCGACAAACGGAGGCATATTAAAATAATAATAATATAACACTTATTGTCTATGGCGCACTTGCAGGCCAATAGATTTAAGAAATAAATAATCTTCAGGTGGCAGTAGTGCTGTTGTTGTTGTACGTTTAACTTTCTCAGAACGAATGAATCGTTCTCGGTCCTTATTTGATTTTTTATTGTTTGAAGATAAACTATTGTGCAACTGCAGGTGGTGGAGGGGGCGACGTACTTGAAGCAATTGTTTTTTGTAGAGGAAGCCCATCATAGACACGACACACAAATACGATAATAGTAAATTTTAGATATTTTTCAATTCCAACTTTACAATAATTTTTTCACCTCGAAAGTCAATCAAGTCACCGTTATCATCCAAGATGCGGAGAGTAATGTTATCGATAAACTGACGTCCAGCGGGTGTAACAGACATATAAATAATATTTTTAGGTTCCTTGGATAGCTTGTAGCCTGGTTCAACGTCAATATCAAATTCAAAAAGTGTATGTACCTGCTCACTATTTAAATATGCACCAGAAACAATATTACAATCCACTCGTATAATTCTTACTTTCATAATATCAACAGGTAGTGTAGATTCGTGAACTTTATTCGGCTGGAGGTATGTTGCGTGGAAACCCAACAACTTTCCGATGGAATTTTCTTCTTCGAACATAATTTCATATTTTGAGTAAATTTCACATTTTAACGTATTATTATTTGCTCGCAGAGAAAATATATTTTCTTCATCTATCATTTGCCCATTATTTTCATTCGATTTCATGGAGAATAATATAGCTTTATGGATTTCATCAATTTCATAGGCTCCTGGGGGTATGCGACAATGAAGTATTCGCCCCTTTATTTTACTATCAACATTATTCCTGTATGAAAAACTGTTATTTTTTTCATCGATGTTGAATATTGAGTTATAAGAATAGAAACCCAATAGTCCTAATCCATAATGAGTGCCTCTAGCGAGCTCGATGGGAGGAAAAAAATTCGCGCTTAACACACTTGAGTGGTCTGATAGAGTAAACGTCAACGACATGACTGATGTAGAGTTTTGCAGCAACTCACTTTTTATTAATGGTTGCAGCAGCCAAAAGGATACGCCGCACTTCCACTTTGTAGAGGTATGGACGGTGAAATGGATGCCTTGTTTTCAGATGTAATATTCACATTGCTCATGTTGCAATAACAGCAAAATATTTTCCGTGGGATGGGTCCATCATTAACATCACTCGACGCGGCTCTACTATCATTATTATAATGTTCAGTACAGTACTGATACTTTAACACGTTAATATCATTCTGCAAATGTTCAGGCAGTTTATCCCAAACTAATGCAATTTCGTTGGATGCACATCCGATAATCACCTCTTTGGGTAAGTTAGAGAGTTGTTGTCTACTCATCTTTGTTAAACTACGTAACCGAGAATATGCGATTAGGGATTGTCCCATTTTCTTAATACTTTCACGGTCCATCTGCGGTGTTATATCCATATTTATTGTTATGATTTTCAAGTCGAATTTGTCACTTGACTTGTTAACAGAAACTTTAGACATAAATGTCCGCACCACACTGTATTGAAATCTTGTTGACGCTCGTAGTTGTAGTAGAATATTTGACCTGGGTGGGGGCCTGAGCGCATGTAATTTAAAAATTCTATAGGTGGGGGCAAATCGCCAAAGCTATCGTAATAATATACTGTACGTCCTTTTTTTGTATATGCAACCCAATGTGTCCCTGCACCATTTACACTATCCAAATTTATGATACCACATTCTTCATTAAATGGACCATTAATAGGTAGAGTATCACGCATAAATATACCTCGAAAATTAGATATTTTCGTTTTTAAGGCGTAGCGACTTATATCGAAGTTCGTGAGTGCTCTCTGGGGCAGGGTGTTTAATAGTTTTTTGAAGTACTAAGTCGTTGTTGTTGATGATTAAGGTAGAGTCCCAATCCTTTTCGGTATGGTTTCAAAAATAATCCATTGCCGCTTTTACCCAACGCTATCGCTTCCATCTGTCTATTATGACGTTGTGCTTCGGATAATTGATTTTTTCCAGCTTGCACATCAGATACAACTCTCGCGACACCTGCCGCACCTCCAGTCAAAGCTCCTAGTGCAGAAAGTCCAGCAAATATAGGTAGTAGGGGTAAAATGCCGCCAACTTTCGGTATAGGTATAATACGTGGAGTTCGAATTTTACGTCTCCCACCTGAAGTCTTTAAGGATTGACGCGCTGCATGTAAAGCAATTTTTGCCGCCTTACCTATGCTCTTTTCAATCAATCGTTTACCACCGGCTTTCCTCAAAGCGCTACGGACATTACTAACTATTCCCGCTCCAAAGGAAGTCTGCTTTAACTTCCCTTCACGACTTTTTCCTTTCATTTTCCTCTTCTTTTTAATTATACGTGTTGATACTAATTGACGTTGGCAGCCCATTCCTAATTTTCTTTTCACTTTCATAATATTAGTAACAAGCCAAGCAGCTGCTTTTTCCCCTGTACTAGCGTCCCTAGACTTGACTCGATTCCAGGCGCGTTGCTCTAATTCGTAATCTGCTCGATGTCGCGCTGTCAAGTCGTTATTTTGATATGCTAGGTCGTGTTGTTTGCATGCAGAATCCAATTGATTTATGCCAGGATCGCCTCTTGCAAGTCTTTTCTGAAGTCGAGTTCCCGGTCCACAGTACTACAGAAAAAATAAGAAAAGAGATAAAAATATACTATATTATTAGTAAATTTAGAGAATATTTATGCTTACCTGATATGTTGGTAAATGTGCCTCAAATGGAAGTTTATTGATTAACGTATTTACTATGCCTTTACCTTTAACTCGAGAGCAAGTACTTTTATTACTATTAATTTTACGTCTGCTCTGTTTAATCGGTGCCATTTAAATAAGCTTTACATATTAATATTTAGTTTATATATGTTCATACAGTAACACAATGCGCATCGTAAAGCAGAAGGAGACACTTGATGTGGAAAATTTAGATGAGAGAGTTGGAGGGGGAATTTTAAGTGCTGCGGATAAACGACATGGGACTCTCCTACCTTCAACTGTTCGCGGCCTTATAGTTGGACCTTCAAACTGTGGTAAAACAAACATAATGATATCTCTGCTCACCCATCCACATGGTCTTCGATTTTCCAACGTATACATTTACTCAAAATCACTCTATCAACCTAAGTATGAATATTTACGTGAGGTGCTTTCTCCAATCCGAGGACTAGGATTCCACACATTCGATGGCAGAGCAGAAATAATGGAACCATCTGAAGCGAAGCCTAATTCAATTTTCATTTTCGATGATGTGATTTGCGAGAAACAGGATGTCATTAGATCATATTTCAGTATGGGAAGACATAAAAATATTGATTGTTTTTATTTGGCTCAAACATATTCGCGAGTGCCGAAGCAATTAGTGCGTGATAATGCAAACTTTTTAGCACTATTCAAGCAAGATGAGATGAATCTACGTCACATATATAATGATCATGTAAATCCTGATGTGTCCTTTAAACTATTTCTAGAAATGTGCGCCGAATGCTGGAAGAACAAACATGGCTTCTTAGTGATAGACAAAGATAGTGAATTGCAAAAGGGTAGATATCGAAAGGGGTTTGATAGTTATATATGTCCATAGTGTATTTTCATAAAGTTCAGTTCCAGAATAATCTCCATTAAGTAACAACGGTCGGTGTTATTCTGTGTACTAGTGCGAGTTAGAGCAATAATAAATGACTATGAATAGTGAAATTGATTTGAAACGTAAACTGATTGAAGCAACTGATGCTGTTAGAAAGAAATATAACTCTATTAAGACTAACCATGTTGGAGATAAATTAGCATTAGAGAAGGTATATGAACCTATAACAACGCCACTAAAACAAATGACTTCTATATTATCATCACCCTCAGTTCAACCATCACAAAATCAACCAGATATATTATTTAGGAAAAAGAAAAGAAAATATTCCAGTAGTGATAGCACCAATGACAATCACACTGAAAATGTTCAACCAACTCACTCCCACTCGTTAGCAGCAGCAGCAGCAGCAGCTAATCAAGAAATGCATTCCGATGACGATGATATAGGATCACAGACGATTAAGAAACTAACATCATCATCAACACCTCCAATCATAGCATTAACACCCCCTACGTCCGAAGTTTCACAAAAACCTGAACATATCGAGAGCAGTGGTAGTAAAAGAAAGATGCAATATGTAGCAAAGGCATACATAGAAGGTTTGAAGTCTGGAGATTCTATCTATGATTCAATTTATGGCATACGTGTAGATTCAGAGACAGGAAAATTGTTAATGGGAAATGCCGAAGTAAGATTTCCTGGTAGAAATATTGCAATATGGCTTAACGATCGACGTCTTGGAACTTATCGCGGATCATCACATCTCTATGACCTAATATTTTTACGACTTCCATCAGCGGCTCTTAATGAAACTGTTAGTAAGACAGAGCTGGAGGCTTATAGTGATATTTTACATAAAACAAATGTAATATACAAGAATTATGATAAGAAACTAGGGCTCAAAATTAATAAAAGCAGAAAGTATCTTGAAATTATAAAGCCACTAATTCAGAGTCGAGCAAAATCTATATCTACCCCTGCAACGCGAACTCGATCTCAATACACGGGAACGGGAGTAAGAAGAATAAAACCTAAATTGCCTACCGTAAAAATTCTAAATGTTAATGGTAATAATGAACGACGCCGCACGGTAAATTATGTATATTGGAATAAACCTAGAGAACTAGTAGATCGACTACGTCTGCTGTGGAGTTCCAAAATGGCTGGACATACGGGTCATGATAATGAAATTATATCAATTATTGAAGAATTGCGTGAAGAGGGCATAATTTATTAATACTACGCCTATGTGATCAAATTTATATAAAATAATATTACTCTTCGATTTTTCCATCAGTTTACGTTAAATATGGCTACCAACAACAACAACAGCAACAACACAATTGACAAATTCGGTCGCAGTAAAAGACTTGGTAGTAGTAGTGTCGATGTTATACGATATCGAGGACCATCTGGAGTTGGCTTTAAGCTAACACCTGATAAGCATTTTGATATTCAAGATAAATGTTTAAAGAATGTCGGAGAGCCAGTAGACGGTACAGATAGTGCAACACGCGACTATGTGGATAAATGCATGTCGATGATTTCTGGAGATGTCCTTAACGCTTTGAAAGACTCAATTAGTTTCACCGCAACATCAATGAGAAATTACGTTAATGAAAGTCTGCATAAATCAAACGCTGATTTAAGGAAGCAGATGGAGGTATATGTGCAACGACATGTGGTAGAAGTAAAACAGGATACTATTTTAATGAAAAAAAGAATTCAAAGTCTAGAGAAAGATGTAGCCTCTAAAGGAATACTTATTGATACATCTGTAAATCATAAAGCTTTGTCGAATGCAGGTATACTACAATCTCTACACAGAGAATCATCATTATGATAACATGGCTCTTATTGGCTGTTAACATGAGACATACATGAGGAGAAGAAGAGGAAGGGGTTATTCATTAAAAAATATATATACATTCGAAATTGATGCTCATTGTGAGAAATAACGAAACCTAATATACATCGTGCTTCATATACTTTGCTGTCAACATATTCTGTAAACAAGTGAATTACTTATATACGTGAAATATGGCTGTCGTTAGTGATGTGAAAAGAAAAATTATTGAAGAATTGCATAAACCTGCTAGACGAAATTTTCAGAGACGGCGAACTGTTATAAAAGGATTTGGAGACCTGTGGCAAATTGACTTGGCTGAAATGCAGTCATTTGCTAGGGAAAACAAAGGCAATAGATACATTCTAGTGGTGATTGACTGTTTCTCAAAATATTCATGGACACGACCCATTAAAACTAAAACAGGTGTAGAAGTTACCGGGGCTATGAGAAATATTATGCAGGAGGCAAATTATTCTCCTAAGAATTTACAAAGTGATAATGGCACTGAATTTTATAATAAAAACTTCACTAAATTAATGAAATCATACCATATCAATCATTATTCTACTTTTAGTACGAAAAAAGCGGCAATTGTGGAGCGCGTTATAAGAACGCTAAAGAGCTGGTTGTATAAAGAATTTTCAACTAGAGGCACTTACAGATGGATTAATATTTTGCCTGATATTGTGAAAAGGTATAATAATAAAATACATCGTACCATTGGCATGAGACCTGTTGATGTTACACCTACTACAAGATTAACTGCTTATAATCACATTAAGATTGCATTAAAGCCAAAATTCCATGTTGGCGATATAGTTCGAATTAGTAAAAACAAAGGAGTGTTTGATAAAGGTTATTATGCAAATTGGTCGGCGGAGCTTTTTAAAATTATTAAAGTGAATATAACTAACCCAACAACCTATCTTCTCGAAGACATGAATAGTCAACCTATAAAAGGATGCTTCTATGAATTTGAATTGCAAAAGACTAAATATCGAGATATCTATTTGGTGGAGAAAATTTTACGTCGACGCAAGAATGAAGCATATGTTAAATGGTTGGGATTCTCCAACAAATTTAATTCGTTTATAAACAAAGCTGATATTATTTAATATGTTGCCTATTATAATACGAACTTAATCAATGCAATTTTTAGTTTTTAGTTTTTTTTTTTTCTTTATATGATGTATTTGCAGGAAATTCCTAAAATAAATGTTCACTTATATATTACAATATTGTTATATTATTTATTTGATTAATAAAATGAGATAGGGAAAGGAAAAATAAGCATAAAGCGATGTGTGTGCGAATATATGTTTATTAATATTATGTATAAAAATAAATAGATATATTGATTAAACACAACCATAGTACAAAAAATACAATATAGTTAGATGAAATATGGATTAAGCACTTATAATACAAAAAATTATAACATAGATAACATACATAAAGAAAAAATCATCTAATCAAGAGCCTATTTAATAAGTGTAGAACAAGGAAAATCTTAAAAATATTAATTAATAATTACATATAATCCTAATTTATTTAAAATGTTTAATTTATATGATAATTTCCCCAAGATAAAGTGTTAATGCCATCCGGTAAAATATATCGTTTTTCATCGTATGGTGATAAAGCTATTTTATTCACTGCTTGAGTATAAATAACATGTTTTATTGATTTAAATACAATTTGTCTGGACAAGTGAATATTTTTATTAAAAAGGCAATTTCTGTAATGCTCATGTTGCAGTCTTTTTACGACATGCCTTTTTACTCCTTTTGCTTTTTTAACAACAACCCCGCTTCCCACAACAAAATCATAGAGTTTAGCTCTTAATCCTACAAATTCAAGCATAGGTGTCCCAGCATTTTCATCCTTGAAAACACCGAGAACAGCTTTATTTACTCGTGGCATATCATATGGATTATTTGCTGAATAATTAGATGTATCAAATTTTTCTAAATTATCCCTAATATCATTATATATATCTTCGGTATGTATGTTATATACTAAGGAATCAGTGTCTGTATATAAAAGTTTAGCCTTATCACCATACATATTCTTAACAAAACCATAATGAAAGTCGTACATAGTTGTTTTAGAAATATCTAGCACACTAAATCCTACGTATATAGGTTTGTCATATAGGCATTTTAATTTATTCATTTGGATGGCTACTAAATTTTCGTGAAATATACTTATACTATGGAAATTCGGTTTGGCAACTAAACTCTCTGCACCCTTTTTTTGTTTTACGCTATCCCAGTGATTAACTAATTTTACTATAACCCGTTTCTCTACAGCCTCCATACATTTGCCGAAAATGGCGTTATTTGCTAGTTTATAGCTACTTTTTTCGAAGTCGTTTTTTGCCTCTTGTCTTTTTTTAGTATTCAGGTCAATATATTTCTTTAGCCAGTCAGACTGACTAAAAGCTAGAATGCGATGAATTTTTTTTAATACTAACCCATACTTCATTGCCTGATAAAGGTTGCGATAGTGAATAATATATTTTTCTTTATTCAATAAATTGGGAATTAACCTGGTTTGTTTGCTCGTGCTATTGGGAGGAACGATATTCTGCGGGCAAAATGGGAGTTCATCATGGACATCATGGAGAGTGATTGGATACGTGATGTCTACTTCTAAAATGAATCCTACGGCACTGGCATGGTCTGCACATCTACCCCATACGTCAAAAGTTGCAACTTCATCATCCGATAACCATCTAAAATCAGATTTTGGCAAATACTGCGATAAGGACAATCCATATAAGTTGTTTGCATCGAGGTATATTAGAAAGGAGGGGTCCTTGTTTTCATCGTAAACCAAGTGACTTAATGATGGATCCTCAGATTTGTCAGGCATGTACTTATTATTAGCAACCGCATGTCGGTGACTACACTGGGCAACTCCACCTCTAATTGATTTTCTTATAAAATGCAACATGTCAACATCCGTAAGCAATTCCAATTTAACCTGTAAGACAAAAAATGAAATTAATTATAAAATATTGTAGCGATAAATACGATAAATAATAATAATATATAAAATGTACTATAAAAAAAAATTACCTTTGTGTATTTCAGCATAGCTTGCCATGATAAGCCTGGTATAGTAATGAAACTACATGCTTCTAACCCATAAATCTCCATGCAGACAGTTCTAAATGCTTCAAAAACATCTACTAGTAGTAACACATCTGTTTTGAGATATAAATCCGAATAGTCTGCCAACGTACTGCAGTTGAAAGTTCTCCAAACCTCTCTAGCATGTTCATATTGCTCCTGATCTATTGCAGTCTCAGTTAAAGCGCTATAGAAGTCATGTTGTGATGGCAGTTCCTTCGTAGACTGTAGTTTTTCATATGAATCAATGAACTCATACGGGAAGACTCCTTTTCTGGTGACCAGTTTAAATTCTTCATCATTATGAAAAGCTCTTCTCGTCTCAATAAACTGAATCTCTTCTAAATAGCTTGCAAGATCTTCGAGACTGTGCGCCATAAAACGGTATGAATCCAAGAAACGCAAAGTAATATGCTTTTTTCTCTCTCTCTTGACTTCCCCTCCCTTCTCGATATTGGTACTGACTGAATTTGTATCTTCATCATTCGCATCGTTGACAGCGTCGACGTCCTCCTCCTTCTCCTCCTCTTCCCCATCATTATTTCCATCATCTACAGCAATTTTAGCCATGAAAGTAATATATTTTTCCTTATTTTGCGGAATGACACTAACTTCCTCCGCTTGAGCTGCAGCTTGTTGTATAAATAAGTGGATGTCATAATTACTCATGTTATGGAAAAATATCGGGAAAAATCTTGGTATTCTATACTTCAAATTGCACTGGCTATGCGCTGCTCCACGATAGTTACCTGAAATAAAAAAAAAAAAAATTAAACACCTTCAAAATTAAATAAACACATACATATCGAATATGATAAAAAACAAAAAACACTAACCTAGGAAGTGGTCATGGTCTCGAACCTTAATAAGAGGAGATTTTTTGTTTGTTTTATCAATGGTCTGATTATTTGTTATTTCAAATGCTTGTCTGCAAATAAAACAAACGGTTGCTTCATTATATTCCTTTCTCTCTTCACATGTTAGTGGTTTCATAGCAATTGGTTTTTCGAAATGGTTTTTATAAATTCGGCGTACGTCTTCTATTAACCATTTCATGTACACAGTGGCACAGTCTTTACCTCTATATGTTCTAAAAGTGGATAAAGTATTATCGAACGAACATTTTATAAAATAGGCAAAACTATAAGCTTCGTGGACATGGGTTGCTCTAGTATAATTTTTTTCGGGGTTAGAATCACAGCTTGATATAGGTTTTAAAATTGCTTCAAAGTCACAGTAAATTGCAAATGGTAGCTTAAAAGTTAAATGAAAGTCCTTAAATTCCAGGAAATTTTTTCCTGGCTCTGGGAGTATTGTACATATTTGTTGGCAATCCTTATTACTTTGGTGTCGTTGTAATTCTGCTTCTGTCCGGAAAAAAATTAGACAACCATCGCAGATATGTACCGCCGCTGGTTTACCTGTCAATTGACTTCTAACTAATCTAGATAAGTTTTTTATCCAGCAGTAGTGAGCTTTATTTTGAGGACCTTCCAAATAAAGTAGGTTTATCTAAAATAAAGCGAAATGATTAATCGAGTTTACATGTTTATTTTTTTCCATATTGTTCATGATTTTTATTATTTTTTTACCATAAAAAAAAAAAAGAAAATTGCAAATACTCACATGATTTACTTTTCGTCCTTTGGTATGATATAATGGTCCTACAACGTTATGCTGTTTCTTCACAAGTTCCAATCCAAACACGTTTATACTTATCGCATCATTTTGTTTTTCAAATTTTCCAATATCCTTTACGCGTACTGGAAAAGGAATTCCTATAAAATTGAGTTCTCCCAAGAATCTACTGTAATTAGACGTGCGATATGTGTGTTGTTCCGCAGGGTGTAATGCGCTTAGAATGCTCCATTCAAAACAACGATTATCTAAAACAAATTCAAATTAGCATGACGAAAAGTTTAAAATTATTAAATGCAGAAAATACCTGAGTTTTTAACGTTGATGATTGCTTTTTTATCAGCAATTTCTTTGGGCAAGGGGATATAGGAAGATGCTCTTAAAGGGTTATATTTCGCAATGTTGATTTCGAGGTATAAGAGCGATACTAGAGCCCAACCAGAGTCCCTTTCCTGAAAATGCATAATACATAATATTACGTAAACTATAGATAGATTCGATAAATTGAGTCTTACCTCAAATTCCTCGCTTTTCGTCTTTAAAATATTGAAAAAATGAGTGTACAGCTCGTCTAGATCGGTTGCCATCGTTGCAATTTGATACTCACTGTTAAATGATTTAATTTCCTGTTGCGCACTGCTGCTGCTACCATCAGTACTAGTAGCTTTGGTTGGTAAAATGTACCATGCAAAAAGTTCTAAATATATTTTGATGCTGCAGTGCACCAAGAGAAGAGATTTTATTAAATTTAGAACTTTTGCTTTCGCGGAATTTAAAAAACTTTCCACAGATATAGAATTTATGGATTCATTATTCGTAGCCTCCACGCGGTACGTTGCAATTCTATTATTGAATGCTGATTTAATTTTAATTAAACCGTCTTCTACCACTTCGCCTTTGCAATTTAAGCGATGTCTTGTACTTCGCTTATGAGCAGCAATTTCAGTCCGCGATATATGAATACCACATTCATCGCAACTGATTAAATTGTTACTAACACTTTGACGTGCATTTTCCATCATGCCGTCACTATATACAGGAGCAATATAATCAATGTTTGCGTGAGATGTACTAGGTTGATTTGTCGAACATTGTTTGTTTTTTGAGAGAGGTGGGGTTGATGAAGAATGTTTATGCGCATTATTCATGTAAGGTTTTAAGTTGTCCTTAGGAATGTATAATACTAATATGTCTCTTGAGATTATCACGTCGATTGAATACTTTTAAACATAATTCACACTTAAATTCACTCATTTTGGCTTAGATATCTGCTTCTACGTATATCAAAATTTAATTTCTTAGATCACTTTTAGTTTAACAAGAAAACAGTCGGGTTTGAGTAAATTTATTATAATAATATGCATATACCATGCATGACTCTAAAACATTCAATACAATTGCATATCGTTTATAATTTAATACGTATATTTCAAGTATCACTAATAATAGTTTAATTATTGTTTTTATTATTATTTTAGGTTACCTTTGTATGCGGGGTGGAACAGAAGTATCAAATAATGACTTTAACTTTGCAAAGTTACAAAAAATGTTCAATATAAAAGTTGTTTGATTCTTTACCATGCATGTTTTGAGTATTTTCAGTTTGGTGATATCTTCTTCTGGTTTTGTTCCAATGCAAGCAACTTTTTCTTTTTAAATGATACTCAAACATTTTTTCAATCAATTTAGAACAAGCATAATTTTTCTCTATTCAGTTATAAAATTTTGTAACTTTTATTTTGAACATTTTTTCAGAATATATTCTACTGTATTGAATGTTAAATCGCTCATGGAAATATAAGTCATATTTTTATTTTTTATTAATAAATGCATTAAAAAATATAATTAAAACTATCTAAAACTATTAATTATTATCGTTAAATCCAATTGAAGGGGAAAAATTAATTTCAGTTACTCAAGGCAATTAAATTCAATTAATGGTACACTTAATGAGTTAGTATGCGATGTTTGAGATAGACCATTATATTGCAATGTATATATTTTTTTGAATGACATTATGTTGGAAATAACGGCATCTGAAAATAATTCAGCCACTCGTTTAGGTAGAAAACACTGAATAATATTATGTCTGTCTTCACTATCTTCTAATTTAATTAACACTGCACGACCATACTTCGTTTTCATTGACCTCATCATTTTTATGTAATATATTTTCTTAACTGTTAAGTCTGATATGTGATTTAAAGAGTTTTTATTTAAAGCATGATTTGAAATAGCATTTATTTCCGATAAATTAATGTCAACTAAATTAGACATTTTCTTAAGAAATAACGATAATAATCGATAATTAATATAAGATAGCTTACCTAAAAATTCACTCAGAACCAACTGTTTAATTTAACACTATAAAGCACTATTTTTATGAATCAGTAAACTAAATAAATAACTCGGGGTGGACGCGATCACTGAATACTGAACAGGTGATTTTCGAAAGAAGAAGTTAATATTTTATGGTGCACCAGCGTTTTTATAAGGCATCTATCCCTACTATTCAAGCGGGTGGTCCTCCCCCCTATTCATGCAATAAACGAGTTTAAACTTCTATTTTAAAATATTTTATAACTAACATTTTTTAACATGAATATGGCGTTTTCAATAATAATTATCAACGCAATTATTGTAAAAAACTATAATGAAAATTTGTTAAATGTGAGTGCAAGTAAATAAGCTAGTCGAAATTACAAAAGCTACATTGAATAATAAAACTGAGGATAAAATCATCTAAATAATGAACAATATATAATTAGTAATCAGAATAATAAGAAAAAAAAAAAAAAGCAAAGTACAACATTCATTGTATGTTGAAAGATTGTAGTTAATGCTAGTAGGTGAATATGTAAAAAGAAACGAGAAGAGTAAAAATTACTAAAGTTACTTACATTCCTATTTAAAATAAACATTTTTTCTTTTAAAATTGTGCAGGGTATCGCGACACGCATCCGCCGAACAGAACATAAACAGGGACGTGTTTGCGCAATTGGCACACCACATTTCCTGATTAAATATATATTGCTCAAAAGCTCTTGATTTCTCATAAATATTTTCATGTTCGACAAAATGTTTAAATTTAAAATATTTCAGATTGTTGGTATCGTGAAGTATATTCAGATGTTCATTTAATGTACTTAATGCTCCAGCACACGAACGACAGTATCCATTTCCACTCGAATCTTCATACCACTCACTTATAGCGCAAAATGAATCTTCATTTGTTGGAAAAAATTGATAATCTTCATTTGGATTCATCGTCAGTATGTAGCCCATTTCTTGTGGGCTGAATTCATAGAATACATAATCGAAATTAATGTACTCATCTTCTTCGTTCTTTTCTAAATCGGCGAACTCATAGAATTTGAATGTGCGAAAGTTTTTTCTAATTAACTCAGTTAAGTGCACTGGTAAGTTTAACTTCATAGAGTTATGAGCGTTTATTAGCTTTGAGCATATTGCTCTAACACTGGTTTCCGTCATTGAATAAACTGTATCTGTGGTGCCATATTTGTAATACATTTTTTTGCACGCTGACCACATTTTAAATTTCGATCGATTTGACTACTTCTCTGATTAGAACAAAACTATAATACCTTTTGCAGTTTAAGTCGGCTGTTTTATATACGCTTGCATCCCTCTTTCTTTTTTTTTTTTTTATGAGTGTATCATCAGCATAAAACACTCACTACAGACTAAAGCTTTTGGTTTAAGTCGGTATCATACTAAGCATATCTAAAACTTTATAATTTCAGTATTAATTAATATATGCAAGCAAGCATACTAATTACGTTTACTTAATTAAATTTTCTTTAAAATTCATTAATCTATGATGCACTTATTATTTGTATAATTTGATTTTATGACTCTATCCGTAAAAATATTATTTCGGGGCAAGGTTATAAATATTTTAATGGTATATTGAGGGCACTGCAGCGAATAACAATAGTAGGTATTATATTTTAGTATTTTTGTAAAGAGCGTTTATTGCGGGGTTAAAAAATAGTTAAATAAATTTAATTGCGCTATAGGTATGCCCCAAAAAATATTTATTTACAGCCCTTTGTTGAAAGAAAATGTTTAAGAAGCAACAAAGGTCTAACTGCATAATTTTAATAAAAAAATGTTATTACCCTCTAATAGCCGGTGTAGTAAAAAGCCCAGAGAAACGTGTACAGAATGAAATAAGGGTAATGGTATTTTTTAGGACTTATACCTAACCATCAATAACTAACGGTATCCTTTATTTATTGTCAAATATTCAAAAGATACATTTTAAAGCAATAATAGTTTTAGGAAATATTCCATACAAACTTTTTTATATATCAAATACTACTATATAGAGAAATAATGTTCTAAATATTATATGTAAACATCGCAACGAATAAAAACATATTCACAATATTCTTAACAGCACATATAAATATATATTTTGTAAATTATTAAAAAAAAAAAATACTGAGTGTCTAAATCTTATTCTTCTCTTCATCTGTATTGCTCGATTCATAAAGCTGAATTATTTTCTTCATGAATTCTTTCGGAAGATTATTTTTCAAAAAACATCCCAAGTTAATGTTTAACATTTCCTCATATAATTTCTCCAAATCATAAATGTTGTAAAAATATTTTTGACAGATTATTAATCCCTCTTCATATGATGATATCAGTTGTTGCTCAAGTTCATTTTCATTGCAAGAGATTTTGCGGTATTCGGTTTTCGCTGACAAACATAAAACATCTAATTTAATGAACAACTGTTCAATAACGCGAATCACATTATACTCATCATTATCCATTTTTCTTCTTATCGAATGCGTTATATCATTGCGATGTTTCCAAATTAACTAACTTACATCTCATTTCCACAATCATTCATGTCCTCAAACTTTCGAGGCTTTACAAATCAAATACGTCTACAACTTGCTGCAACAAGTCTGAGCATGCACGTTTAAAGTCAATAAGGTTAAATAGAACCGCTATTTTTTATTCTAATACTTAAATCTCATTTATAAAATAGCTAAGTATATCCATATAATTCTTCTTAATCATTTGCTTTTTTTTTTAAATGTTTTCAATTACTTCGTCGTCTTTATACTTTTATTCCATTTTAAATAATTAATACGCCTCAGTAATAGTAGCAGCTATTTCACTATATTCATTCCCATTATAATGATTATTTAAATTTATTATTTTAAATAGCAAGTAACATTAATTGAGTACCAATATTAATTCAGATTATTGATTTTTTTTTTAAAGTTAATTATCATCCTTAATTAACTACATTAGGTACTCTAAATACATAGCCCGTAGTCCATCATTACGAATAATTAATCAGGGTGACAAAGCATTCAACATTTTCCTTCAAAAATATTCTAACTCGACATAGAAAAGGAAAGAAATAATTTATGAAATGCCACAAATAACATTTAAACAATATAGAGTGACCTCCTTTAATAATCAAAATTGTTTTGCAAATATTCTACAAAGATTCCCATAAAAACTTATATATAATAAACATTTTTTAATGCTCCTCATTATAATGATTTCATATTTAATATTTTAAATAATAAGTAACATTCATTAACTAGTAATTCAGATTATTCATAATTTTTTAAAAGTTAATTAACATCCTTCATTAACTACATCACTCTAAATACATAGCCGATAGTCAATCAAGATAACATATTGTACACCCGTACCGATGTGGCCCAGAACCGCATCTACGGCCTTCCCTCCTCCTCAAAGTGGCCTAGAACCTACCAAAACCTACTACTTAAACAGTCATGTATATTTCAGAAACCACAATAATAAGGATTATCTCGATACATGAGTTTCTGCATATTTTTATATAGTTGACTCATAATTATATTATAAATAATTTGTAATTCTTACATAACCATATTGTTGGTAAGTAAGTGTTATTTTGAATAATATGATTATCTATCTCTTTGCATGGGTAAGTTTTTATTTTCAGATGTAAATTCGGTTAAATATGCAAAATTGGGCAGAATTCAATAAGCATGTTGCCATTTCCATATCTAAAACGATTTCCGAGATACAACGTAAACCTGACATGACTGTGGGCCACTGTGGGGGCTCATAAAAAAGCTTATTTCTTTCAAAGATATAAACATTTGTATGCCTATTTTTTAATAAATCTTAAAATAAATTTATATATCTACTTGATTTTTCAGAATTTTAATTAAGATCCA
Organism: Rhagium mordax; assembly: GCA_963680705.1. Lineage (NCBI taxonomy): Eukaryota > Metazoa > Arthropoda > Insecta > Coleoptera > Cerambycidae > Rhagium > Rhagium mordax. The sequence goes on along the minus strand of OY796660.1, from coordinate 15,820,101 downwards.
TGGAATATATCGATTTCTTTTTAAGCCTACCTGTTTTCTTAGGGATTGATGAAAAAAGAAATAGAATATTTCGTAATTTCAACATTACCAAAAAAGATAGGCATATTAATGGTTAAATTTTTGAAATCCGAAAAAAATAAATTTTTTATGAGCCCATAGTCAACTGTGGGTTTCATTAAAAAAAGAAAGTTAATAAATCAATTTTTTAAGCCTACTTTTTTATTGGGATTTATTAAAAAAAACAATAGAATACAAAAACATAAATAAATAAATATGATTTGTTTTCGGGTTCTCTTCCGCGTTCTATATTTTGGATTCTTGAGTTTCGACTATCTTGTCGTGATCTTCTTCTGAAGCGTGGCAACTATATATAATTTTCTGAAATTTATTTTGAAATGGTTTTCAAAATTTCAAATTTACGCTTGTCGATAACTGCAGATGTTTTTCTATTTTGTTATCTCGATTACCCCATTCAGTTTAATTTGCTTCAGTTAGAAATATTATTTCTAAAATATTTGTCATATACATACGTGCATATTATCTTATTTACCATATAACATACTTGGGGGTAAATAGCCTGGAAAGCGGTTGTTTAAATGAATTTTATTTTATAATGGACATGCTAAGAAAATAATTTATTCTAAATTCTTGGTAAAGCTATTAATTTAACTTAATAGTTTCTTCAGATTGGACCTATTCTCTAATTAGGTACTGTCTAATTATACATTACTAACCTTACAACTAGATATTGCAATCAACTGGGTTTGTGTTTGTGTGCATATTAGTATAAGAGCCCTCGACCAGGATTTTCGACCTCATCGCGACACGAGGATTCTATTTTTTTCAACAGTTCATGTCAATATGAAAAAAAAATTCTATTGCGACTGACGCCTATCTCATTGCTAGAGGGGTGAAAAAAATTATCGAAGATGTAAAAGAGAATGGGTCATAATAGTTATTCGATTATCCGAGTTCGGCCGTGGATGGATATTAAGCAACGAAATTTTCTGGGATCCGAGAGGAAAGATAGTTTTAGCTCCCCTGAAAGTTCAGTCGAAAAAATCCTCCGAGGAGGGGAGCAAGGGTCCGTGAAAAAGTACAGTTTTTCGGCAAAATGTTAATGGTTAGCATTAGATCTTATGTAACAAAATAATACGCATGGAAAAATTGATACATATAAATTCGCAAGATAATTCAGGTCTCTATCCATGATAGAGATACGATATAGTAACAGCTTAAGCTTAAAATTATATATATGTACAAATAAGCACAAAGTCAAACCCGCATAACCCACGCTAAGTTATTATTAAATACATCGATAACACCCTTTTGGCCTCGATATCAGCGAATGAAAATAAAAATATATTTACCTAACCTATTTATGGTCAGTGGGATATATCCAATATTGCTGCTTAAATTAACTCTTTTATTTGCTAATTACGGAACCGAATTTTTATATCTAATATGGAATCAAACTGTTCCATAGTTTTTTATACATATTTGATTGTTGCCCGAATTACATTAACGTGACAAAGAAAAAACAACACATCAGTACACATTGTTGTACAATTTCTAGCTGTATTAAATACATAATTATGTATATAATAAAATAACAACTAATAACATTCTAACGCAAATATATTTAAAATATTTATTTACCACAGTAAATCCTAACATACCAATACTTTTATTATATAGGGTGTAAAACAAAATAGTGCAAAAATTGCAAAATTTTTATGGTCTGCCATTTTGTTAAAACGACATTTTTCATCTCCCATTATAGATGGAAAATGAGTTAATATCAATATCTCCAGACGTTTTCGCCAGTTTTTTTATTAAGGCCCTTTATCTATTTTATCCATCAACATGTGTTTCCAAATTGCGATGCTTTTAAAAGATTTTGATACTTACCTTGTTTCGCTCTGTATAACATGCCAAAGGGCCTTAATAAAAAAACTGGCGAAAACGTCTGGAGATATTGATATTAACTCATTTGCCATCCATAATGGGAGATGAAAAATATTGTTTTAACAAAATGGCAGACCATCAAAATTTTGCAATTTTTGCACTACTTTGTTTTACACCCTATATAATAAGAGTATTTAAACTTTTTCAAAAAAATTTATTGTTTTATGTAATCTGGGACAAATGATATTTTGCACGGTGCAAACCGCACGAAAAAGTCAACTTTTAAAAAGTTACAGCTAATTGAAAATGGTGCTAAAAATTGCCTTTGCCGAACTTTTTGTTGGCCAGTTTATTTCGCAAAGTAAAAAAATATTCTTCAACTTAAATATTAGTTGGAATGAGTGATCCGAAAAATTAGCAATGCGAAACCAAAGCTGCGGTCCTGTGGATTATTTCGAAATTAGTAGGCGACGACGTCCTGCAGAGCTTCCCACTGGCAGAATTCGATCTAGATTTACTGTGAGCTAAAATGCCAGCGGTAGTATCGGGCAGGATTAATTGACTTTATAGGATTATCATTTCTGCTCAGGACTGAATGGAGACGTTAGTATTTTAGCAAAATGTATGTTGTTACTCTTATCACGACGGTAGATTGAGAAGAAAAAATGTACTGAATACTGTACTATATTTTAAGATGAAAAATTTACAATAATCGACGCCTACTACATTTCCCCAGAAATCGTATTATCGCTTCTTTAATGAAAATCCTGATTATATCACTGAATTTAGGGCCCTCTTTAAATTGGTCAAGTTTAGTTGAAAAATATTTAATTTTAAAGGTTTTATTGGCGAAATTGATACCCACCCTTTAATAAATGAAGAAAACAATTGAAAACGGGAATTTTGTTAACTAAAAAAAATATTTGATTTAAAAAACATACTAAACTATCAACAATAATGGATAACTTTAGATGCCTCCTCCTCTTCGTTTACTTCAATGAATTTTTCACATCACCATACAACAACAATTACATTTTTAATTCGGTGACCTAGGTGGCCATTGTTGGTCATCCACCATCCGCCATCCACTGGTTTTTTAAGTTATTGTTTAACCACTCCCTTATTAGTGCAGCATTGTGCATAAGACATCCATCTAACCGAAAATTATCTTTGAAAGATTATCTACTGCATAAAACATTAACTTTTAAGGAAATCTAGGTATTCTCTCAAATTTCAACTGCTTTTAAAGAAAAATTAACCAACGTTATTCCACACGAAATGTTAATTTATTGCGAACATCGTTTTTTAGAATGAATAATCCATTCGGGGTTTTCAGAAGACCAACAGCGAGAGTTATGAGATAGAACTACCCCATTGGAGGGAATGTAGTCATACTTGGAACAATGGGGGCTAAATACCCCCGGTATCAGGGCTCCTGCTCCAAGATGATCGGCAGCGAGTACTTGTGAAAATAATCAGTAAAATCATATAATTTATTTGAAGTCCACGTTCGTAGAATTCAATATTTACTTCACGCAAGGACGCCTAGGTTCTTTGTTCTTAATGTGCGTTGAAAAATTTGTTTTAGGACAATAAAACTTGATAATAATAAATAAATACACCACATGTAATTACGACCCCCTTTATCCCAGAAGGCAGAGCCTTGTGCGGGAGGGGGCTACACATTTAAAGACAAGGGACACACATCCAATATCCGTGTATAATGGAAAAATCCCTCTCACAGTATTTTCCATTGCCACGACCGGGATTCGAACCCGGGACTTTTGGGTGAGAGGCAGGTACTCTACCATCTCGACCATCAGTCATATGATGACATTACATAACAAAGTGCAAAGTAAAAAAAACGTTTTTAATTTTGAAATATTTTTTCTCATTATTATTGTGCAATGAATATTAATGCTGTAAGTTTCAAGGAGCCTCTACCTTCGAAATTTATAGGTCTGGCGCCTCAAAAGTTTATTCTGGGCTTGAATCTAGCTTCTTCGCTAAACATAATATTTTTCTAAAACTCTCTGTTCCTGCATGGGCAAGAAAATTTCATTTCACATTACCGCCATTCCAGTGTGTGTAGAAATTTTTGCTGAACCTTCCAATACTTTCCTTAGATATTATATTTAAATCCAAATCAGCTATTCTTAGGCTTGTCTGCGGATTATTATGAAAATATGGCCTCTTCAGATCTTTCAGGTTACAGTGAAAATGTATCTTCCTCAAACTTCGCGCGCTGCAGCTCAATAATAAAACAAAACCAAAACCTAATAGCTCATTATCTAACTCTACAATGTGGATTATTTATTCTCAAATTATGTTTTGTTACAATATCTGTTTCATTAAATATTTTGTTAGTATTACGTGTACAGTAATTTATTAAATATCGTTAGTTAACAAAATTCATGTTAAATTGGTTTTTCCCTTTCTTTCGCGGGTTGCTTGAATGATAATGGTGTAAGCATTAGTTTCGCCATTAAACTTTTATAGTTCAATATTTTTCAATTAAATGTGTACAGTCGATACAGGCCTATTTAGGAGACCTCTAAATTTCTTGACGTCACGTGACGTGAAATATATATGCTGATAGTTAAAACACTGCTACGACATAAAATTATTCACTTTTTTTTAATATTGTATGAAATACTTATTTAGGCAAATTTTTTAAATCACCTAAATTAGGGAATTAAAAACGGATGAAATCGGAAACCTTTTTTAATTCCTTTGTTCTTCCATCGTCGAAAAGGGTGAACTTTAGTAAATAGTTTTATTGATTTCTGGTCATACCAAAACAATAACAAACTCCTTTATCTCAAAATCGCTTATTATAAAATAAATTGGAGTTTGTACAGGCAAACGTGTTAATTAATTAAAGTACAATTTAGTTTATTAAAGGCAAAGTTTGCATGATTAAAACTAGATAATAAAACCACTGGGTGTATTTTTACGCTGTTCTGCCTAGTCTTTAAATAAAAGGTTAATCATGGCATGGCTAGCCCAGCTGACCTAATTAGAATGTTCATTATTAATGAACTAATTCTCGTTAATTAAAAATGTAGGTACTTAAAAGCAAGCTGATGTAGGATGAACATCAATTATTTGTTAAAATAGTAATTAATCACGAATTTAATGATTTAAGTGTATACTGCTATAACGAGAATTATTATAATAGCAGCATGGAATATTTCATATGTCTCATTTGAAATAAATGTTTTTTTAAATTAGGTCGTATGCGACGCCAATGTGGGACCAAGGTTATAATTTAACTAGGTTAATTCAAGACTACTACTGATTAGCCCTCAAGCCAAGGGCAAGGCGCTTGAGTTTCCTGCTCGAATTAAAATATTAGCAAATCTAGCAGTAGCAATTTTGTCGTCTCAAGTTTATAATTAAATCCAGGCAATAATAAATTCTGTAAACAGGACAAGATTAAAATATGCTAATACGCATGCGCCAACATCTGACAGATTTGATTGACTACTTGCTAGCATCCTGAATTATTTACCATTAAAAGGTTCCTGGACACAAAAATAGATTTGTTGTAATTTCTTCATTTACACGGACTCCAAGATTACATGTTGCATCAATTCGCTCACCTTAAGTGGGGTTAATTATCCCTGAACTTCTGGTTCATAAAAAATATGGAAAATAATTGTTTTGTAGGCAGTACTTTTGAAATTCTTTTATTCTATTAGCAAGAATTATTCTTGATTTTTGGAATTCTTATTGCGAAAAAATTCTAATTCTGTTAAAAGTAATTTTTGTCTACAAAGCGGGAAATTAATAATTTTGTAATAATATAGATATTTGAAAAAATACTTATTTTAATTTTTTTTTTTTAGACTTCCTAGATACTCGCATGTGGATCACCACAGCTCTATCCCACGGTAAGTTTTATAACTGCATGGGAATTATTACTAATACACCTATACACAAATATTTGTGTGTATACTATAGAGTGGCCCATATTTTGTGGACTTTTTTTGTTGTCTCACACCGTAATTTTGTTTCATATGGAAAAAAATATTATTTGCAAAATTTGGTTAAAGTTTATTGATGGGAAATGGTGCGGCCATGGAATAAAATGTACAAACTGTAATTTTATAGGCTTTATTTTTAACACAAATACCACTACAGTAGAAATAGTAAAAATACAAAATAATGCTTAATTATCAATAAGAGGCACTGAAATAGATTTGGAAGTATTTTTTATTGACATTCTTAAACGTCTTCCAATATTCACTAACAATTTGAAACATAAACTCTCTTCATCTTTGGATAATATTTTATTACACATATTTATTCATCTACATTCTGCTGTACTCTTACTTTTTTATATTGTTCATTGCTCTCCCAATACTATATAAACATATTTAAAAAATTAATTGTAGTTTTAGAAATAAGGACCCAGACTTCCTTATTCTCTAATACTATTTAATTTTACACGTTTATCGCCTTCTTCCAACGTATCCTCTTGTTTTAAATCTTACACCATATTTTGTTTTAACTGTGTCTTTTTTTGGTTCCGAGGGTTCCGGTTTGTCAACTTCTACTTCTTCTGCTTGTGAGCTGCCACGCGGTGACTCAGTAATTCTTATAGATATTGTTATAAACGGAGGCTGTAGGTGTAGGCGTTCACGAATATCTTTTTCGGTCAGCTTTCCTTGGATGCCATGTATAAATCCTGGACGACCTTTCTTCCTTTGATTAAGTAAAAACTCTTTATCTTCTTGAATTTCGATCATTTGAAGAGCGTTGGCATGGGCAATATCAAACAAATCGTTTAATTTGTCCAGGAAGGAAGCTTTTTTTTGCCTTGCGATTTCACTTGTTTGGGTACTTCTTTGTAGAATTCTTAATTCTTCGTACAGGTCTTTTAATTTTTCTACACAAAGCTCCACATCTTGTGTTGGAATACGCGCTTTGTTCCAAAAAATAATTGCCTCGTTAACTGCTAATTTTGCACTTTCTTGAAGAGTTAATTTCACTTCGTGTAGATTAAAGACAAGTACTCTTAAAACGTCTTTATTGGTGGGAAGTTTATATCCAATAATCTGCGGCGTATAGCAGCCAATCAGATACAACGGAGAGTCTCTTAACTGTGGAAAAGCAAACATGGTAGAAAAAACTCACTAGCAAACACAGACTTTTAAAGCAATATTACTGTACTCAACGACGATGGAAACTAAACTGAACGAAGTAAGGCCAAATAGAGGTATATATTTGTTAAACCAGGTAGAATCATTCATCATTTACCCTCCTAATATAAATAAGTATTAGAACAAACAAAATAGAAATCGGATTTCCTAGATTTACCAGTTTAATTATAAAGTAATTACCAGGGTCTGGCTTTCCTGGTAAATTTACCTGCAAGCCAATAGTTTGGGTTACAGGTATATGTTTGTTTACGGGGTGAGATTAATTTTTTTTTTTCCTTATAAAGCTTGGCCACCCTAAATTGCATACTGTGTATCCAATGGCAATCTAAAACTAAAAAATTTCTAGAGCAAAATCTTTTTTTCAAAATTTTCAATATTGATAGAGAATTTGAATTTACAAGAAACTAAATTTTATCAAAATATCTCGAAGCGTTCTTAAGTTATCACCACAGACTTGGGGAGAGACATATATTTTAAATAAACTGGTGCACAATTAATTGAAGTGGATATTGGAAAAATATGGGCAAGATTTGAACCTCAATAATTAGATGATTAATTTTGATGCGGTTTTTTGTGATCGTTAGCAAAATTCATTGGCTTTCGTCCACCGCAAATAGATTTTTTAAATTGTGGATGTTTCTCTTATCTACAGGGTGATTATCCAGGCCCTTACATATTTGTTAAAGTTTATCATTTTCCCAAATCCCTAAAAAAATCATCGCTGGGAGCGTTGAATATCGTAGAGAAAATTGTTATTGGCAATTGTATTAAACTGCTGTAACCTAAAATGTAAAGATTTCACCATTTTTTCGATAAAAAATTATGTCTCTAAAAATAATAAAATAATGCTATAAAAAAATCTTCAAATTTTGCTAACGATCACAAAAAACCGCATCAAGATTAGTCATCTAATTCCAAAAATATTGGGGTTCAAACATTGCCCATATTCTCCCAATATCCACTTCAATTGTGCACAGTTACAAAAAGGAAAATAATTACGGATAACAAAAAGCTTTATTTTTAAATTTTCAACAGCTATTTTGAACGAAACTTCCATTTAGTCATATACGTATAAAAAATAGCCCTGCATCATTGTTAAATGCTCGAGTACCTATGCTTTCTTATTTCAGACTCCATTAATAATTTCACTAAACAGGGTGACCCAAATTTGGAATGACAAGCTGTATCCATTAATAAGTAAAAATGAGGGTAATCTTTACTTTTCCTCGATTATTTATGATTCTTGTCTAGGCATTGATTATATTTGATCATCCTGATCTTTGCATGTTATATCGGAACGCTAGTGCCTAATCGGTAAAAATTTCGATTAACCATAAAAGATGAAAAAGGTTTTTACATCATCTAAGTAGATAACATTGAAATCACTAAATTAGAAAATATATAACTCAGAATACATGATTTTACTAAATATTGGTGAAAAATATTTGAATCTAAAAAGATTGTTAAATATATCGCAATAAATTACTGCACACAGAATATTGCTATTGCTAAGATTGTTCTCCTGAATCAGGTTGTGAAGTCTTCCCGTCCCACACACCAATAGTAAATATTAATCATCTTTTTTTTAAATTACAAAGTAAAACATGACAACTATAAATTAATAATAATGCGTTAACATTTTTGCAAAGGCGTTTTTTGGCATGCTTTTTGATCAAACATGCTACCGTACACCGTACACAATTACATTGAGTGAAGATTAAATACCCAACATGTAAGCTATTACGTAAAACAAAAAAACTTTCAACACGACACAAATCTTAATTTTGTTAATATGTCAAACTGAGTGTTTTTTATACAAAAACTTTTATAATTTTATGTTACACTTTTCTTACGATTCTAGCCTTTCAGTTGAAACACTCTGAGAAATAATAGTAATTTAATGCAAAGTTCTTCTGGTGTCCTTTGTACCATGATTCCTAAAACGTTCATTTACATCAAAATAGATGATATCTAACAAATAACGTTTTCCGTCATAGGCTCACCCTAGTGTGACAATGTAGTGCAAACATATTTAAATTTGGCACCATCAAAAGTCGTATAATTCGTACCGAAGGATATAAATACATAGTATAAAGTATAATAGATGCCGTTATAGCATTAGGCACTGATTAACATAATTACTCATGATGAATATCTAATTATTTAGAGCATATATGGTACACGTGCGGAATAATAAACTTATTTAGAATTAGCTGAATTAAGTCGTAAAACAGCAATAAAGCTACAACATTTGTTTTGACATTTTTTCTAATTTGTTAATAATAAATAAATAATAATAATAATAAATACACCACATGTAATTACGACCCCCTTTATCCCAGAAGGCTGAGCCTTGTGCGGGAGGGGGCTACACATTTAAAGACAAGGGACACACATCCAATATCCGTGTATAATGGAAAAATCCCTCTCACAGTATTCTCCATTGCCACGACCGGGATTCGAACCCGGGACTTTTGGGTGAGAGGCAGATACTCTACCATCTCGACCATCAGTCATACAATACTTATGGATTTATAGAAAGGTGAACATTTTTGTTTCAATACCTTTCTTCTGCAATTTTTGTTAAACAGTTTTCTTCCACGGTAGATTGTTATCTTTAATTTTTATATTTCTTCATTCAAGTACCAAAATAATCACTGAGTGAGATGTGGCAGTTTAAACTTTGTATCCGTGACGGAATAAAAGGTCAATCATGATATTACATTTTTTTTGTATACAATAAAGACCTACTTTAACGACAATTATCGCGTGGGCTTGTGACAAATAAGTTTTCCAACTAACATTTTAAAGGTAATTAACCTATTTTTGATTTATGAGCAAATGTAATGTAATTATCTCATAAAATCGAAACGTAAACGTAAACTGTGTCAGCATTATTTACAAAATATATGTAATTAACTGCTTTCATCGATTTTGTCATCTAATTTCTCATTAAGAGGCTATTGCAAAACATATGCCATGAATATGATTAAATCAATTGTGAAAATAGCATAATGAGAACAAATGCTCCTTAAGTCCTCCATATTTATCTTCACACATTTCATTCAATTTCTTCTTAATGAAGTGTAGTTTCGATATGTAACAGGCATAATTTTTATGTAGAATTAAATTTCTTAATTATTCTATTTCCTTCCAATATTCTGAAAAAGTCCGAAATAAAAAAGATATAATAAAAAAATACTTCAAGGGAATAATAATAATAATCATATTTGTAAACTGCATCTACAGAAAATATCATAAAAATGTGGTGTCCCACAGGATTCCGCTTTTGGGGGCCGCTGCTTTCTTTGGTTTAGATAAATGACATAATATGGTTTTCCTCAATTATATTTTTCTCTTTTTGCTGATGACCCAAGCAACGGCCTCTACAGTTTCATTTAAAATAGACATACCCATCATATTCTTCATCAACTAAACTCATACATACCAGATTTTATTGAATTGTTTCAGTTTTTTACTCATTGAAAAAATTAAAAATGGAAAATATAACTTTTAAATGCGACACTTTTTATTTGAACAAAATGAATGAAATGATTTGTATTTGCACAGTATCAGCGTTGCGTTACGTGCGTTCCACCAACCAAGTAGGAATCATCAGAAGATGTATTAGCCCTATTTTTACTTAGAAAATTAAAGAGATTGACAAGAACTGTTAATGCCTATAGAATAGAATGTACAATAATTATTTTAAAACACGTAGGTAACAAATCAATTGCCTGCGAAATGTATAACTTACATCGCTGGTTTCTATTTATGACATGGCCAATGTTATTACTTGTAACTTGTTTAATTAAAAGTAATTAATGAAGAAATGGTTGTAATAATAATGGCTTCACATCTAATATGTCGTTAAGATCAATATTACTTATATAACTTGTTTTAAACCTTTAAGAATACTGTTAATTGAGAACAAGAAGAAAAGGAAACTGCCTTCTTGCCATATAAGTCGGCGACTATATATCAAATATAATTACCTTTCAAGTTTTACCTTCTAGAGGTGTAATATTTGTTTAGCGTTATTTTAATGCTAAAAATAGTCAATTATGACATCATGAGGTGTCTTACTCAGGCAACATTCGAAACTAATAGAAGTAGATATTTAATTTTTTTCTTCATTTCGCTTGAACATGGTGTGTTTGATCGTGTTGGAGGCCGGAAATTTCGATGAATTAATTCTGAATAAATTTATTATTTCATTAGTAAAATTCTAGCATTTGGAACAAGAAATTTAAAGGTGTTCTCCTTTTGATACTATATTTAGTTTCTTATTTCATCAGAAACTGATATGGTCTGGTATTATTTTTGATTAATGGATATATTTCTTAAACTAATTTGCATACGATTATATCTATTCTGTCCTCGTACTAGTAGCTAGAATAAATACTTATTTTAGAGATTGGATAATAAAAATGGAATCTATTTAAACGTACTTGAGATTAATATTAACTAACACAAGTTTGACATTCAATTAGGTAGTATTGGAGCGTAGAACGTTTTATTACAATATTCTTTAGATCATCTTCACCTTCGTTATATGGTGAAATATAATCTGAAATGAGATGGAGAGGATAAAAATCATACAAACCTAATAAAAAATGTTAATGCTGTGTTTAATCAAAAATTAAAAGTACCAATATCATTTCTTTTTATTTTTAAAACAGGATTTTCACACAATTTTTCGTATATGTAGTTGGTACGGAAATCTTTGTCTGAGTTGGTGTTTTGTCTACGGCCTTTTATTTGTCAATATTTTCAAGCTTGATAAGGGTTGAATAAATTTTGTTAATAATTTCGGTACCTATAGGTAAATGTTTTGCATTGCTTTAGATTCTGCTCGAATCACCCCACAGACCAAAATTTTTTGGTGACTAAAAAATCTTTTCACATTTACATTTAAAATGGTCAATGTTTGTTTTTTTTTTCATTTTTACTAACACAAATAAGTCTTAAAATTCCCCAAAACATTGTTAGTACTGTCCTTACCTGAACAGTGTAGACCCTTTTGCTCGATAATCCATCCCCTAATAAAATTTTATTGCATATATATTTGTGACCAATCTGTATTAAAATTGGTATCTATAAATACTCAGAAAGGACAGATAATATTTCGACTAATAGAACACCGAGATTATCGCCACAGGTGTTCTTACCAGTATCCATTTAAAAGAGAGGGGGATATTTTCCACATCTATTTGCATGCATATTTTAATTATCAGCACAATTTTGGTAAAAAATCCAATTGTTAGTAAGTCTTCATATTTCATTTCAAGAGATTTTTATTCTTGTAATATTAATGTTATCTCCGTGCTCCGAAATTTTCTTAAAATAAGATGACAATGCAGAAAATGTACCGCAATGTACGACAATGGGGTGCATAAGATAGGTGACTCACATTATACTTCAATTCTGATTGAAAGTAGTCTCAGTGCGAAATAATCCTCCCTTTGGTTAAGGGTGTACTGACATTGACATTGTGATTGTCGTTAGAATCGACCCTAAATAATTTATATTAATCTTCTGTGGAATGGTAGGTATAAACGTACCTAGGGGAATCATATGAACGTTATTGTACCGATGCATTTAGTTTTATTTATTATCTTATGAAAATATACAAAATAATCTCTTAATAAACTCTGATGGAAATACTACAGTACCATTTTAATTTAGTTGCTTTATTGATTTTTTTTAAATGCAAGTAATATTTTTCGACTTGGCACAAATCAAGGGGTTGGTTTATCGTAGTTGTCTTCTTTTTCTCTCTTCTTTATGTAATGTAGACTTATTTTCGCTTGAAATGGATCCTAATAAACACATTCCATAATTATTAATTTTATACCCGCATTGTATAAAACATATGTGTTTACAAGTAATGTTTCCCATGAAATTGTTATAATTTGTTGAATTAATTTTTATTTATCTATTAGTACTATTTAGTATCGACTTGTTTTATATATTTATACTTTGGAATAATTTAACAAAGGAAATAAAATCGCTTGGATTGTGCCTAGAGGCTCCCATTTTGTTAGTTGAATGGGCTTAGCGCTTGAGTAGTACATACAATTAATTCTAAAATTGTTAATGATTGATTTTTATTATCTCTAGAAAAAATTGAAACAAAACTGTATTCTTTTCGAAAATAAGAAACAAGAAATATTTTTGAATAAGTACTTAAAGTCACCGGTAAACGTTAAAATTCATGAGATATTTTAAACTTTTTATAATACAAAATACCTCCCGAATACGATATGCCCGTATAAATCTGACATCGAGATATAAATAAAAATTCATGAAAAAACTCACGCTTTGCTTATTCATCTAACAACTTCTACTTTGTTTCCGAAGTCAAAGCGCTAACCCGTGAAATAGTGTATCTATTGAATATTTGAACTCGAACCTGAACAGGTTTGATGAGGCACAGAACTCGGCTTTCTTTTTTCTTCCTTCTTCCATCTTTTTGTCGATTCAACATGACGTAAGCCTCCGAATCGGCTAATGATTAATTTTAAAACCACTGGTTGTAACCGTTGCTTATGTGGGTCGCGCATGTCATTCGGAATAAAAATTGTAATTTATGCTGGCAATAACTACAGTAACAAATGTGTGAATATGTAAGTTTACATTAAAACCTGTAAATCATGAGCATTAAAAGTTACTCGTATAAACGAGGAATAACACTAGTTATTTTCCATTGTGGGAAAAAGTCATAAAGCCAATGAGAAAATTGGACTAACAGCTAGATTTATAACAAACTGTTTTGAAAAAATAAAAATAATATCTCGTGTAATCGTTCAACTTCTGTCCTTTTTTCAATTAGTATTTAGTTTAGCAGACCATTCAGCACATCCCCTTCTTACTATCCCCATCCGGAGATATCTCATTCAGGCAGGCTCCAAGACGTGATAAAGCACCATCCTATTGAAACCATAATCTATTAAAATCTAAAAACCGTTCTACACCTGCAGGAAATTAACTTCGCACAAGACTTCTTATTCTTTAATGTATAAATAAATTGACGTTTTCTATTTCTATTGACTTAATTAATTATATCAAAATTAATACGTGTATGTTAAAAATAGACTCCACTTCAAGAACATCCTGTTTAAACGATTGTTGCAAGTTAGAGTTAGATCATGCCAAGAAGTCTTTTTCTTGGAATTTTATTTAAACTATGGTGTCTCATCTCATTGAATGACCGAACGCACGAATTGGCGATGCTGATGATGCATCCCTAATAGTGGGTGATTCATAAATAACTGCATCTCAGTTTACCAAATATGTCTTACAGAGTTGCTAATATGACTCATTATCTGTACTCAAGGCAACGTATCGTATTTTTCATTACTTGCAGATAAAAATATCGTGTGAATTTATTTCGGTAATTAAATATTCTGTGGCTAAAACGTTTTGTTCGTTAAAAGGCATTTAAAGTTGTGAAAATAATGGACCCATTAATTTAGTTTTAATTGGATAATATTGTATGTTCTCACAAAGTTGTAATTCGTCAATAAAAATGAAGATAAAGTAGTTTAGTCCAATTCATTGTTTCTTGTTACACGAAAAGTTCACTAATACCATTAATTTTGCCGTAATTTATATAGCAATACTTTTATCGAATATAGTTTATAATTAAGTAAATTCAGGTGTGGCAACGATGAAAATGTGCTTTCAAGGTCTTTAAGAAGAACATATTTCCTTTGGTAAAAGTGATATTTGCAATGTCTAACTATTGCGTTTCTTAGGCTCGTCTTAGACACTATAAATATATGATGTGGCTACCAAATTTAATTTCGGATTCATTATCAAGTTTCTTCTAAGTTATAGTAAAAATATTTAAAATAAAAAAATTTAACATTTACTTTTATTGATAAGTGATGTAGAAATAGATGCCTTGGGTAAAATTTGATAGGAAAATTAAAAACGTTTACGTTCTCTTACAGATTATCTAAATTTCCGATAGATTTTCCTTTACCCTCTTTAGACATATATAAAACTATCTCTATTGAAGGTTAAGGATTTTTTTGCCCTTAAGAACTACATGCACTGCTTTTTCTTACTTACTAATTCTATCGCAATTTTGTTGTACCTATATGAAAGTTATTTTTTTGTTATACCTATTAAGAAGGACCTTCCTTCTTCTTGTCACAAAATGATTTAACATTATTTCTCTGCATATTGATAGATATCGCATTGTCTTAAATGATGAATTGTTATCGATTTGAAACATTTTTCAATATCTTTCGTGCGCTGAATCGTCAGTTTTCCTAGTAAAATAAAATAGTAGTACAAATCAGTGCCGTATCCAGGATATTATTAAGTAGGCAGGTAGGTTAATACTAAATAGGATTGCAAGAAACAACTACTCTGCTGGCAAACACCCCGACCGGCTTTGGATTACACCACCATTGTCTTGACAGGCACTAGCACTGACCATCAGAGGTATATTCCTGGTATATACTTATCTCTGACCCACATCTGTTTGCCTTAGTCTGCCATTGACTATTTGGTTTGCCATTATTATTTGTCTTTTCAAATATCTATGGCACACTGGCGAGAACATAATAAGTTCGAAACCGGCCTATGTCTAGTAAGGAAAAGGCAAATAATTTTGGCACCAATCAGGATTTGCAGGAGTAATCCAATGCAGGTCGAGGTGTTTGCCCGATGAGTAGTTGTTTCGCATTTTACCATTCAGTTTAGTCCACCACTCATCAAGACATCTTTGATGTCTTGACAGATAGCACTGACCACCAGAGAGATATACTTACTTAATCATCTTAGAAACAGTACAAAATTAATTAACCAATTGGCGTATTTATGCAGACATAAGGCTTGAGGTGTGTTGCACGCATCTGGCTGTTCCCATTTACCATGTTTTTGTTTTCCTCGCATATATGTGCATCATTGCATCAATATCAAATATAATTATGTGAAAAAATATAGGAATACACTATTTTATATAAAATTACTAATTACCTATTGTAAAAAAATTGACTCTCAAAAACGTAAACCTGATGAAATAGTGTTTATGCCCATCGATTTCCTAATATACACGTTGTAATAGTGGATTTTGAATACAGACTTATCTATACTCTCCCATTTACAATATCGAGGTAGGAGATAGCCGCGCATCGGCAGATTGCGATGGGTATACCTGAAATGGAAAATATACGAAAAACTTTTAATAAGCGTACAGGTTTTTATTTAGTTTTCTTACTTCTAATTCGTCAATTTATTAAAATTTATATTATTTTGTTTATTTTCCAAGAACATTAATTTGCGTTTTTTGTACTTACTTTTTATTATGCTTGTTTTTCCACCCTTTCTAGGCTATTGACTATGTAAATGAATGAATGTTAAATCCACAAAGTGCTAAGTATTAAATTTAGCCTTGAATTTTTGAAAACGTAGTAAATTTGTCCACTTTATAGTTTTTTAACTTACTATGTATTTTTAGTATATACACGATTTTTTGTAGAGAATCAAATTTCCTATCGAAGTGGCACTTTAAAAAGTCAAAAAACTCTTTTTTCAACAAAATAAGTCAAAAAAACTGTTTAAAATAAAACAGAAAAATTTCAATTTTTTAAAATTTTTGTGTATAACATTTTTCTGAGTGGATTTAGGTATACATTGGTTTACAAAAAAAGGAATCTGATCAATCTGATGTAATTCCTGCCAATATGGTGCCCGATAAGAGTATTTTTGATAAGAATTGGCTGAGATACTGGATACAGTCGTTAAAAGTTACATACTTTCTTACGATTTTACCACTTTTTACCTTTATACCATGTTACTTTTAATTTTTACGCGCAAAAATTAAAAATATTTTCGGTTTATCAATGATAATGATGGTATTTGTTCAAAATTTATTATTTATATAATCTTAGATATAAAAAAAAACTTTAATGTTGTAGTAATTTATAGCTGCTTTAAAGATTCTTCTTTTGAAAATTACATATCTATTATATTCTCCCATAATGTTTTCGAATTGAATATCAATATCTTCATCAAAGGAAATCTTTTAAATCCTTTTCAGTGGGGTTGGAAAAAATCTAAAAATGGATTAATGCCAATTAGCACAACCAAACCATTTGCACCGCAGACTTTACTGGAGCAAATAACTTGCGGGTGCATAAAAGGTTGTCACGGAAATTGCGGCTGCAGAAAATTAGGAATTCTCCTTCGCCATGTTCCGCAAAGAATATATAGACTTAAATTGTGAAAACGCTGATGTTCCAGAGAATAATATTTGTGTTCAATAACAATAATTTTTGGGCGTAAAAATTAAAAGTAACATGGTATAAAAGTAAAAAATGGTAAAATTATAACGTAAACAAGTAGGTAACTTTGAACGCCTGTATCTCAGCAAATTTTTATCAAAAATACTTTTATTGGGCACCATTTTGACGGGAATTACATCCTTTTTTGTGAACCAATACCTATACCTAAATCCACGCAGAAAAAAGTTATACACAAAAATTTAAAAGAAATGAAATTTTTCCGTTTTATTTTAAATAGTTTTTTGCTTTATTTTGTATCCAAAAATTTTTTTGACTTTTTAAAGTACCACTTCGATAGGAAATTTGATTCTCTACAAAAAATCGTATTATGTGTGTACTAAAAATGCATAGTTTTTGAGTTATAGTTAAAAAACTATAAAGTGGACAAATATGCTCCGTTCTCAAAAATCCAAGCTTAAATTTAATAGCACTCTGTCAAACATTTTTTGACATATTGACATTTTTGACATTTTGAAATTCTTTGACATTTCGACATTTTTGACATTTTGACATTTTTTTGACATTTTTGACATTTTGACATTTTTTACATTTTTGGAGTACAATTGAACATATTATTATGAAACAATAAAATACCTTTAACGAATTAGTTCCCTGTTTTTTTTTCGACATAGTCAACAGTCTATTCATGAAGTATCCTTTTATCTTTGCCTAGGAAATTACGTGTTTTAAGTTTGAGGTATCGTGAAAATCATTTTGATGTGGAAACTGTGTCATTGTGTAATTAATTACCTCAGGACTTATTCAGTTTTCCTCTCGTATTACTTTGGGTTTAGTGAGCAAATTTCTTATTCCATCGTCCAAATGGAAATCTCCAGTACTATTAAAACCAACGCATTTTACTAAACGTCTTCCACATAAACAAAAAAATCTAATATTTTCATTTTTGCGAGTTTGATGGAAACTCGTAACCCGATATCTGTGTAATATAAACATCCGCCACTTAGCAGCCCTTGTTCAACTGTCGGAGTAGAATTGTAGGATAAAATAAAGCAGATTTGGTACAAAGGACTGATGTGGAAATATCTCACCATCGAAGCAATTAAGGACTGTCACTTAAAACAGCAATAGTAGAACAAACAATTCGTGGATTTATCGATTCGTGTCCTATATTTTTCCATATTGTACTTCTCTATAATTTCCTCAAACACGCACATTGTATACAGTATTTTGAATTACTTTATTGTCGATAGCGTAAATAAATAATTCATATGATGAGCACTGTTCCGGAATTTACGTAGCATATTGAATGTAGGTCGACTTAACGAGAACAAAAACGTATTAATGAAACTGTCGAATTTAGCCTTAAACGAATATACATGAAATGACTGAATGAAATTTCTTGAATTAGAAAATTTAGTCTATTTTTGATAGTTATAATATAGTAACTCTTTCGATTTTTATAATTCTTCTATATTTTTTTGCATAGGGACATAAAAAGTGGCGCATTCGAAATTTCAATACAGTTTAATGTGTCAAAATTAGTAAACTACTTGACTGATTGCCACGAACATTTTTTATTTTGAGGAATGATTCTTTAAGATTTTAAGATCCTCGTAAAGTCTTTAACATTTTTATTGATTATACTTTTATAATTGATACAAGGAGTTAAGGAGGTTAATCAAGAAACAAATTTCATCTGAATTACGCTGATGATACGAAGGATATTTTGAGCTTATCCAAAATGCCGAACAAATCTACAAGGTGTTTTAAAGTTATTTTTTTTTCCTGTATTAATCATAAAAATGTAATCAATAAAAATATTAGGGCCTCTATGATGATCTTAAAGAATCATTCTTTAAAATAAAGAAAATGTCCGTGGCAATCAGTCAATACTTTACAAATTTTGACACTTTACACTTGAATAAAATTTCGATTGCGCCACTTTTGGTGTCTGTCAGTGTGGTAACAATGAAAAATAAAACTGCGAGAACGTGTGGAATTCTTTTAATTTCTTTGTGTAATTTTAATAGTTTTTTGACTAAATGACTTTGATATTTAAATGTATGAGTAGTAAATATGTCAAATTGTAGAAAAGTTTATTTGTCAATGCTTTATGAAAATAATCAATTAAGAAAAGTACCCCTCAAATTTGACCTACCATAGACCAACTGACATTTTCTAAAATTAATTTTTAAGAACCCAAATAAATATTCTTCTTAATTCTTTACATAAAGAAACAAAAACAAAATGAAGAAAGAGTATCTATAGTGAGCTTCTAACAATTTTCACTTCACTGTACAAGTACATAGTTATTAGTAATTGAATGAAATAAAACTCATATAAGCAGAAATAAAACTCATATAAGCAGAAATAAACTAAATTCCAATATATTTTACTGCATCATATTCCTCATACAGGCGCATTTTGAAGTATCTTGTGGGTGTATTTACATCTAAAAGGCATCACAAAATAATTTAGCGTTTTTGTCTGAGCGCGTCCCCCGTGTCATTAGCTCCCACCAGAACATAGAATATGCATGGAGGTCAACGTGGGTGTCAATGTGTAAAAGAAACACATCACAGTTTAAACCCCTTTGAAAATTCTCTAAGAATGCATGCATACTTCAAGTGAGTTCAAGCAAACATTTTACTATAGAATTTGTAATTTAACTGTAGAATTCCCTTCAAATATGTACATTAAATTTAATCTTGAATGCATGTTCCAAAAAATCAAAATTAATTGCACAGAACTATTTTATTAACTTGCTTTTGTCGTTAGATCTTTATAATACACTAAAAACATATTTGTTAAGCTTGCCAGCAGGACGAATCACATATTATGCTGTTTAATTAAGAAGAAAAGATAAATAATATTGGTTACCAATTAGGATTTGCAGGTGTAATCCAATGCAGGTCGGGGTATTTGCCCGCTGGATAGTTGTTTAGTATGTTAGTTAAGAAGGTTTAGTATTTTGGAAATAAATAACTATTTGTTTTTCAAGAACTTTTTCATGTATGAGAAACCACAAATAAAAAATCTCATGTTGATGAAAGAAAATCAAAGTACCTAGGCTGATTTGTATAAAAATTGAAAGTCTTCCATAACTTTTAATTCTAAGCAACTTTTCTTAATACATTTTTGTTATATCTTTAAAAATAAAGACAGTTTACTCTTGAAAAATTTTTAGAATTCGGCCTAAAAACACCCTGTATATTAATTGATTTGTCTCATTTTTCCAATATCTTAGTTTGAGACTAAGCAGGTTCGATCCCCATAATATGAAAACCCAACTCTAGAGCTTTTTGTCATTTACACCTTATATGCAATCGGTGGACACACTGTATATATTTGTAATGAAAATTTTTCGACGAATTTTTATATCTTAAAATATAGGTATAGGGTGTTCTATTAAAAACAAAATTGTTTACCCTTTGTATATTTGTACAGATTTCGAAAATCTGTTTCAAGATTCTTAAACTTCATAGAAAACTTTAATTTCATTTTTTGAACGACGTAAATTGATAATAACTAAGGGAAATGAGGGGGGGGGGTAAATTCAGTAAATTATTAGTTTTTGGAAAAATAACTGTTCTTTAATATACGAGATATTTCTAAATTGAGCACCATAAACTTAAAAGATTTAGCTATATTTTTTAAGAGGGTGCTAAGGAGTCTATATTTCTGTAAGCAAGTAGGTACTGGCATTGATTAAAATCAATGATATTAGTTAAAACTAGCAATAATAGGACAATATTTTAAATGCAATAACTCAGTAGCGTAGAAAAAGCTTACAATTTATTTATAAAAAAAATTAAGGTCAGGTGTTTTAAAAATATCATTTCATTTTTAAATTCTTCAATCAAATTGATACACAATATTCTTCTTCTTCGTTTTTAAAATATTCTTCACTTGGCCACGTGACGCAATATTCATGTGAACTTGGGGGTTTCTGAAATTATTTATTACAATAATTTTTCCTTTTTCTCATCACTGTCTCTTTCTCTTATAGGTTTTCCGGTTTTCAAAGGCCAAAAATAGATAAAATTCTTATCAGTATATGGATGGTCGGAAAATTTAGGATTAATGGTATATATAAATGGGAAAAAATCGATTGGACCCTAACAAATATCCAGGGTGGGGTGGGAAAATGGGTGTTTTTAGGGGTGAAACGTGGTTTTCTACGATTTCCGGAAAATCTAGCGAAAAAGTTAAGTGCAAAAGTTGTAGATAATTGAAAGATCTACAACTATTATATTTTTCAACATAACCTCAAAACTATTGAGAAAAACGGCCAAAACCAATTTTTTGATTTTTTATTTTTATCTCCCACAAAAATGATTCGATTTTAATGAAATTTGGTGATATGTATATTTCTGCGTCTCAAATAAGCTGTATTTTTTTTGAAGCGAAATATTTATTTTTTGATTTTATTGCGGATTCGAAAAAAGGCATAATTTTCAATAAAAGAAGTTGATTAACAAAATTTTGGTTTTTGCAAATTTCAGGACGGAATTTTTTTCGTTGAAACCTCTACTTTAAGATGGTGTAAAAAAATCATACTGTTACTAAGGAAAAACATTGTAAAAAATGGGAAAAACCAAAGCAAAGATCTTTTCAAGATCGATTTTTCCGTAAATGTCGCGAATTCTTTATTGTTTATTGAAATGAAGTGTTGAGAGTGATGCAAAATGGTAATTCCAATGTAATATCAAATAAGGTTTGATTAACCGTTAAAGGTTCGGGATGGTGAAAAACAAATTGTTTAAACAGTAATGTTACAAAAAAATATTGCTAAAAACTATCGTTTTTGTGCAAGAAAAAATATGGTTAATGGACAAAAATAAATTGAAAATAAGTTTATTAAAAGAAATATTTAAAATTACATATTTCAATTTACAAAGTAGAAATAAAAAGTCAAAATTCTATTTTCTACATCATCAGATTCAACATAGTTTTCTGTTTCTTCAGGTTCTCCGACAAGGTCTTCGACTTCATCAAGATCCTCAAGTTTACCTAGATCTTTATGTTCAATATTAATTTGAAAATTTGTTGTTGCTTCGTCATCAATTTACTCCGAATCGCTGATTTCCTCTGATGGTTGTTTTCAGCATTAGAACAGTTTTCGGACCCGTGACAATTGGAGCATATGGAACATTTTATTCCATGCTTGCGACAGCCGCATCTGTTATTTTGACCAGTTTTGCAGCTGCAGCAGATAGTTTTCAGTAAACTTTCAGTAATTAATTCTTTTTCTGTCAATTTAGACAACAACACTTCATTTCAATAAATAATGAAGAATTCGTGACATCAATCTTGAAAAGATCTTTGTTTTGGTTTTTCCCATTTTTGACAATGATTTTCCATTGTAACAGTATAATTTTTTTACACCATCTCAAAGTACGTTTCACCTCCAAAAACACCCCTTTTCCCACCCTCACCCTACTTCTGGTTAATTGTTGGAGTCCAATCGATTTTTTCCCATTTATATACAATTAATCCTAAATTTTCCGACCATCCATATACTGATAAGAATTTTTTTTGAAAAAAAAATGATCGGCACTGGACTATTATGGAAAAACGTATGCAAACAAATTGATGTTTGACTTTGGGATAATATAAACAGGATTTTTATGTATTTGTCTCTGTGCTGCTATTGTTAATCTAAATATATCAAATAGTTATAAATCATACTTCTTGGGGAGTGATAATTAACAGCGTCAATGTAATGAAATGATATATCAGAATCACAAGAATTATGCTATTCTGTGTTCTTGTAATAGTTCTGTCGACAGTAATTTGGACGCATTTCAACAACTTTTTTAAGTCACCATTATTACAAGTCCATATTATACATCACTAACAACATTATTCATGCAAGTATTTGTGTACCTTAACAATATTAATATCTATAACTACGATCACATCCTGTTATTGAGTTTTGTTCCATAATAAAAAATATAATTAAGTACAGCGAAATATGGTAATGCATTTGTTTTGTTTTAAGGGTTTGAACCGGCTTCTTGGAATAACTAATTAACCAATATACATCACCATTACATTTCTACCACGATTTAATATAATCTAAAAGAACTAAATGGCGACCATCAAAACACTAAATCTAAAACGAATTATACGTTAAGAAATTAAATAAAAGACAATATACAATTTGATTGCAGTATAGAAATTTAAAAAACTTATTGTGCGTAATATTAATGTGGCTACCGAAACGAAGTTAAGCCTTCCGATGACGTGGGGCACAATGGCGCTTATCACTGGCCAGGACGTTGGAGGAAAGAAGCCACTCCTACAGATGACATGCAAGTCAATAGTACGCATGACTCACTACGCAACGTCACTGAAATGAAGTCAATTCTGCTGCATAAATAGAAGAGGTCGGGCCAACTGAACAGAGCTCATTTCACTTTAGAAAAGAAAGACCATAATATGATGGGTGAAACGTAAATAATTCAAACTAAGCAACAAGTGAACCAAGAAAGTTTTCTACTAAAATAACTCAGTGGTGTTGTGCCTTATGGAATAATTTTGTAACTCTTGCATACTAAACTTTATCTAGACGAGGAGTGTCATTTTTTGTTGCAAGAAGTTATGAGGCCTCCGTTTCGTAGAAATATCGGGTAAATTTGATGGAGTTATATTATACATTGACGACCAAAATTAACCACGATTTTGAATTTGATTTTTTTCTAAACCGTTTGTGTGATTTTAATATATATTTTTTGTGTTTTGTAGGTTAACTCTGATGGAATGTATAACCGAAGTAAAAAATTTGTTTTCTTTAAATATAGGGCGTAACAATGAAGGTACGTTTTTTTTTTTCAAAAATTCAAAACACCCTGTGGAAATCACCAGCAGCAACATTAAACATCAGTTCAGACCCAATTGTAGCTTCACATATTTTTTAACATTTACGTTTTTGGCACACTTTTTTATTTTTGCTATTAAAGAAGATATACCGAGTGGGGAAAAAAACAAAAATTTTATGTTTCTTGGATGCCATTTTTTTTTACTTAACCGATTCGAATAAACTTAGCGTCATTTGATAGGCAATTTAGTAGGCTGCAAAACCTATAGTTCAAAATGATACATGATATGAAAAAAATTAAAATGGCAGACACCTTTAAAAAATGTATGTTTTTCTATCCTCGTTTTTTATTAACATCTGATTAATGTAAATACGAGGGTAAATCTTAAGAAAAGATGAAGCTTCAATTGGGTCTAAACTGAAGTTTAACTGTGCTGCTGGCGATTCCCACAGGGTGTTTTGAATTTTAGAAAAAAAAAATGTAGCTTTATTGTTACGCCCTATATTCAAAGAAAAAATAATTTTTACTTAAATAGGCATGGCTATATTGCTATACATTCTAGAAACAAACAAAAAAAACCATATTAAAATCAGACAAAACGGTTTAGGAAAAAATTAAATTCAAAAGCATGATAAATTTTGAGTGGGGCGTTAATTTTGGTCATTACTGTACATCGATGACCTGATAAGAAGCACTTCCAATCATTTTACTTATTAGAAAGTACAGTAATCACGAACATCTTTTATTTCAAAATATAAACAGAATTGTATTTGCTATCAACTGATACTAGCAAAAAGAGTCTATGACAATTTATTCACACAACAGCGAAAAATTTAGGTTGAAAATTGTAGTTGTTTCGAGAAAACAAAAAGAAAAAAATATTCAATTCCTCACACAGGATGGTAGCAATGCTACACCTGTCTTCCTAATTGCCTGCAGCACAATATCAAAAATATTAGTCCAGTTAGTTTCTTTAGAGCTTCCATGGGTAAAGAGTATTAAATACCGCTGGTCGACTATTTTTGGTAGTTTCCGAGTCGTTCCTGACTTGCAGAAACGCAGCTAATTATAGATATATTCTTAATATAGGCGTTTTAATCTCGAAATGTTTTAATTAGTTTGCTGCAAATCAGTTACGGTTTGTAAGCACAAGTAGTTTCATCTTTAAAAGTGCCGTCCATATCTCCAAATGAATATATATGCATAGACACTCAGTAAAACGTTTTCCTTATAAGGTTACTACTATAAGTGCTACCATTTGAATTAATACATTTCAAAAAATATGTTAATACCTCATTTCTTTAATGTATAACAAATTAAATAAAACAATGAAAAATAAT
Organism: Rhagium mordax; assembly: GCA_963680705.1. Classification (NCBI taxonomy): domain Eukaryota; kingdom Metazoa; phylum Arthropoda; class Insecta; order Coleoptera; family Cerambycidae; genus Rhagium; species Rhagium mordax. The sequence continues at coordinate 15,794,599 of OY796660.1, read as the reverse complement.
CATGTTGGTATTGTACAATATAATAATAATATGATCTGTCAACGGAAAACCAACTGAACCTGTTATTGGTATTGCAAAACAGCGGTTCAAAGATGGTCTCTTGAAGAACATCTTCAACGTTGGGACATGACACTTGGCCAACACCAAGAGAAGGCTACCAACGGAGTACCTTCTCAAAACCTAACTTCTGAATTCATCCATTTTGGACGACCTCAAATCAAATGGATCTTTTAAACTACCACGTGAGCCAACATTTGCAACGCATAGGCATGCATAGGGCAGTACGACGTGCAGGCTATGTGAAGAAGAGGAGGAAACTTCCTCGCACATAACCAACGATTGCGAAGCATTGGGACGGAAGAGGTTTGCTCTCTTCGGCAATTTCCAAGAATTGGGGCCTGGGGGTACAATAAGGCAACTGAGCTGCAGTGCAATTTGGGTCTGAGCCAACCCTGCTACTAATCAATATCAATCAATCAATCAACAACACAAAAACACAAATAACTGTATCTGTTTATCATTAATAATTTGCAATAACCATTTCCTTTCGTCACTATTCCTAGCTTTGTAATATTGTTCTGGCCAGCTCTGTCTATACAAACATATAGCACCCACAAGGGCCACAAGTCAAAAACATTTCATAATCTCCATTTGATTTAGTTCTATAATTTATTATGTTCATATATGGAAATCTACTCTACTATTTTTCTCCGCTCAATAATTATACCTTTTATTTCTACGTCAAGCTATTTTTTAACGAATCCTTGAATTGTAACCATTCCAAGACGAAGAATTGTATGAGTAAATTGTATAGAACCACTCGAGACTCTTGAGACGAACTTAACAGCTCGTAAATTTTAAATTACAAGCACTACTTTGCTCCGGCTCTACAAGCAAAAGAAATGTTACTAACTACTTAAGTTAATAATAGGGAACATTAATGTACTTCAAGTTAATTAAAACAATTACATAATAATTCTGTATATTAATTTAAATTACTTAACAGACTTATGGGTTCAGTCTTCGACATTGATGTTGAAAGCTTAAAAATGATTAATATAGTTTTCAGAACAACCTTCTAGGAGTATAATGTGAAACATTTACAATATTTGTTAGAACAAGACATTTCTGAATCAAATGCATTGACATTTTAAAAAATGCTTTCTTTTAAAATCCATCAACAGATTTTATATTTCCATCTTCAGAAGTAGATAATTAACGTGAATGTATCGAATTGGATATTTTTGTTATCGAGTATTGCTTGCATGAAACCTGAATAAAGTTATAAATAATTGAGTTGTATATCGTAAGGGGTAATGACTAATTACTACCATTAGCCAACGTTGGCACCTACTAGTCTTTTAGTTTTTAATAGGATAATTAAAGACTCCGGTAGTTATTGCAAATTGAAAATTGCAATAATTCAATGTAAATTTCCTGAAATAACCATGTACGAAATTGAGGAAGTGGAGATAACCGTACAATTTTTTACTCTAGAAATTTGAAATAATGAGGTCGGCACCATTACGCATTTACAGTATATTATTGTTCGCATTTAATCAAACTAAGTGAGCTTTTTGTACCGTAAAGCCGCTGTGACACATTGTGTAATTATATTCAAAATAATATATTCAAAAGTTATATTATGTGACATAACTGACATACGATAGGAAAGGCATGGTGGAATTAGGTAGATGATAACCTACACTCAGATAGGAGTTGCTGTTCGGTCACAAAGTTTGCAGTGTGATAATTTATTTTGGCATTTAACCAATTACTTGATGTTACAGTATAGTTTAAGGAAAAAACGTTGTCAAATCACGTTTTTTAATTTAATTTCTCTATAGTCTAAAAAATACACTTTACCTACAGTATAATTTATATTTACAAACGATTTTATACTTAATTAAACCTAAAAGTTCAATAAAATTCGTTTAGTAAAAGGCGTAGATCGGTGAGTGCGTGAAAATGCTCGCTCATGTTCGTTTTTGTTCGCGCATTTGGTCTGAACCAGGCTTTAGATATCCAAAGTTTTCTACAGTTATTCTGATCAAAAAGTTATCAAGAATGTTAACAAAGAACTAAACAGGTTGATTAAATCTACGTAATGTTTTCCAGGATATTGGTAGCGAATAACGAATTTTTCATAAAAATAAATCATTTTAGCTGAACTACCATTTTGCTTCCCTAAAAAGATATGGACCGTCAAAGGCAATTTTTTTGTTTAAATTTTTTGTTATATCTTGATTAATATTAACGAGATTTCATCCAAATTTGGTATATGAGGTTTTTTGGGCTGAGAAAAGTCGTGTCAACAATTGAGATGAATAACGTAGAGGACGCTGCGAACCCCTAATTTTTTCTTTTGTTTTAGTCATAATTTTTTTTGAGTATCAACTTTTAAAAAAAGTAATGTTTGTTTTTTAACATAAAAAAGGTACCTATATGTAGGTACTTTTTTTGTGTCGGTAAAATGCACCGTTTTCGAGAAAAATGCTTTTAAACTTCCAGTAGAACAATGAAGAGAATTACAATTATGTAAAATTTAAATTATTTTAATCTACTATATAGGATTTTTTCTTGTAATTAGCCACCCCCTTTCAGAGTGTATTTGAAGAAATACAGAAAAATTTTATGTACAAAAGTTGCAGTACTCTTCCTGAATTTTAATAATCTGGCAATAAAGCAAACAAATGACAATCGCAAAATGGCGATATTCTATAAACTTAGGGTTTTTTATGGAACACCCTTCTATTATATTTTCGAAATCTTTTTAATTTCCTGATTTCAAAAACATATAATAGGTTTATATTTAGATTGTTCGTTCTCCAGTTATTCAAAATAAAAATGTATGAGTGATATTGCATTAGTAACCCATTGGTTAAAATCGATAATATCATGTTTTTACACCTTTTTTGATTTTGAATAACTGGAGAACAGATAGTCCAAATAAAGGCTTATTACCTATATATTTTTGAAATCAGAAAATTATAAGGATTTGGAAAATATAATAATAAATAGGTTGGCCCATAAAAAACCCCAATCTTATAGAATTACGCCATTTAGCGATTGTCATTTGTTTGTTTTATTGGGGGATTATTAAAATTCGGGAAAAATAACGCAGCTCTTGCATATAAAATTTTTCCCTATTTTTTCAAATAACATACATACACGACTAAAACTGACAGTAAGATAATTTAGTGTAATAGATAAAACGTAGTTTTTAAGAAGAGAGATTTAATTAATTTAACAAATTAAGCAATTAAAAAAAAGTTAAATAAAAAAATAATTGCTTTTGACGGTCTATAAGGAAGCAAAACGGTACTAAGGTATGTTCAGCTAAAATGATTTATTTTTACTCAAGGTATTTTAAACACCCGGTATTTATGGTATTAACAGACAGGGACACTAGCAAATTTGGAATAAAAATTATATGATTTTGGCAAAATTGAATCAAAATAGGTGGTCCAATTGCACTGACCTCATCGATCACCGGATTTCAACTCTTTAGACTTCTATCTCCACAAATAAATTAAAGGTCTAATAAGTGAAATAAGAAGCGGCTAAAAAAAAATTAATTTATTATAAATTAGTGTTCAAAAAATTCAATTTTAGCTAAGTTGATGGGTATTTTTGTGTACCTACTTACACAGTCGTAAGGTAAGAAACATGGCAAACAACTTATTGCAGCAAAATAAGTATTTCTGTAACTTTGTGAACATGTAGTGAATGACCATTAAACAATAATTTCACATGTATATGTATATTTATTAGTGTTATCTCTAGTGATGGGGTTATCATAACAGCTTGTAACAACACAAATAAAAATGTTTGCAATAAAAATGGATGTTCCCAGAGTTAAAAAGAAATATAAAATAATATATAATAATCATACGCTGACAGAAGTGGGGAACAGTTGTTCACTAAAAGAAGATCTATTACTAAATTTTTAAAGAACTAAGCTCTTGAACATGTTTGAAATCAGGCATCTTCAGCATCATTTAAAGCTTATTATCTGCATTGAACATTAAGCAATTTAGTTGATAGAGGATAAAGAGAAAATGACAGTTAAAACCATTGCATTGGCCATTAAAAACGCAATTGAAAACATTGATTGTTCTTGGAAAGGAGTCACTAAGAAACGCTAAATGGAGTTTGGGCGCAAAATATGGCCAGAAATTGCAGAAGTTGTACTAAAAGAAAATAACATTCTAGAAATTAGAAATAAAGTTATCCAGTTGTTCAATCAATAGGGACAAATAGGTTAGCGAAATGTTGAGGAAGATGATGGGCGCTTAAATGACACGAGAGTGTTTTAATTTTTTTTAGCGAAAATTATCCTGATTTAGGAAGAAAGCACAAACAACCAACTTTAGACTCATATTTTAAAATGTGATTTCACTTTGTATGTAATTTGACTTATATGTACAGGGTGGGGCACATAAAAGTCCACCCCCTTTATTTTGGTTATTTTTAACATTTTGAAAAAATTCAAAACATTTTCCTACGGATTTTTTCCCGAAATTTTCAATTTTTGTACGCAGAGTCTATTTTGACCTATGTATACAGGGTAGGTCAACAACAAGTGTGTTATCTCTTATGGAACACTCTGTTTATTTTTACACATTTCAAAAGAGGGCATCGATGTCTCCTGAAAATTTTGGGGTTCAAAAGTTAAAAGTGTCAGAGTTATTAGCAGTCAAAGTTCAAAAATTCAAATCTTTAGAACTGAAAAATTTATTATTTGGTAAGTGTAAAAAATTTAATAATCCTAAACAACATTTTCAACGTAACTTCCATTATTTTGTAGGTATACACTTTTGATACTGTGGTGACAGACGTCTCCACTACTCTGTACTTGCAAACACTACAAATTGTTCAGGTTTAGAAGGAACACACTGTAAATAGTTTATACTTGTAAATATGGCATTTAAGCATTAGGAATTTCCAACATTCCCTCTGTATGTAAATATTTTGTATATATTAGTTTATAACGTTTAGAGCCTAACATCAAAACAATTCCTTTGCCTTCTCCGAATACCTCAATTATGAAATCCCTGAACTAACCATTTTGTGTCTAACAATTGCACATAAACAGTTCTTTCATCCTACCTACCTAAACTATAAGGTTATTCCATAATTGGATAATTCCTTATACCCAAATATTTCTAATATTTGATATCTCACTTCAACTGAATATTCCATTATATATTTTTTAATAAAACCTTTTATAATATAATCACTAGCAACAGTTCACAAAAGAACAAATAACTTATTTTTATGCCAAACTAAAATGGTAGATGACTTTTTATAACTTTAGTTTCAAATCTACACTGAAAATATCACACGCCAAAGTCGCCAAACTTTTTACTTTTACACCTTACAAAAAAATTTCAATATGAAAGTTGTTTGGTTCTTTACCATGCATGTTTTGAGTTTTTTAGATTGTTGATATCTTCTTCTGGTTTGTTCCTATGGCAACCAACTTTTTCTTTTTAAATGGCACCCATAATTTTTTTTTTTTGTTAATTTGAAACAAGCATATTTTTCTCTATTCAGTCACAAAATTTTGCAATTTTTCGAAAAAAAATAAGCGAGAAAAGAACATTTATTACGACTCACTCGTTGCCTCTTAATAAAGGATGCCATGGAAAAAGTCATGCAGTTGTAAAACACAAACATTACTTTTGGTAAAGAATGCCATGGAAGTATGACAATTAAATTTTTACAAACAACTAAATTTTAGTGTTGTGATGTTGTGAAATTAATTAATTTAGTTCCGATTGAGTCGTAATAATTATTTTTTTTCACTCTTATTTTTTTCCAAAAATTGCAGAATTTTATGACTGAATAGAGAAAAATATGCTTGTTTCAAATTGACAAAAAAAAATTATGGGTGCCATTTTAAAAAAAAAAAGTTGGTTGCCATAGGAACAAACCAGAAGAAGATATCAACAAACTAAAAAACTCAAAACATGCACGGTAAAGAACCAAACAACTTTTATATTGAACATTTTTTGTAACTTTGCAAATAACAAAGTTAAAGCCATTATTTGATACTTTTGTTCCACCCTGTTTATAGGCAACGCGATGCGAAGATCTAAATTTAACCTTGGCTGGAACAAGGTTCCATCAGAGAATAATTAAATAAAAACCGAAATAAAATAAAACGTTGGAAATGGGACTATGAAAACAACACAAGGAATGATGTCATTGGGTCCAAATGGTTATATTAGTATTCAGAGATATGAATGTGGGCAAGAATAGCTCATGGGTGACTGCATCTAGTGGCGTAGGAGATTCATTTCTAGAAAGGGACTATATATTTATCCAATTAATCAAGAAATGTAGGTGCAACTATGATGCTTTATATTTTTGGACGCGATAAAAAAATCCTCAAAGTATTTTCTGTGTAGATCTGTAGACAATATAAATTATTTTCAAAACAATATTAAAAGTTCGTCGGCATATTTGTTTAATTAATATTTGTCTAACTAAAATATTTTATGATTATCAGACCGATTCTATATGTAATCGTTTCTAGATTACATTTATGGTCCATTCAATAATCCACAAAATCTATACAAAAAATAGAAGTAGTTCAACGAAATTATTTTTTTTCTATTTGAGTGAAATTAAACTTATATTTTTAATACCAAATTAATTCTTCGACAATAATGGTCAATATTTATTAATTTTATTAAGAGTGCAAGAGCATATACTGAACATACTAATTAACCTTTCCAACACGAACCATGAACTTAAATTAGACCTTGAAAGGAAATTTGAAATAAATTTGTCTAAATTGGTTAAAAAATCACTATTGACAAATATTTTCACTGATTTCTATCGGGGCATTTTTAACCCGAAATATTTGTGATATCCTTTTTTTTTGGATGGATTTATAAATATTGGAAAATATTGTATAACTATCGTAATCCTTCCCAAAATATCTAAACATTCAGACCCTTTGGGTTAAAAGCGTTATATTCTTGAATGGACAGACTACAGAGGACATAGAAACTGGTAATTATTATTAAATTTCAGTTTCTACATATTATACATAATTTTAATTTTGATTTATTCCTTATAACCCATAGCACTTTTAAAATGTTAACAATTTTTTTCAACAGACCTGCCCCTCAGTTCCTACGCATATGTCTGGATATCTTAAACCCTCCTCCGCCATTAGCACGGGTTATTGGAATTAAAAATATGCTCATCCACAGAACCAAATTATCAATAATATAACGAAAACAACTATATAGCAACAGTTGATGAGTAGAAATACTCTGATAAATATACAGGGTGTCCCAGTTTTAAGGGACGAAACTACACAGACCTAAAGAAAAAATATTTTTGAGCAGAAAACTTCCTATTCATATGCCCTTTGTCTCGCTTAGTTTAGGAGATAGAGGGCGTTAAAGTTTTAACTTTTTCCAAGTTTTTTTCCTATATCTTTTGAAATATATTAGATATCAATTTGAAATTTTGTACACTTTCTAATTACCCCAAGCTGAAGATTTTACAGCATTTTCATGAAATATGCTATACGGGGTGACCTTTTTTTAGGCCCAACCAGAATCAAATCCTTCCATAACTTTTTAGCGCTACGCCACTGTCTCATTTTGATACTGTCACTTCAAAGAGTGGTCTTTTAGCAAAATTTTTGATATCTTGTAATTTTTTGTGCGATGTCTGGTTTAGGAGTTACAGCTTGATATGCTCATAGAATCTATTTAAAAATTTTTTGTTAAATTTTTTGAAGTAGGCTGAAAGAAATGAATACAAATCAATGACAGTTCTGTGAACATTAATGAGTGTACGTTTTATATTATATTATATATTTCAAAAGATATAGGAAAAAAACTTGGAAAAAAGTTAAAACTTTAACGCCCTCTATCTCCTAAACTAAGCGAGATAAAGGGCATATGTATAGGAAGTTTTCTGCTCAAAAAATTTTTCTTTAAGTCTGTGTAGTTTCGTCTCTTAAAACTGGGTCACCCTGTATAGGTTGATACTGATAGGTGTGATTTGTATTCGTCATCTTCTTGCGCGTACCTAAATGTCAAAATATTAACTTCGAGGTCGAGAAATTAAACTGCAAAAAATAACGTAATCAAACTTAAAAGAAACTTCGATAACCATTTTATAAGTAGATGCCCAAAGTTGACGTAATCGATGTTTTTTTAATAGCCTTTTGCTAACAGAGAAATAAATAAAATATTTTACTTTTGTTACATCCTTTATCTGCATTATATTATTTAATGTTCAATTGTATTTTATGAATAAAGTCAATATTGCAGAGACCGATTGCGCTATAATGCGTGGGTTATCTTTTCTTAACAACAAACGACTGGATGTCTCCGCTTCAAAGCAAAAATATCTGTGACTTCATCTTATTTTTGTGTTATTTATAAATTAATGTTGATATATAATACAAATTGCAAAATTGTTCTAATTTCTTAATATAACAACGTTGCCTAAGACATGACAAGATGAGTTAGTTATATGGAGGCTCTCAATAAATATACTTACATTTCAAATATATTGGTAGCGAATTATCGATAATTACGGGTTTCCCAGCAATTGAGTAGGTAGTTGTATTATGCTAACTTTAGTAACTCTATTCTAATAATAGTCTCTTGTTTTAGTAGGTTAGGATTTATTTAAAAATCAAATCAACGCCTTGTTTCAATGATTATAAATACAATTTTAAGATGAAAAATATGACTTTTAAATTCGATTTAAAAGGTGTTCTTTTTCAGCCAGTAGAAAAATTTTATTTATTGCATCTTCAGGACACAACATCAATGGTATTTTTAAGACAATAAATGTGAGTAGGTAATATAATTGTTTCATTTTAAGCACGTAACTAATTTGTACATCAAATTTATGACTGTTTTTCCAAAAATAATAATAAGGATAATAACAATTTAATGATTTTTGTTTTTTTTTATCAATAATAATTACATTTTAATCAATCTTCTACTGTTTTATGATGATACTCTTAAAGTGTAGACATACTTTGTTCCTATTTTTTTGTATTGCATTATTTTAAAATTTCCATTGTATTTAAGTGCCCTGAAGGTGAAATAAATAAAATTTCGAAACGCTGCCTTTATTAAAACCCAGTTTGTTATTTTGATGATATAGCCTGATATAGGCCCCATCAACCCCACCAAAATCAGAAGAAAAACAGTAAAAAATAGTCTCTTAATTTTTATTGGATCTATTGGTACAAGAAATTTAAAGTAAATAATAAATCTGACGGAATTAAGTCTAGTTTCGTATAATATACAGATGTTGCATCTACGCCACTGCTTAATACGATTTTAATTCAAGGTGATTACAATTACTATTTTTTACGAATAACAATGAGCAGTGTAAACCAAAAATAGATGTACTGTTTTCCCTTTCTGCTTCTACAACTTATTCTTCTCTGCTCTGTTACTGAAATACAGGGTGTTTACACTATATAAACTTCTAATCGTATTAGATATCACAATGGTAAACAAATAGGAATTTTCGAATAAAACATTTAATTAACAACGTGTGCGATGTGTGATCTCATTGCAAACATTCTCAAAATCAAATCAAAACGTGGTCACTTTAACAATATATGATAGGTATAGGTACAGGGTAAGTCACGTAAAAGGTCCACCCCATTTATTTGGGTAATTTTGAATATATTTTTGGTTTTCGGGACTCTATTCTACATGATTTTTAACGTAGATTACGATTCTGATCAAACATTTTTTATTCAACCAAACATATACAAGGTGTTTAAAAATACGTGTTTATCTTAAATGGCACGCCCTATATTCTACACATTATTAATTTATGATACAAACATACAGGTATTATATATTTTTGAAATCCCCTCGAATAGCTGCATAGAAATGTGTAGAAATATACAGGGTGAGCCACGGTGGGTGGAGTATTAAAAGTATATGGAGAACGGATCAACCGATTGCTTTGAAATTTTGGTTACCAAGATAATCGAGTATGATCTCTCCAACTAAAATATTTTCGAAAGTGCAGTGTTGCCACTTATGCGTAAAACTGGCAACAACTTCGTTATTTTAAATGGAATGCCCTGTATATTTTTGCATTTTTTGGATCGTCGTCTCTTTCTGAGTAACTGTTGTTAATATTTCCCTATTATCTCAAGCGGTTTTCGAGATAATAATTTTTTTCTGAATTTATTGTCAAAAATTTGACTTTTAGTAAATCGTGTTTTCTCCTACCTACGCAGCAATTATAAGATAATTTTTTAGTTGCAGCTAGGCAAGGCCTGGGGGCATCTCCTCCATTAATCAAATGTTTTAAATTTTATACAGGGTGAGTTAGAGAACGCTTTCTATAAGTGACTTAGAAAAATGCACGAAACTCAATTTTTTTAAATGAAACGCCCTGTATATTATTACTGATTCGGAAAGGTGATACATTTACCTATTTAAAAAGGTAATACACTCTATACCTAGTGCTGACCGTTTTCGATTTATGGGCACTTTTCTGTAACCTTACTAAGAATATTAATCTTTTGGTAGGTATCATGACGGGTGGGCCATGAAATTTTTATTTTGTCATTTTGTAATGACAACAGACATGCTACTTTTCTAAATAAATTTGACGTTAGTGATATTTGCAGTTAATTTGAATAACTGTAGCACAAATATGGCAGAAAATAACTATACAAACACAGTTTTAATGGATTTGTTTATTATCCATGGACAGTACAATAAGATTATCAGCAGAACTTGTAGAAAATTTAATGAAAAATATCCCAATTTGTCGCAGATGAACAACAGAAAAGTTCTACGAATTCGAAGGAATTTTATAAAGAACCAAAATTTATAAAATTCCTCTGAATTCGTAGAACTTATTGTTCTATTGTTCATCTGCGGCAAATTGGGATATTTCTTATTAAATTTTCTACAAGTTCTGCTGATAATCTTATTGCACTGTCCGTGGATAATTATTTTCTGCCATATTTGTGCTACAGCTATTCAAATTAACTGCAAATATCACTAACGTCAAATTTATTTAGAAAAGTAGCATGTCTGTTGTCATTACAAAATGACAAAATAAAAATTTCATGGCCCACCCGTCATGATACCTACCAAAAGACTAATATTCTGAGTAAGGTTACAGAAAAGTGCCCATAAATCGAAAACGGTGAGCACTAGGTATAGAGTGTATTACCTTTTTAAATAGGTAAATGTATCACCTTTCCGAATCAGTAATAATATACAAGGCGTTTCATTTAAAAAAATTGAGTTTCGTGCATTTTTCTAAATCACTTATAGAAAGCGTTCTCTAACTCACCCTGTATAAAATTTTTAAAACACTTGATTAATGGAGATGCCCCCAGGCCTTGCCTAGCTGCAACTAAAAAATTATCTTTTAATTGCTGCGTAGGTAGGAGAAAACACGATTTACTAAGAGTCAAATTTTTGACAATAAATTCAGAAAAAAATTATTATCTCGAAAACCGCTTGAGATAATAGGGAAATATTAACAACAGTTACTCAGAAAGAGACGGCGATCCAAAAAATGCAAAAATATACAGGGCATTCCATTTAAAATAACGAAGTTGTTGCCAGTTTTACGCATAAGTGGCAACACTGCACTTTCGAAAATATTTTAGTTGGAGAGATCATACTCGATTATCTTGGTAACCAAAATTTCAAAGCAATAGGTTGATCCGTTCTCCATATACTTCTAATACTCCACCCACCGTGGCTCACCCTGTATAGGGTGTGTCATTTAAAAAAAACACGTATTTTTAAAATCCCTGTATATGTTTGATTGAATTAAAAATCTTTTATCAGAATCGTAATCTACGTTAAAATTCATATAGGATAGAGTCCCGAAAACCAAAAATATATTCAAAATTACCCAAATAAATGGGGTGGACCTTTTACGTGACTTACCCTGTACCTAGTTAATTAAAATTTATCTCCATACACAAATTTTTTCCAAAGCGATTTATTAAAAATGACATAAGTCATAGGTCGAACCAATTGATTCTATTAGATACCAAGTTTTCATTACTTCCAGATGAAGAAAACTAAATTTAATCCAACAAACAAACTTATTTGTAACGCGACATTTATGGTTTGCTCCATACCTGGCATAAACCATATGCTTCTTAACCCAGTTAAAACTAAATGTCTCGTTTGTCCAATATACAAATTATAATATTTACTACTACATTACAACGTATCACACTTTTATTATACTTATTCTCCTAGCAAAAAAACATTATTTTTATGGGCCATGGTCCACCAGGTCCTTGACCAGGCCCATCACTCTATCGATTCCATTGAAATAATTTCAGCAAAAGTAAATCGTTTCATTCTATAAAATTCAATTTTAACGATATATTAATAACGCTAATGAAATGGCCTAAATGGGCATAAATGAGAGAAGAGGTACAAGGCCGATCGGTGCACTATTACGTAATCAAATTAACATTTGAACGGTGCTCGGCAGGAGTAACTTTTTTAATTCATTAAAATGTGCTTTAGCACAACGAAATACAATATTATTTACATGATTGCATGGTAAATATATTATCATGTTTATTTTTAGAAATTAGGTACCACTCTTTGCAATTCTCTTTATTTCTGAAGTAGGCAGGGTATACGATCAATATGGTCACAAAATTAATACACTACCCACATGAAACATCATTATGAAGTTGTAGTGAAAATAAAATATGTTTTAACAACTAAAAAATAAAACCCTAATCAATACATATAACTAAAAACTTCAGAAATTATTATCCTATGCGCAGTCATCCCTCTCAAGCGTACAGCGCTTTAAATCGTTTTGCTCTGAGAAACGACACAAGTAAGTTTTACAAACTTAAAATTTCTCTCCAAGAAATAGAAGTTTAAAATTGCAAGAAAGAAAACAGATAAAGAACTATTTTCAGATATTCGAAAATAGACCCTATCTTCTCGGTCTATATATAGTGCACAGATAGGTTTAAAATTACTTTTATTTTTTTGAAAATTTATTTTATGGTTGTAGAATTGCTCGATTCGACGGCCTCTACAATCCGCGCATGGTAATGATTCCTTTAACATTATATCACGCTCACTAATTTTAAAAATTAAGTTTTTGAAGCTATTTAGTACATTATTTACCTTTAAAATGAAATCTTGAGCAATTATTTTGTTATTTTTTATTTTAAGAAACGCCAAATTTATTCTTTATTTTTTGTTTCAGATGACCTGCTAGGCAAATTCTCAGATGAGGCGAAAATGGAAGAGAAGACATGATATTGAAAATAAGAATTAAACATCGAACATAGTTTTTAAAGAATTGTGATACAATTTGACTGCAATTATTTAAAATGAAGTATATTAACTCAAATTTAATAACCTTAAAATGTGTTCTGTTCCTATTTTTTGGGGGTGAGTATTATTAGTAAATATATTTTGGTGCTACTCTTCGATATAGGCGAATCGTTGTTGAATATTCGTGCAAAACATTGTAGGTACATTAGGTATACATTAATGGGCTGAAAAATTACCTTCTCATATCATTTTAAATAATTTTGATTTACTTTACTCTTTCTCACGTTTTTACCTATTTAATCAGCTATAAAGAAAAATTTATTCAATCAACACAATATGCTGTAGGTATATAATTTCAAATGCTGGCCATACCTATCCTTTTAACATATTTTTCTGTAAATAATATATATTTTTACTTTTTAGCTATAGGAAGCCTCTTTCCCTTTCTACCCAATCACATGACCTCCATGGGACTCTCGAGAGATGAATCAATACAAGTATCGATAATAGCCCCCCTAATAGCTTTAATTGGTCCTCTTGTAGCTGCCCCGTTAGCCGACAGATTAGCAGGAGGTTTTGGAGGTGCTCCAAGGAGCAAAACTGGACGGTATCTTAGAATGATGATAGCGATATGTCTGGTACTAGCCACAATATTTTATTGGTTATTGTGTGCCATACCCCCTATAGTAAGTAGAATGATTCCCTTGTAACAATGTACCACATGGAAGTAACATATGCATTATGTTTAGATAAGGAGTCCACCAAATGTATCTTTTACATGTGATGAACATGGAGGTTTTATCCTTCAAGATCGTTGTGGAGCCGATAGGATCTGTTACGATTGGGGATCTGCTGTAAGTACAACTAGAATGAGTCAAAAGCATATCTAAAAAATGCATGTCTTGGTTTAATAATTTAACCAAATACAGTATGTATTTTTATATACAAATGAATAATACTCCCAAAAATTATCAGAACTGTCAGAGATTCTTTTATTTTCTTTCTTCTTAGTTGATTTAGTCCTTACTAAGTATTTCACAAATTAAGAAAAAACAATAAATTATTATTATTTCGCCTTTGTTCTTCCATTTCTTAACGTGAAATAAAATGTTTGTAAAAGACAGCACCAGATTGTAGATAAATTAGATAATTTTATTCAATTAAAAGGAAACTAGCATTTTATTTTTAATCCCTTCTTTCTCAGCTAAGGACTTATATGTATATTATAAACGTTGCTAACCCTCTGTTTTTACCCATAGACTAGGGGTAATAGTTTTTCTCGATTTTTGCCTCCTAAGAAAGTTTTATGATTTTTTGAAAAGGGATTTCGGCGATTTTACCGACATGCACCCTTTAGAAACGAGCCACAGCCTTTTCCTTTGGATTTAGAGAATTCTGACCCGGACGGCGGGCAAAAAGAAGAAAAATTGAACAACTCTTTTTTTCTCGCCCATCTGCGATATTAGCCGATATGAATTTTTTTAAATAAAAATGTCGATTTTGCCGAAAAATTGTACTTTTCCGGGGGGCCCTTCCGCCTTTTCGCGGAGGATTTTTTCGACAGAACTTTCAGGGGAGCTAGAACCAACCTTCCTCTCGGATTCCTGAAAATTTCGTTGCTTAATATCCATCCGCGATCGAGCTGTGAATTTTTCAAACGACTGAGACGCAGCGACGTCACCGAAATTTTAGTCAAGTCCAAGCGCCGTCCTACCGCGGTTTACACTGCCGATGCAACCGCGGTTTACACTGGCGTGTCCCATATTTATTTATTTTTTTAAAATTTCGATCCCAAGGGGGAACACAATTACATTTTCGGACTCGGAGCGACTTCAGGATTCCGAAACTGTTTCTAGATTTTCAATCGGACCTTTCCTTCTGAAATCGATTTTGACAGTTTTAAATTGGATCAATCAGAAGCTTTTCACTAAAATGTAAAATGGCAATTTCGAAGCGATTTTCTCGCGGTTTTCGACGGGGAATTGGTAGAGGGCGGCTCTCTCGACTATTATACCGTGTTGGGCTTCCCCGGGCCACCCGAAATAATTAAAAAGCCGGTAAAGGCCCCAACCTTCTCATAAATGTTCGCTTATATCGCAGCGGAAGCCCCGGCCCCGAAAACAATGGAACGGCGTCAAATTTTTTTTCTAAAGAGGTGTAAAAAAAATTTTACTTAAACGGCCAGAATTTTTTTTTTAAAGTTTGGAAAAAAATTTTTTTTTGATTTTTACCCCCTACCCCCAAAAAAATTTCCGATTTTAACTCGATTTACTTAATTCATCCGGTCGGTCAGGCAGCTTTATTTCTTTGATTTTTTCGATTTTTAATAAGTAGAAACCCTAAATTTTTTTTCTCTCTCTACCCCGAAACTTTCGCATTTTCTGACCGATATCTAGAAAAAAATATTTCTAAAAGTATTACGATAGCAAAATAAAATTTATATAGAGCCTGTGGTTAGCCTTGCAGAGCTAATTTAACCAAACCTTAAAATATATACCCCGCAGAGGCCGTTTTATCATTATTTTTTAAATATAGCCCGCAGGAGCTGTTTTCAACCTATTTTAAAAAATTTTACGTCAGCTTTTTTATTTTTTCAATTTTAATGTAGAAAACCCTAAATTTTTTCCACTTCCTCTACCCCAAAACCCTGTTTTTCCCGAAATCTTTAAATTTTTTTCAACTAAAAACCCCTAGATAAAACTATTTATAGAGGGTCATGCAGCCTCGCAGAGCTAGATTGGGCAAGCCAGACCCGTAGGGTCTGTAGCCACCCAAACTACATATTTCAATTAAAAAACAAAAAACCACAAAATTGCATTAAAAAAACTATTGATAAAAAAATATACATAAACCTGTTGTTTATCTCTATATAGTAGTATACAAAGATCTTCTATTTTAGAAAGGCTCCGTATTAGTAAAAAATTGTCAGTTTTCCTGCAACGCGTCCTCAGATTATGCTGGTGAAGTTACCACAGTATATCCTGATGAAGAAGATACAACCGAACTCAATGACGATTATTACAACAGTGGAAGCGGACCTATTGAAGCAGAGCCATTGGTAAATATATTCAAATTGATAAAGTATTAACTATGTTAAAATTGAATCGGATATATTACATTTCAAAATGGTAGTCTTTGTCAGGCGTTATCATGAGCAAAAAATTTTAGGTGTATGAAAATAATTCTCAGCCAAATGAAAATGCAACATTTATTCCACTTCCTCACATGTGTTTCATGAATGCTAGTGGAGATAATAAAATTTGTGAGGTGTTTACTGAATACTCAAAACCAATAGATTTTCGAATAGGGTTGAAACCAACGATAAATACTGAAGATGATTTAGATAATACATGCAAATATCCATTTTGTAAGTAACAGTAAAAATTTTTGTTTCCATTGATGATATATTAAGTTTTGTTATTAGGTAACTTTATCTAATTTGTTTAATAAACTAGTGCCATGTTTTAGCCGACTTTTTCCAATGTAGAATTAATCCAGATGTAGTTAAAAGTTTAAAGGGCGGAGACGAAAACTGTCGCCCCAACGTCGTTTGTGAAATCCACGAACCTTATACCAATAAAGATAGTCTTCTAAAAAGATCACAGTGTGGTTATGACAATATCAGCTTTTGGCTTTATCTGTTTATCAGATCTTTTGCTGATATTTTCCCTGCTGCTGCTGCTGCTCTGCTCGCAACAGCTGTAGTAATAGCCACACGAGAAACATCCACAGGTATATACATTTTGTAATTGGCATTTTAAGTTATTTTGTAATTAAAATTATGCATGAAAAAAAATACTTAAATATATCTTGTGTTTATAGGCAGAGGAGATGTTGGCAAACAATTTGCAGCTGGGGCTTTGGGTTTTGGAATATTTGCACCGATTATTGGAGGAGCTGCTGGTGGCAGTTTTCTAGGTGCAATGATTTGCTTTACAGTTCTGATGATACTTGCCACCATTATTTTACTTGTTGATAAGTGAGTATTCAAAGATATAGAGGAGTTATTAGTAGTTAAAGTACAATGAATGATGAAAGTGAATTCAGATTTCGCGAATAAACAACAAAAAAAAATTTTTAGCAAATTCTCAACAATTCTTTTAAAATATTTCTTAACCAATACGATTCATATTTTCATATTTTGTGTTGTTTCTAAAATAATAACTTTAATAATTTTCTGTTTTCAGCAAAATGCCTTTAAGTCCTCCAGAATGGTGGTGGCATACAAGATGTGGTCTACTTGCATTACCCATGTCCTCTGTAAGAGAATATGGTCTGGAAACAGGTGCTCTTGGAGTAATATTATTCCTTCTAGGCGTTTTCTGGAATGCGATCGATACGTTCTTACCATGGTAAGATGATATATTTTACATATAATTAGAAAGTGCGGTATTTCTCGGGTAAGAAATTTGGGTACCACTCAGAATTGAGTACAAACTCCATACTTATAAAAAAGTATCTAAAAAATTTTTAAGAATGCCAAAACACACTTCAAGATCTTTGATATAAACCAATTTAGTAGCTCCATAATTTTTTTAATTCTTTATAATATGGAGCCAGTTGCTACTTTTATGAAAGATGGAAAAATCACGACTGTAGTAAGGATACATTAATCGTAAAATTTTCAAAATATCATGCAATTTACTTTTATTTTATTTAATTTTATATTCTATCTTGCTGTGGAATTGTTGCTCAATGTGATCAATTTTCATATATTATAATACATAACATATTTTCTTATTAGGCATGTTATTAAAATTGAAAACGGAGAAACGCTTTGGATAGGTTTGACGTTAACAATAGGAGCACTACCTGCAGTGTTATTCTTGATATTTGCTGAGAGGATTGTCGACTATTGTGGCCATTCCAATATTCTGATATTTTGTTTCGTCAACTACATATGTCATCATTTAGGTAAGATACTTACAACTCAAACTTTTATTTCATCCCGTCCGGAAAGTACAACATTACAGTACTCATATGCGGCCGGGAACTGAGGTATTACGGTACTAGAGACTGTAATGTACTGGAAGCCACCGGAAATTCATTACGAACCAATCACAATCCACATTATGCCTTTTGACAGTTATTTGACATATAAAAATTAACCTTATATTAAAAAGTAGTGTCAAAACTGTAATGTCAAATAATCTAAGAAAATAAACAAGTTTCAAATCATACTAATAGACAATTATTAATGACAGGATGAAATAAAATATTATTCGATACACGTCCGTTAGGTGTTATTCCAGTCTCGTTTACATATTCTGGACTGGGCTCCTTCGTCACCTCGTCCATAATATCTACTCGACTGTATCAAGTCACCTACCGGACTTGTAACGAAAATTACTATTTTTAACATAAAAAAAAATGACTCTAATTGCCTTTTATTGCAGCTCTCATCTTCATTGATAATGCTGGTTTACTCCTTTTGTGCGAGTGGATGGAGATTTTCACATTACATATTATGTATATAACTGCCGTTTTGTATCTGAGGCATCTGGTGCCACGAAAATTAACAGCATGTGGACAAGCACTGCCAATTATTGCTCATTTTTGTTTAGGTATGACTACTACTAAACTATTAATAAATTAATAAATTTAAGTTTGTTTTCTATATTTCTTTTACAAATAATTACAGTAAAATATATTTTTACTAATTTAAAATATACAATCTTATGTTAATTCGATTTATATGCTCATTTTGGAAGAGAGCTCACGATACAGTTTTGGTTAGATCTCTAGTTAGAGTATAGACAATTATATAAAATATACACCAATGTAAAACTTTCTACAAATATCTTAAAGATATTGGTGTAATGCTCAAATGCTTCTATGAATCCTGGTTAATTGTATTATCATATTTTTATTATTCAGGTCGATGCTTTGGTGCTCTCTTTGGAGGAATGGCATACACTGAATATCCAGATAATTTCCAAAATGTCCACAGATGGTTTTCAGCAGTCGCTGCGATTATAGCTGTTGTTTACTTCACAGTTTACCATTTCTATATGAAACCTAAATGTGCGGCACCAGTGCATTTACCCCCAGATCCTGCGCCAGCTGTTGTTCAAAGTAAGTAATCGCTCATTCTTTCGCAATGCATACTTTCCCTTATAATTTTACTAAGATTAACAATCCAACCACCACACATGATATACTATTTCCTCAGGTTAGAAAGCCTCCTAATAATAACTCAATAATCAGTTAATATTTTATATATTGACTTCCTAACTGAATTCCTCTTAAGTGCTACTTTAGCTTAAAATGTATTTATTACTGTGAACACCTTGTTGTTGTTGTGATTAAACTTATGTGGTCTTGCAAAGGGGTAATTAATTTTTTTGCTTTTAGGTATGAATGGAAATGGATCTTACACACCTTTGAGAGTGTACCACAACAGCAAATCGAAGAAGGGACATTTTAGATATTAGTTATTTATATTTCTTATATTTAAGTGTACGTAAAACAGCTTTACATATTTTTGTAATAAACGAAATGAATATTTATAGGCTTATTGTATATTTTTTTAATTTTTTAATAGTCACTTTAAAATAGTGTATGCTAGCAGTGCATTGTTGTAACACATAGCTAGGTAATCGTTTTTATTTTACAAAATATGTCTCCATATTAGAATGTGGAAATAAGTGTTTAAACAGGATTAAATGTTATAGTTAGTTATAAACTGGATCTTACGTAAAATTTATTATGATTTAAGACTGACCTCTAGCTACATATTGCTGTAGGTATATTTATTTTCCATAATCTGAAATACACTTAAATTACTTTAAAATATTCAGCTTCCTATACATAAGCAGGTAAATTGTCTGCCTATAGTAAGGTGGGTCCATAAAAAAATTTACCGACTGGTTAAATAATGTTCAAATTTATCTTTAGTTTCTAATGTTGAAAACCATGAAACAATGTTATTACATCAAAATTTTGGTTGGATCTACTATATAGTAGTCTGACTCTATCAAATAGACGTACTACAACTAAATTAATACACCTACAAGGCCTACAAAATTTGACCGCTGAATAGGTAACAGAAATCTGCATAGGTGTTTTAGTAGATATTTTTGGATGCTGAGTCCTTGGCCCCAATTACTCTATAACATCAGATTTTTAACTTACTTCCATTTAAAATCACAAAAAATTTATATTTTAGTTATATTCAGCAGGTTGCTGTAGCCCCGGAAATTTTTTTCGTCAAATCCTGCCCTAGTATTTTAAAATACGAATTCTTACCTTCAAAATGCTCCTTTCTTTATTTTCTTATACTTCATTATCTGTAAATATCTAATTACAAACTGTCAATCAAACATGTCTCAGTGAAAACAATCGTACAGAATAGAAAAAAAAAAACATTTTAAAGGTAAAAAATCATAACACTAAAATGTTGGCAGGAATATAAATAAATTATTCTAAGCTATAGGAATACCTGCAGAATATGGCTAAAACCATTGAATATAGTTTTTTCCCTTGACCTGTGTATTTAAGGTGTTAAGTTTATGATTCAATTATACTCAATCATCCGTTTCCGACTATAATATAACTAGGTTGTCAACGATTCTAGTGTATAAATATCATAGATTTTTACAAACACAAAACCTATGATATTGTAGGCGTAAGAAATAATGAACTGCTCTTTGACATTGTGAATTTTGTAAAATAAGCACCATATATACTAAAAATGGAGAACAATGACATATCCAGAGCAATTAATACTCGAACTAACATAAATGTAAAAATAATGTGTTACTTCAATACTGCTATTATATGCTGCGCAGCTTTATGTTTATAAGAATTAAATTAAAATGTTGACTGTTTCAGTAAAACTATGGTACCTACATCATATAAATATGCTTCAAATATATACGTTGTTAATTTTATACACCAATATTTTTATGAAAGTTTTTATTAATTATATACTTTGTTTTTTTTTATTAAAAAATTGTACACAAATTTGGCGAAATAAATATTTGATGTGAGTTTTATATAGCTCTGTTTTCCTTTACTTTATTAGAATATTTTTCTATACAGGGTGGGGCAATAGTGCATCGGACCTCGATATCTCGAGTTCTACGATAGCTAGAAATTTTTTTCGAACATACAGGGCGAGCCAAGACGAAATTAGTAATTAGAAGGATTCAAAGATTTCTAATAAAAAAAAGGTGAATATCTATTGTGGAATATCGTAGTATTATGAAACTATGGAGTTTATGGAGTATATCGCTGATGGTCGAGATGGTAGCGTACCTGCCTCTCACCCAAAAGTCCCGGGTTCGATTCCCGGTCGTGGCAATGGAAAATACTGTAAGAGGAATTTTTCCATTATACACGGATATTGGATGTGTGTCCCTTGTCTTTAAATGTGTAGCCCCCTCCCGCACAAGACTCCTAGAGTCTTCTGGGATAAAGGGGGTCGTAATTACATGTGATGTATTTATTTATATATTTATTTATATCTAACTGAAAGTAGGCTGATTCAATAAAAGAATATGGCCAGCCAGGTCGCCAGATTTGACAATCATGGATTTTTATTCTTTGGTACAAATTAAACAAACTGTTTATGCCAAATCGTTAATAATAGGGGAATTCTAAAAAATAGGATTAGAACTAATTTTAACTTAATACTCCCAATAATAAGTGATATATCTACCATTCAAATTTGTCCCAAGAGTTTCATTGCACTCTGTATATTTAGAACATTAAAAGTATATATAATAAATGGGATAAATTGGGGTATAATTTAGTCGGTATGAAAAACGTTTTGTATGATACCTACAGAACAGTCATTATGGAATGGATAAGAAAGAAATAACGAACAATAATTATAATACAATCAATTGTTATCATATACTCTCTAATTGTAAAAAATATTGTAATTACATGCCTTTGCCTAAATAATTATCTATTATCTCTTTCACATTACTTTTAAGTATTTCTAAATCGAGCGATAAAGGTAATCTAAATATCGAGATGCAATCGTTATTCTAAATTTATATAATGTATTTAATATCAGAGAGGTTATACAATATGGCTCACTTTAACTGGATGACCCGAATATTTCGGTTACTATTAACATTAACCGAATTAATCAGTTTCCTTTTTTTTCTACACGTAGAACATTTAAAAGAGGGATGGGAAATAAGGGATAATAGGATATGATAAAGAAATTGAAAAAAAAATGGAATGGAATGCTATATTGCCAATCACATTTTATTTACATAAGGGGAGGCTATATGTTTTTCTTAGGTTGTCTCAGGGTTGTCTACTATTGACAAAATATTGAAGTGTCAGATTTAATTGATCGTCCACTGTCATTTATTTTTTGCTGAATTGCCAAATTTTTTATTGATAAAGTTGCTCTGCTTTCTTTAGGGTCTCACTCTGGCAACTATGTAGAACCAATTTGAATTTGCGGTTATGTTTTTGATTTTTCAACATAACCTCAGCAATTAAAACAGTCATTCACCAACAGAATTCGGATTTTCCAAAGCCTACTCTAATGTAAATAAAATGTGAATAGCATATAATATGTGTATCAGTACATTTTTTGAAGCCTCTTTCTAGGCTCTATTCATTCCTATATTAGCATTGAATATCTACACATCTACACTTGACACCATGGATGCACAGGCTGAACTGTCGGCAACGCGGTAGCTACGAAGACAAAACTGAAATCTAAAACCTTAGGAAAAATTCACACTTGACACCATGGATGCACAGGCAAGAGTGGGGGTGCAGGCATTTATGTCGCTACACACATCAGCTGCTCTTCTCAGGAGCGTTGTGAATATTTAAATTAATATGCAAACATTTTTTTTTACTGTATTTCAATTATTTTACAAATGACTATTTTTAAGAATTTTTACGGACCATAGAGCTTAACGGATTAAAATAATTCAGTGTATTTCAAATTCACCTGTACAAGAGAGACAGCATCGGTGTTGAAATATTCTTAAAGCCAGAAAGCAAGCAATCCATACATAAGTGTTTTAAAATTATTTCATAGAAACACTGAAAGTAGATCCCTTTTTTTGGCATCAGATATGGTGGCGACTAATTTTTTTTAAGTAATACCCTGAACATAATATATATAATATTCAGTTTATGTTAAGTTTCTGTTTTCAAAAATGTAGGATTTGTTGTTGTTGGTTGCCCATTTATTTCACGTGTAAACCCAGCACCGTGTCCGTAGTCTGCTGCCAGTTACTGTATATGCACATGATGTTTGATATAATAATGAATGATAAAGTTATGAGATGAATTTGCTTAATACTACATATTAAAAATTTCCCTGGAATATTTGTAATATCAAAATACTTCGAATTGAAATAATAAAAGAATACACATTTACAAAATATTAAATTTATTACAAATAAAATATTTACAATATAAAGAAAAATGTTAATATTCTGTTTCTTATTAAACAATAAGGTAAAGCAATATAGTACATGTAAATACTATGTTACCTATAAATTGAAGATACTATGCTACAAGTTACCTATAATAACATATAAAAACAAAAACCTTATTTATATAGTACCAAAAATTACACTTTGTGCACAACAGTTATCATCCTTCATAACTATTCTATGGCAAAATATTTACTTGTAGGTACTAAAACACCATTATAACTTCCATCTATCTTTCGATTAACCTCTCTCCGTTTTAATTTTAGCTCATTTTCCTGGATGAAGTCTATAATAATTTAAATATTTATATTACGACAATAACATTCCGGTTTAATGGTATTTGCACTAGTAGGGAGAACCAAACGATCTTTTTATACACTCTGTGGCTTCAAAAATAAAAAAAACACGCATTTAAAAAATACAACAAATTTATATTCACATTCACATTCATATGAATATAAAACGTGTCATTTAATCAAGTATCGTAAATGATTATCTTTCCTTCAGTTTTCTTTATCTATTCATATACATTCGAGTTGGATCCGTTTAATATGAGCACGATATTTATGCTTGTAATTTTTTATTTTCCCAAGAGATTTTCACAATTTTTTTTTATCTTCTTCACAAGACACATTTTTTTTTCCATTAGTTTTAGGATTATCCTCAAAAGCGATTAGTAATATGAATTAACCTCTGTACGACATCAATATAATTTAGGAAAAAATTAAGAAAACCCATTAAAGAATAAAAAATCACAAAAGTTTATCACATTCTTATCGAATTACAAAGTGCACTTATCACGGACTCCGATGTAGTTTCTATTGAATCAAAACACCGAATACCTAACACTTTATGCATGTTTACATTGTGCAATTTCTACAATTTGTTACATTTTTAATTAACCGTAGGGCATCTTCAACTATTAAATTTATTGGTAGTAAATATCCTAAGATACAATTGTATCGATAATGGTTTTCATGGAATTTACCTAACAAATATATTTATCACGAGGTGAAGAAATCAGCCCTAAAGTTATTAATCTCTTCTATGATTATTTTTCAAATGCACGCTGAGCAACATTAGACTCATCGGTTCCTCCATGCCTACCTTGAATTGGCTATCACATATAGTTAAGAAATAATAACAAATAAACATTGTCAGATCAAGTTCAGTTTAAATACTTTTTCAATTACGTCAAGTTGATGAACATAATACATAGAATGTTAAGCATTCGGTGGCGTCCAGTGGAAATTAAATCGGATTACAGAATTTTAATGAAATTTATGAAAAATCTAGATACACAGCATTTTATGCAATGTATATTTAAGCGAAATTACGTTATAAAGTATTGATTTTTGTATTCAACTTGAGCTACGTAATCAATTCATACTCAATTTGGTCCTGCTCTAAGAAACATTTTGCTTATATCAGTTTTATAATTTCGTATCATTTTGGCTGCACAATTCATCTTAGTAGCCAATTATACAGCACTTAAGATATATCAAGTACAACTACATATTTTTAATGCAAGACTTGCTTAAAAATATTTTTAAAACAATATTTTCAAACTTACTCTACTTGCATTATTCGTAATTACTTACAAACTGATTTTACTTAATGTGTTGCACAGTTATATACCAAATGTATTTAGGATACGGCAAAAAAATTAGATATGTCGCATGAGATTACCAGAAATAAAAGCAAAAATATAAAGGCAGAACTCATTTATTTAGATCTAAATATCTTATTTAATAGTTACAAGTAATAAACTTAACAAAAATAAGAAAACTTCTAAATGAATTTTATTGTAACATCTATAAATAAAATTATTAGATAATTTTAAATGACACATAAAATCACAATATTCATAAATGATCTTAGCAACTGTATGTCAAATATTTGTTTCTGTTTTTTATGACTAAATTTTGAGATTTAATGATTCTGAAATAACAATAATAACATGTACCATTTTCACAGATGTTTCACTAAAACTAATAAAATGGGATATGATTTTTATCGGCATTCCATCCTATTTATATATTTCAAAATTATTGAAAATAATAAGTATAAAATATAATATATATAATTTAGTTACTTGTAAAATAAAAATTCAATATTCTCTGTGGGTCAGCTAGAAGTTACTAATTAAATCATAAATTGTTTGGTATTTGAATAAAAAGTTTATCAGTTTTTCAAAAACTACAACTGAATAGTTTTCACGTACATTTTGAAACACCCCGGGGGTACACTTTATTTATTCCTAACTTTTGAGATCTTTTTGTCGAAAGTATTAGAATTGTAGATTTTAAGAAAAAAATATTAGATAATTGCATAGAATTAATTTTTGTAATTTATTTTTATACTTCTATTTTGATATCAAAAATGTATAATGTATAGGTTGTAAGGGTAGTCTCTTAAAATTGACACCCCCCTTATCCTCTGCTGATTTAACTCATTCAGAAAAGAAGTGAACACGATTTTTGATCAATTTTTATATTCTGAAAAGGGGTATTAAAAATCTCGTAAAATATACAGGGTGGAAAAAAAACAAGATTTTTTAAATTGGAACCCGCATATTTTCGCAAAAAAATGTCCTTAATTTTCTGATTCCATAAATATATATTTGTTATACAGTATATTCACTTTTAAACCAAAGCAGTTTGTGAGTGAATAGGAGATAGTAGTAAAGCGAGAGCACTACACATGCGTGACTGCATGTCGATCTCAGAATGTTAGCGCTCTCGCTTTATTGTCTCCTATTCACTCACAAAGTACTTTGGTTGAAAAGTGAATATACTGTATAATCCCTCCACCTGTTCGTGAGACATTACTAAAAACTAATCACATTACAGGTGTCAAGTATAAAAAAAAAAACATATCAAGACACCTGAAAACAATGCATATCTGCATTGTTTATTTATGGACAGACAAGACAAGACAAGAATAAGAGTATGTTAGGTTATTTCCAGAAAGACATATATTATGCTAGTTTAGGGATACCGAAAGAAAATAAAAGGAGGGGTTGGAACCTTGGTGTAGAACTTGGACTTGGAGTAGTTTTCCACACACACCAAAACACTTTCGCACACACTCGACGCGCGTTTTGCCAACCAAGTTGGCATCATCGGGAGATGATTAAAACAGTTTTAATCATCTCCCGGTGATGCCAACTTGGTTGGCGAAATGCGCGTCGAGTGTGTGCAAAAGCGTTTTGGTGTGTGTAGAAAACTACTCCAAGTGCAAAAAAAAGGGAAAAAAGTATTTTTTTACTCTTCCAATGAATATCCCATTTTCAAAATAACTCGTTTCTTTACGAACACTAGGTATTTTTTTACGCTAATATCTAACAGAGTCAATGACTTATCCCACAAAAAACTAGATGACATCTGTCCATAAATAAACAATGCAGATATGCAGACACCCGTGATGTGATTAGTTTTTAGTAATATCTCACGAACAGGTGGAGTGATTATATAACAATTATATATTTCTGGATTCAGAAAATTAAGAACATTTTTTGGTATGAAAATATACGGGATGTTCCATTTAAAAAAATCTTGTTTTATTTTCCACCCTGCTTATTTTAGAAGATTTGTAATATCCGTTTTCACTTTTCAGAATATAAAAATTCATCAAAAATTCTGTTCACTATTTTTTTGAATGAGTTAAATCGACAGAGGATAAGAGACATATTCTTACTGACAATTAAAGTCCCAAGTAGTTGACTAGAAATTAGAAACAATTTAATTATATTTGTATATACACAGTTTGATGTAACCAATACTAAGGCAAAAATATGAGAAAAACATATTTTTATAATTTTGAACATTGCCAGCTACTTGTAATTGTTCAGCACAATTAAAAACAATACAAAATTTATCATAAGAAAACTCCCAGACTATATTATGTAAAATCTATATTATAATATGTAAACTAACGCT
Organism: Rhagium mordax; assembly: GCA_963680705.1. Classification (NCBI taxonomy): domain Eukaryota; kingdom Metazoa; phylum Arthropoda; class Insecta; order Coleoptera; family Cerambycidae; genus Rhagium; species Rhagium mordax. The sequence continues at coordinate 15,766,924 of OY796660.1, read as the reverse complement.
TCAAGTCAAATGTTTACAGACACCAAGTAAGCAAGCGAGATGGATGATACATCAAACTCCTTATAGGTTGCCGCCTGAGCTATTATATTGAGGAGGTAAATGTATTTTATCCTAGTTCTCCGCCTTTGAGGTTTCCCGAAAACAGTTAGAAAATGTACATGAAATATTGCACCACCTCAAATAAATGCCGTTTGCCACATAGTTTACACATGTCCAAATATAAAATAAGATGAGTTAACTTTTTTATCACTGTGCTTTATTCTTTTTAAAAAGTCTTTTAAAATACATTTAATACCTACACTACTCTGAAGCATTACCATTTACAAGCCCAAAAGTATTCTTAACCAAATTATCTATTTCATCAGATCTCTTAATGTAAACTTTGGTGCTCAGCATTTTCTTCAACTCGGGTGAAGGATGATCTTTTAAATTATAGGAAACTCTTAAGTTCCTCACATTTTCATTAACTTCATCACTGTCTTTAACCTCAACTGGAGACTTTTCATTTTCATTATCAATATTACCATTCACAATGACATCTGCAGCGGCCGTACCTTTTTTATTAGTTTTTTTCGATTTTTCTTTCACTTTATTTTCCAAATTCTCATCTTTATTACTTTCCAAAGGATCGGTCTCAACAACGGAAATGACATCTTGAATTACTATAGCTTCATCATTCTTCTCAGGAGTATCATCAATAATAGTAACATCTGGACTTTGTTTTATTGGAGTCAAGGGAGGTGGAGGTGGTAAGGGGTCATCTGGTATCGTTATACACTCAGAGGTAACATTTTGTAAAGCAGTAAGTGACTTAACTCTAAGGAATATTTTAGGCTTTTCCATTGTGTCAATATTACTGGTACTTGGCATTGGATCTGAAATAATACTGGGACCTGCAGGTATTCTCTTTGTAAGTGACACTGAAGGAGGCAATTGTATTGAAGTCATAGGTGGAAGAGGGGCAGATATTGGCGACATAGGAGGGGGAACAGGAGACGGTGTAGGGCTGATAAATATAACATCATCATCTTGTGATGATGTTGATGGCTGTGATTGCGATGGTTTGTTAGATGGAAATCGAATATTCTTAATGCCTGTAAGAAAAATGTGAGTGTAATATTCAATTCATTTTTACCATTTCTACAGTATGAAATGAAGAATGGTACACATCATAAAATTGCACCAAGGAAACTTTGTTGTTATAGCAGGTGCAAAACCAAAAATTTAGTTTCAAGTATATTTATTTTTGGAAATAAAGTGAGTTAGTTCGAAAGGTTATTATGAATTATATTAGCTTTTAAGCAATTCTTTTTAATGTCTTATTTATAAGTATTAACATCCCAGCATAAGTTACTCCATCACTTTACTAGGACACACAATATAATCAATCAATGGGACATTGCCAAATCCACCAACTGTGATTCTCATTCAGGAGAGATATGCAATTACCAGGTCTGTTTCTCTCACAGCCATGATTTAGTCCACTACACTACTAGGTCGGCTCAATCCTTCTGAATTTTTAGAAATTTACTAGAAAACATCCTAATTTTGGATGTAAATATATATTTTAAGTCTCTGTATAATGTTTACGATTTACTTTACAGAGTGCAGTCTATTTTAAAGCTTCTGTAAGTGAGTAATTCCATTCTATGATGTTTCTCGAGACAATACAATTTTCTCCAGTTAGTAGAAAGAAGTTTGCATAAAAAATCTTAACATAAAATTTCTTTAGCAACTTTTCAAAAATGAGAAGAAATTGTTTAAAAATTTGATTTACAGTCGAACTTGGATATAACGAACACGGGATATAACGAACACTCGGTTATAACGAACGAATCGAAAAGTCCCGTCCGAAGTCCCTATTAAGCGCATGTATTTTTGTTCGGCTATAACGAACTCGGATATAACGAACACTCGGTTATAACATACCGCATTTTTGGCCCGGCGGACCTCTTAACTCGGTTATAACGAACTAGCGAGTGGTTTTTTGACTCAATGTCGAACGAACAGCGCGCGACGAATTTGCAAACAAGTCTGCAAGTTACCTACAATTAATTTTTTGTTTGAGTGGGTGCTAAATTGCGTGTTGAATTTGCATTTGAACAATGGCTAATGTTGACAAAGCAAATAGAAAATCTATTTCTTTGTCGGAAAGAAATAGATTTTCTATTTGCTTTGTCGGATAAGTTAAATATAATTCGCAAGCTAGAAAATGGCTGTGCAAATGCACAAATTTGCCGTGATCACGGGCTCTCTAAGTTGAAGCTGTTTTTTTGTCGATCTTTTATAACGAACGTTCGCATATAACGAACAGTTTTACGGGTCCCTTGGAGGTTCGCTATAGCCGAGTTCGACTGTATTTGCAATATTTTTTGTATTTTTATTGCAAACAAAATCTCATGTTTCAAACAGTTATTTAAAAAATAAAAAATTAAAAGAAAACATATAAGTATAATTTGAAATTTCAAACACCTTTTCACAGTAACATTTTAATATTTACCTAATGCATTTTAGTTTTAGGGAAAGCACCACCTTTGGCAAGAAAGTTTCCCATATGATGCATATTATTGTGATCATACCATATACATCAATTAAACTTCGGCTTGCAAATTAATATCAAAGAAAATCAGTGCTACATGAAACAAACAACCCACAAATTAAGAAGCAGTGAGTATGGAAGAAAAACCGTCGACAATTATTCTCTACTGGGATTGCCTTCAGAGCACTACGACAATAGCAATGCGACAATATATATTTGTAACAAGATATATTTCACATTAACGTAACCTTGTTGTTAACTAAACACTAACATATCTACCGCAAAAATATAAACTGCAAAAAAACGCTTCATATAAATCATAAGATTTCAAAATTATCCTATTTTTTTTGTGAGTAAATAATAATTGTAACTTACCCGCTATAAATTCCGTTCTCAAATTTTTCCTGATTTGGATCAGAGAATTTATAGATGTACTCAGTATCTCTTGCAGTTTGTTGTGCACCACTGCTAAAGCCTCAACACTCGTTGCAGTTGCTTGGGCGCGATTGAGTTGGGTTAAAGTATAGGAAAGATTTGAATTAACTCGAGCTGCTGCACGAACGGTTTTTTCAAACCATTCATGTTTCATTTGGCTATTTGAGTTGTTAACTGGACGAGGTGGTCTTTGATGGAAAGATGGTTGAGGTCTACCAGTGCTAGATGATACAAAGGTCTGGGCAGTGTTTCTAGAGGTGGTAGGCGTCACACGTATGCCTCCTGGCATTATTTTTATATAACCTGGCCCTGACGATGGACGTAATACTGGAAAAAAAAATTATAAAGAAGTTATGTTGTTCCAACAACTATTTATAAGTATTAAATATATCACTGGTTTCCAAGCCAATCTAACTACATCTTCAGATGTTATACAATGTAGTTATAACATAAATAATAAGCATCAATTATTAAAGACAAAAACATAAATAAATATAATGGAGCATGATTCTAGTCTAACTTAAGTTGAAGAATTATTACGAGTACTACACATTCAAAACAAACTATAAAATAAATAACTCAGCAAAATTGTGTAGGTAGGAGAAGAATGTTACAAATATATAGGTATGTAATTTTGCTTAAATACTTTCTGCACCTACATAATTTTGCTAATTATTTATTTTATAGTATGTTTTTTTGGAGTTTTAAAATGGCCATAATTTTTCTAATATTCTTAAATTTAATTTGGAACAGATCTAACCTCCCATCTTATAATATTATTGATGTGTATTATTATTATTTATAACTTGATCTTTTTGTATACCCGAAGATGAAGTTAACCGGTTGTATTTTATAAATAGTTGTGGGGAAAAATAAGACTTCTCTTACCATCCCATGTAATTTATTATATTTGCTATTACATTATATTTGTACAGGGTCATCACGTGATAATGTTAGATTCTACTGTAACTTTGTTGCCTTTTTATTTATTGGAAAAGTAAAAATTGCTTTACAGGCTATTCCAGGATTTCAAATTTTTATAGAAAAAACAATCGAGCATCGTATTACAGAGATATAGCTATCGACTTTGTTTTTTCTTATGTAGCACCCTGAATATTATTTTATCTTTTGATTCTTTATTTTTTCCTAATTTTATCGATATAAACATAAACATGTAAGTTGTCATCTTTTATTTTTTATGAGATGTAGGTAATAAAATGACATAATTTAAATTACAACAATTAATATATAATTATTTTTTATAGACATTGTTCAAATTTCCTTCCTTGCTTTTCTACATATAGTGTGTCGCACTTAAGAGTGAAACACCATTATAACTTTTTTAATTTTTATCCGATTTGAACCAAATTTTACTCAATGATAGATTCCATTAGGGTCAACTCATGACCAAAAAACCATTCGCCCCCTACTAATGCAAAGCCACCTGCGATACCAAAATAAACGCAATAAATCAAGAAAACATATTAGGCATTTTTTTATAGGAAAATTTTACTAATGAAAGTTGTTCAGAATTGTCTAAAAACCTTAAATCCAAAATCTCATAAAAATTAAAAAATATTGATATTTTGAACAAAGAAAAAACGAAAAAAGTTTTTCGGGGAAGTTAAATAAAATAGATAAAGTTTTTGCCATTTACCCCAAGAAAGAAACATGATGCAGCTACAGACACATCCATTAAGCTACGCTACGCTGATGAGGAGCAATAACTCTGAAACACGTGTCCGTAGCTGCATCATGTTTCTTTCTTGGGGTAAATGGAAAAAACTTTATCTATTTTATTGATATTTTGATTTAAAAAATTTTATGTCCGAAAATATAATTTTACAATATCAATTATCATTAGTATTTAGTTGCAGAGTATTTCTTTAGTTTTTTTTTTATAAAAAATAAAATATTACAATACAATAATCCATTAAAATTATATTTTCAGACTTAAAAATTTTTTCAAACAAAATATTAATATTTTTTGATTTTGATAAAATTTTGGACTTAAGGTTTTTGAACAATTTTGAACAACTTACAATGATAAAATTTTCGATAAAAAAATGCCTAATATGTTTTTTGATTTTCTCCGTTTATTTTGATATCGTAGGTGGGAGGTGGCTTTGCATTAGTCCTTGGGGCAAATGACTTTTGGGCCATAAGTTGATCCTAATGGATTCTATCTTCGAGTGAAATTTGGTTTAAATCGGATAAAAATGAAAAAAGTCATAAGGGTGTTTCACTCTTAAGTGCGACACACTGTATAACCTATATCTTTTTTCCAAATTATATGTATATCGTAAAAATTAAAAGAAAAAAATTAAGAAGAATCAAAAGATATAATATACTAAATATACAGGGTAATACATGAGAAAAAACAAAATTGATAGCTATCTCTGTAATGCGATGGTCAATGTCTTTTTTTCTATAAAATTTTGAATTCCTGTCAAAAAATTTGTCAGTAAAGCAATATTTACTTTTTCGATACATTCAAATGCAACAAAGTTACAATAGAATCTAACATTTTCACGTGATGACTCTGTACTAGGTAAGTAAAATAAATATTTTTCTATATAACGATTAATTAATATATAAATTCACATTACTTTTAATGTACACTACACAATATGGTCCACGATTTTAACAGCATGAATACCAATCGACAAACGAAATTTATTAGTAGTCAAGCATCAAAAAGTTTGAGTGTGGCGACCTAACACTTTGCATGGCGCAGACTGGAATTACACTGCAGTATCTCATCACAGCGATGCTCTTCGTTTTTACGAGGACTATACAGTGTAAACAGATCAAAGTATATATAAAATAGTAGGATTTAATGTTTAAAAGGCCATGCACGTTGGAATTCATTACATGAAATAATACACATAAATTTCAAAAGGAAATTCTGGTAACTCTCATAATAATTGCACATGAAAAAAAAAAAGAAGAAATTACAAATTATATTTTTCATAGAACACTTAAATAATTTTATACTTGCCTTAAGTTATGAGCCTATGCTGCAACTAATACACTTATTTTTTAACTAAATTTAAAAAATAACTCCTAAGTAAATATGATTTATTTAATGTTTGACAAGTCAAAATTTCCATGTCATTGTGTCATAAGTTACTTTAATTGAATTATGCCTTTGATAAACCTTAAAATGCTGCAGTCTGCACGTTTTTAATTATTTACCAAATGAAATATTTGAGCTATACTATTTACTATTGAAAGTGTTTGAAATATGAATGTTATTTACTTTTTTCTTGGTGATATTTTAAAATCACTATAAAGTTGTGTTCTCCTTTACCAAAACCATACAGTTTGAGATTCATATGAAATAGTATGAAATGGTGGGTTATTATTGAATATTTTGTGAATCTATAATAAATTGTTTGTTTTTGTTAATTTTTACGGTTTTCAAATTTCCCTGTTGATTTTGAAAGAAATAAGGAAACTTCAATAGAAAAAGAAAAAAACTATTTTAATTACTTACAAAAAATAACTTTAAGAAATTGTTTGATCATTTGAAGAAAATTTAATATGTTTGGCATGCATTTCCCAAAGTTTCCTAGTTGTCTACATAATACATAAAGCCTAATTATTGTGACTTTTTGTCGCTTACTGCCTTCGTTTTGACATTATATATTTATCTACAGGAGACATGAAATTTGATCGGACCCATGTTTGTGTTAATTTAAAGCATTGGTAAAATAAGTCATTATTTTCAATAAAGCATAAATTTTTTTGAAACAAATGAAACCTCAAAAATATCGACTTAACTGTTATTATTTATTTTAGAACTATTCCTTGGAGTCCACTAGATCAATTCCAAGGCCTTATTGGTCATTTCTTTTTATAAAACACTCGTCAACCATTCTAGAAATTTTATTTTTTTTATCTAAAAATATCAAATAAAAAAGTAGAGTTGCCATTTAGAAGAATACGTGATATTCCATCTAGCTCTATATATCCGTATCTAAGTTTTAAAATGTTACTGCAAAAAATAAAAAACCCGTGTGAATTCCTCTGTTACCCAGGTTAGATCTGCTCATGTAGTAACGGTAGTGTGAATGTGATGGCTTCATAAATAATATACAGGGTGAGTTCACTTTAAATGGGGAAACTTCGGGAATCGATTCTTTATTGAAAAATAAGTGTAGTTTGTCCTATAAACATTTTTCATATGGGACTTGGTTTTCGAGATACAGGACGTTGAACTTTTTTTTTTTTTAGTTTTCGACGAATAACTTTAAAGTGGTTAGACCGATTTTTATAAAATTTGGGTTTTGTTTATGTTAGATTAAAGTTTATCAAATGATCTTAAAAATTTGAAAATATCGCCCCCGCAGGCGTAGATATGGGGACCACGGACCCCTTTTTAAATAAGAACTTCTACGCCTATGGTCGTCTCAAAAAATGGATATGATTTTTTTATTCTCCGATGTTTTCTGAACATAAAATGTCTCTAGTAAATTTTATTTTATTGTAATGCCCCCTAATGTTTATTTTATTTGCCGATGAGCCGGTGTCTGCTTTACGTAAAGTCGTTTCAAAGGGTTTTTATCATTTTCAGTCTAAATTGTTTGTTACGATTTTAAAAATTGAGAGAGGAAAAATAAAGCAATTGAGAGACAATAAAGACATTTATTAATATATTTTTTTTCATTTCTGTTAGCAAACACCGGCTCATTGGCAAATAAAATAAACATATGTACAATAAATCATTTAACCTCGATTAACCGGAAAACTATCAAAAATAGAGAAAATTTACTAGACATTTTATGTTCAGAAAATATCGGAGAATAAAAAAATCATATCCATTTTTTAAAACGACCATAGGCGTAGAAGTTCTTTTTTAAGAAGGGGTCCGTGGTCTCCATATCTCCGCCTGCGGGGGCGATATTTTCAAATTTTTCAGATCATATACATAAACATATACATAAACAAAACCCAAATTTTATAAAAATCGGTCTAACCACTTTAAAATTATTCGTCGAAAACTATAAAAAAAAAAAAAAGTTCAACGTCCTGTATCTCGAAAACCAAGTCCCATATGAAAAATGTTTATAGGACAAACTACACTTATTTTTCAATAAAGAATTGATTCTCGAAATTTCCCCATTTAAAGTGAACTCACCCTGTATAATTTTGGCTTTATTAGGTAATATTCCATAGTTTACGGGAGAATAGTACAGTAATACAATAAATGTTCAAAATCAATGCAAGATGTAAAAAGAAACTGTTGTTCGTTATTTGGAAAATTAATTATATAAAAAATATTTCTAATCCTACACTTGCATTACTCCTTTGAAATACAGTTTCTACCAAGGTTCCTAACAAATCAGTTGATTTTCTCATAACACGTTATATTTACATAAAAAATAAAAACTTACCAGAGCCGCTAGTGACTGGATTAACCATTTGCACTCGTGGTCTAGGTGTATACGTAGATGATCTAGGTTTAAATATTGTATTTCCAACTTTAAATAAAGTGGTTGAACTGCTGACTTGAGTAACAACTCCACCATTATGGTTTGGATCCATTGGTTTTGGCAGTATTGGAACTGGCTTAGATAAGGACGACTCGGGTATGGAGACTTTGACACCAGAAGTCGATGGCTGAGGTGATTCTTGCTCTCTATAAGGATCATAATCAGGATCGACAGAGGATTTTCGTTTCTTTTTCTTAGGTTCATTTTGATGAGGCTCGGAATATTTTTTCTTTTGGGATAAACAACACTGAGTAAAATCTGTTGTCATGAAAGATGTAGCATTTTCTAGAGTTGCTGCACGTCTGAATAAAAAAAATTATTAATTGAAAATATATAATTTATATAATAAAATTAACTGGCTTATGCCGTCTTGCACATTGTTAAATTTTTTAGCTGTAAAACGTTTTCTTCTGGATTATTTTCATGTATCTGACTGTTGTAATTTAAAAAATATATACTATGTATTCATGACAAGCCTTGAAATAATATTAAGGTCCGGATTGAGATTGATCAAAGATTTGAAAAAAATTAAATTTTTGATGTTTGCAATTATGTTATGCCTAACAATAATAATAAAGAAAGGGAATTTAAAAAAAATAACAATAAGTAAAAACTAATTTGACAAAAATTAATAATTATTAATAAATACAAAATGCTGGCCTTAGATACATGCGAAGGGTACCCTGCTTTTAACCCTATGGTTCCACCAGCTCCTGTAATAACAGCCCACAGAAATACGGAAAGGCTAATCAAAATAAATGAAAGAATTAATTTGCATGATCAGAAAGTAGAAAATTTCAAATTAAGTCTTTTTATGCGTTTTTTAGATTCTACTTCTTATCTAATATTACGGAAGAGATACATAAATTTTAGTTCATATGAAGGAAGCCTTACTTTGTCAAATTTTAAATTAATTTGGCATTTGTCGAAATACTTGTACCACTTTAAAAAGAATTTTTGATTTTCAATAACCACTGCTTTAAAAATTTCGATATCTTTCACTTTCAGTAATTCCAGTTAAATCGGAATTACATAGTAGAATTTCAATAGATACACCAAACTGTTTCATTTTATAACGATTGGAGCATAAATTTTTTATGGTCAAAATATACAGGGTGTCGACCTAGTGTGCATATATGTTCTACAGTTCTGTAACTTATATTGTTTCAATTGTGTACTACAGGGTGTCTCACCAGAAACTAAATCGATCGAAGTAAGGAAAAATATGTAACAAAAAATTAAAAATATTTTGGGAATTACTAAAGTAAGTGTGGCCAATCTAACAAAAATAAGTACAATCATTAGGTGCTTCCGGTTATACTGACATACGTAAATTATATACTTACGAGATTTCTCTTCTAACATACTCCATAAACTCTGCACAATGGACTCTAAGTGGGATTAGTTGCGAAGGATTACAACGAAAGCAAAACCAATCGTCACTATCTTTAATTTCGGTCAATTTTTTTCGACCAAAGTTAATACGGACACATTTCTAGAATACAAAAATAGTACATTATTTCTAATGAGATTAATATAAACTGTAAATATAAAAATATTTTAATTAAACATCAACATATGATTTTATAAATTTGGTAAAGTATAGATAGAATGAACTTAAAAATAGAATCGAAATTGATAACACCTTTGCAAAACTATGAGCGTTTAGGGAAAAACAAATATTTTAAAATCTACCTTAATTGGCAAGTAGCCCGTTAACACGTAGATATGTTGTCAATGCGCACACACATAATGTTATCGCTTATCTTACCTTGCAAAACACCATTTCACAACCAGAACAGCACATAACTTGGCCACCTTGTCCACACCATCGGCAATACAGTTCACTACCATCTTCATCTTTTTCGAACTCCCCACTTGTATAAAAATGATAACAATCCTTGCAAATCAACACTTTCAAAAGGGGGTGAACAAATCTGTTGCTCTGTCCATCTAAAGCACTGCCCAAGTGAACGTTGCAGGCCGTACAATGTACTTTTGTGTACTGAATGGGGTTGTCTAAAAAAATATTGTTGAACTATAATCTTTTTAATTAAATTTGTCACTCAGTGGAGAGATGGATTATTAAAAATTTACCATAACGATGTATTTTAAGGGCCAATATTTCCATCTGCTATTTATTAATAATAATTTCTATGGAACTTTATGGAATTTATATTTTTTAAAATGAAATATATTTGTGGAGAAAGGTAATAAACACAAAAATATATATTATATTAAAGTACCTCAAGAAATAATTTGAATTAATAATAAACACCCACCTTCTCCATAAGTTTGTTGACGTAATTGTTGTTCCTCTGGAGTCAAATTGAAGCTCACTGTAAAATAATGTAAACTGTAGTGTATAAAACTTTTACTAGGTATCTTGCTAATTTACCTTCAGCTCCTGTCATTTCATCAACATACGTAGAAAAGATCGGTTCATAAAGCAAGGGGCTTTTACTACCATCGTTTGGTACAATATCTGCAAAAAAAAAGTTAAATATGATTAAAACCAAAGGTTAATAAAATTGAAATCAATTATCCAAAATGTACATATAGTACAAAAAACACATAAATTAAAATAATTAAGAAATGAGATAATATAGCTTTCAATTTTTTCTTATTCTTATTAAAAAACAAAAAATCGTTTACTTATCGAATTCATGCATTTCATGTTAATAGTTCAATGTTTATGAAAAATGTTTTTTAATATGTTTATAATGACCTGAAATCAATAAAAAACTAAATTTGTAAACTTTAAAAAATTCATAACTTAGGAAATATCAACTTTATCGCAAAAAGTAAAGAGACATTTATTGTTGGCGTTGTACCAAAGAATAAGGGAAAAATTTTTAAAAATTCAAAAATGTTACTTTTCTCATTTATTTAAACAATATCTGACCGGGTTGTCGCATGGCAACTTGAACTTTTACTAGTACTATGTATAAAACAAGATTATGCAAAACAATTTCGGCAAAATAGTTTTGCTCACTCATGCATTTTCCTCTTGGTATTTTCTATTAAATAAAATTTACGCAACGGTGCTGTGCACTGCCACGAATTTTGTCAAATATCTTAAAAATAAAGCGAAATATGGAAAAAGCATAAGAATAAAATTCATTTATAAGAGAACGGTCAATTTAATCTTTAAAGCCAAATTTAACCAGTGGCATAATAGAAAGATTTCGGGTGAGGACTATTACAATTGTAACACTAAATAATGCCTATGACCAAACAAGTGAGCACACCAAATATGAAGATGGCGACCCTTTCCGTTTTCGTGATATGTTTAAAAAACCTTTTTTAAAATAGAAAAGTTTGGCGCCCTCTATCTCGGAAAGGAAGCGTTTTTGGACTATGCTTTATCAGAGACACCCTCATTATAAGTAAATCACTTCGTTTGAAATCAGAAGGAAGCATCAAAACTGCAAGGTTTAGTTTCAACATTTCAACCCTATGGTAAAAAGAGTAATGAGCATTTTAATATATTATTAAGTTTATAGATGTCTATTTTATCATAATGACTCATTACACAATTTATTTTGTAATAATCATTTATTCCTATGCTTATAAAGTAAAATAACCAGTAATTTTACATTTTATCCAATATGATTCAGGTAACTCCTTTCTCTGTCTTTCAGATGAGAATACAAAATCTATCAAACCATTTCATTGTAATTTCAAAGCAAAACTACTGTTTTTGTATTATTATTACGGCCCTTGTCAAGAATAATTTGTTGCACAAGAATTGCAAACCATGAAAATTCAACTTAAAGAAATTCTGCTGAACTTGTAGTGATTTTTCAAAAATGTCTGATTGTATAAAAATATCAATAACCAATACTAAAAAAAACAGATGATCAAAAATATGTAAAATATGAATCTGACAATAAACTAAATGAGTACGATTAAGTACCTTCTCTATATTAAAATCAACACTGATTATGATACAAATCAGTGTCGTAAAATCCATGTCTGGTGTTTTTTTAGTGTTTTTCTAATGTTTTTTATTAATTTATTTTTTTTGGTTGATCTGTTATTTTGCTTTTTTTGTTTACTTGTTCTTGTATCTTTCACTGTCTTTTGTACTTTAATTTTATTTTAGATTCTATATAATTAGTATAGTTGTCTTTATAGTGTTTTGTCTGATTGCTCTTGCTTATTGTATTTCTAAATATGTAATGGATATCCGTTAATAAAGTAATAATAATAGTAATAATGTCATTATTTCAATATATTTTTTTAATGTTTAGTATATAATTTAAAATTTTCCGTTCCCTATCTCTTGTAATTTCAATAATACAAATAAATTAAAAGGTTATAAAATACGGTATAAGTGATTGTATGAAAAAATTATGTGTGACAATAATGGCTTCTAAAACACACATGTTTAACAAACACAATCTCTTACTATAACTTTTAGTACTAAATGAATGCTGGCGTTAGAACTTAGAAACCTATTTTATCTAACATTTAAAACACCTTCTAACTGCATTAAAATGAAAAATCATTTGATTATTCTCTTCCAAGATTTGTTTACAGCTCGGCATATAGTTCTGAACCATGTCCCACAATATTTTGGGTCAAACAAATATTTTTGGAACAACTATGTTCCTCAAATCAATTTATAAAATTCTTAAATATAGGTAAATGGGAGGCTATTGTTTATAAGATTGCTACTATTAGCTATACCTGTTTTTTTTTGCAAATTTAGCATTATCAACACAATAATTTTATTTACTCATCCAGTTAGATTTTTAAAAGTTCCAAGTTGATAAAAGGGTTTAAAAACAACTGGTTAACTGACTATATCCGGTGATTTTCAGACCATTTTTGACTGCTGTAGGCCAAATAATATCTAATTACAGTTAGGTATTACCAAGGGCGTCCCCAACGGGGGCGGTCGCCCCCCCCCCTGCTTTTGAGATAGTGTTAAAATTGGCTAAATTAATATTCACAAATAAATTTTATTGCAATTTTTCAATCATCCATGTATCAAAGGTACCTACAATAAAATTCTTTATATAAGTAACAATTCGGTACCTTTTTTTTCCAATAAAAGCGCTAAGACATTTCTAAAAAAAATTTGCTTCACCTGAAGCATTTAAAAGAAATTCAATGATTTAAGTCTTTCAATTTGTCAATCCAAACATTTATCACTTACACTTAGGCTTTATTATAACTGTTGCGAAAATAGAAGTCGTGTTTGAATCTTAATATTAATTATTAAAGTACAGTTTTGTATTAAAATTAAATATCTCACCGCTATTTGTTATGACGGGAGCCTCATCAACTTCCATTGCAATATCAGGACAAAGTAAAGATGGGTCGAAATCATCATCCATGTCCATTTCTTCTACTCCTAATAACAAGATATTTTATAAATGGTTAATATATTACTTGCACGTTTGATGTATAATACATACCATTTTCAGCATCTGCCTCTTTTTGTTGCTCATCGTCATTTTTCGTTTTAGTTAGTGTTTCTTTCAATAAAGGGCAGTTTTTAACTGAGTCTTTATTTTTCCCTTCTAGAGATTCTGTATTTCCATTTTCTCCTGATTTTAGATCATTTTCATCTGTTTCTTCTGTAATATCAACTATTTTATCATTTTTATCGCTTTGTCCATCTTCAGTCTTTTCATTTTCTTTATCTTTAAGTTGCGAGTCTTCATCTTCTTTTTCTTTATTTACTTCATTTTGATCATGTGCTTTTTCATCAACAGACAGATCTTTAATTTTTTCCCCCTCGTTTTCTACCTGTTCGTCAAGTGGATTTATACTGATTTTTTCGTCCTGTTGACATGAATCCTCATTTTTTGCATTATCATCCATTTGCTTTTCATCAGCAAGTGGATCATCATTTTTTTGATTCTGCATATCATTACCTAAGTTGTCAGCTGTTTGATTTTCGGCATCAAGTGGATCATCACAGTTTTGGTTTTCTTCACCGTTAAACGAATCTCTTTCTTCATCATCAAGTAAAACTCGTTCTATTTTATTTCCTTCATTGTTTAATGGATCTTTTTCCACATCAGCTATTGTATCTCTTTCTTCATCACTTGGCAAATCTTTTTCTTCGTCAGTTAACACTTCTTTTTCGTCGTTATTTAATGATTCTTTTTCATTATCAGTTAACCCATCTTTTTCGTCATTATTTAATGATTGTTTTTCTTCCCCATTTAACGATTCTCTTTCTGAGCCTCTGTCATCTTCATTCAATACCTCATTATCTTCATCATTTGATAGTCCTTTGCTTTCAACACTAAGTGGATCTTCATCAACATGGTCATCTACGTTTCTCAAATCATCTTCATTCAAACTTTTATTTGCGTCCTCACTTTCAGTGAGTTCTTTTTCTTCTTCCAACTGGTCGTCTTCTTCACTGTCGAGTTTATTATCTAGATAATCCTCTAAACTATTAGTAAGACTTTGATCGGAATCATTATCATTTTCGTTTTCTAAAATGGCACGAAATATATTTTAAAGAAAGTATTTGGCAGAATAAAGTCAAACATACCTTTGTTTTCTGAAGAGTCACAACGAGTCAATTCCTTAAGTCCCTCTAAAACACAAACAATCAATAAGTTTTAAAATATTTTTAATTATTGTAAACCTAACCTGTATCATTGGTTCTGATTTCTTTATGCTGTATTGCTGAATCCACCTCGGAAATTTCTTTAGATTCTAGTGAATCACTTTCTTCATCTGAAAATAAATAGATGAATAGAGTACCTAGTTAAACTACTAATACGGGTGCATCTTTTAAAAATTACCATCTCTTGGAACATCCATACTCCCATCCAAGACATGTTTATCCTGGGACTGCTCATAACTACTTAAAGTCTCTATAAATAAGACATATTTTATATTTCATAAATGTAAGTATTTGTTCAGATTTTACCTGTTTCCATTTTACACGTTGAGGTTAACTTTTTATAATCGAATTTACCGCAAGTTTACATTTTAGAGGCAAATGACAACCCAAGACCAAATGTCACTTGACGTTAAAATATTAAAATAATTTTAATATCGTATTTCCCTAGATTTTAAACACTCCCGAGCACTCCACGTTGAAAATAATAAAATAAATAAATTTCTATAATTGCCCAAATAGATAATTAATTCAGTTTACAGGTTCGTAACACTGGATTTCATAAAGGCAGGCGCAAGAAACAACGATGATGTGGTAGCAAATATCTAGAAATGGCGGGATATGTCGTTTTAGTAGTTGTTTTCGGAAAGTAATATTGCCTTAAATAAGTTAGAAGGAACGCTAGTAACGTTTGTCGTAGATTAGTTGCGTGCACCCGGGCCCAGACTCGCGCCTGCCGTAGTGTGACGTCACCGCAATTGAGAACCTTACAGAGATGGCGCTGTCATCGAAGCAAATGGGTCACCTTTTTGGAGCGGGGAGGGGGAGCGCCAAAAATATATTGGGGGGTCAACTTTTTTTATTTCGATACCTTGTAATTTCATATATTTGTAAATATAGATTTAATATAATATGAGCATTTTCCGTTACACAAGTATTTAAATTTGACAGCCGTTTCAAAAATTTGACAACTTTACCAAAAATATTAATTTTTGTAATTAATTGTGTGTGTTATATTTTATTTCTTACAAAGTCTGGTTAATAAAATTATACACATACCTTGATTGATTGATTGATACATCTAATAAGGTATTTTGACATTATGTGAGAAATTTTGACATATGTCATTTTTTTTTAATTAAGGGGAGGGGGAGGAAAGTTGTGAAACAATGATAATCATTACGTGCATGGGCACAGTGTATAGCCATGCATACCATTTAGCTTAATTAAACTGGAATTGAATTTCTAACAATAATATACTCATTATAGTAAATGTAGGTAGGTATATTTGTTTATTTTTCTTTTCTCGATAATTTTATTATTATTATTATTATTATTATTTGTCACTGATTAAACGTAAATTATGTGATTATATTATATACATGTCTACATTTTTTTATTAATAATTTATTGTTAATTATTATTTATATTACCGCGTGTCGCAACTTTATACAGGGTGATTCATAATGGGTAATATTTTACCTGCGGATTCTATAGCAGAAAATATTAATAATTTATTGCTTAATAACCGGGTCCGAGGGTCAAATATTAATACTTAGGGTCGGTTGTATAAAAGTGGTTCAGCGAAAGTTCAGCTGATTTGGTTCAAAATCCAAGGATACCGATTGTTGCAAGAATGGTATCCTTGGATTTTGAACCAAGTTCAGCTGAACCACTTTTATACAACTGGCCCTTATTGAGATACAGGGTGTTAAAGTTATAAAAATAATTCAGTACCTAGTTATTTTAGTGTCAGTATATGTTTCACTTATTTCTTATTTCCATATAGCACACTTTGTTAAAAATTTTAGCACTTACCCTTTAATTAATCAGGTTATTTGTTTAAAATTATGGGTGCGCAGGATTTTCTAAAATTAATCTCGATAGGGGTGCATCTTATGAAAATAAAAAAAGACAAGTATCCTTTTTTTTTTCTTTAAAAATAATGGTTAAATCAAAAATTTGCAATAAAACTATAAATGAACGAAGTACAAAAAAGTTATGAGGGATTACCAAGACAGCTTCTCTATGCGATACACCAAAAATTATAGCATATTCGATTTTTTTACGTCAAAAAACCTAATTGTACCGACTTTTATGTTTCTGTGAAAAAATAACAACATTACTGAATTATTTTTATAACTTTAACTAACACACTGTAGGGGTAAGTATTAATATTTGACCGCCAGTTATTAAGCAAAAAATTAATATTTTCCACTGTAGAATTTGCAGGTAAAATATTACCCATTACTTAAGAATCACCCTGTATTAGTAACACACATAGGATACTATTACTCAAAATAATTAGGTTTGTTGGTTTGTTTATTTTAGTAGGTATAATTAAGGATTTATACATACCTACCTAATCCCTCTTTTAGGTTTACAAAAGCTAGAAGAAATCCTGTTTTTGAATCTGTTAATTTTCGTTTTCGATGGTTTGAATGGAATAGGCTCACTTGATTTCCTGGCTTTATTATTTCGGCTAAAATAAAAAACCAAAATCTATTTTTATGCATTTTTTATAAAGAATCCGATTATAAGATCAAATAAGCGATAGAACCTCTAATGTACGAGGTATTGTCAAAAACCAATTTTTCAAATTTTTCTCAGCCTGTACATTATTACGGAAATCGATATGGTATATTATTGTGGTTATAAGGGCATATCCATTCATACATCTAAGTTCCGGTTTAGTCGGAAATAGCTAAACATCCAAGAAAGTTTTGGCGACAACCAATATGAAATAATTGAAAACTAGCCAATCTCCTGATTTCAAAAATATAACATGTCCATTATCTTTAGTAGTTTTCGAGAAACAAAATGCGATAAAGTAATAAAAATAAGCTAATTCTAATAGGTAGGTACTTTTCTAAACATTCACGCATAGCTTGAAAGTAAAGAAAAAGAAAACTAATAAAGATAATGGATTGTGCTGCAAATTTTTTATGATTTACCAAAATTTGGTTAATAGAATGTGAGTTTTGATTCTATACCCCTACGCCCTACATATATCCTATATAACAAACTATATACAGTGTAGGTAATTTAATTTTGTCACGACTCTAAAGTCTAAAGCCAAATAAGACTTCTACAAAAATATAATACATGGACTTATAAGTAAGTACCAGCAGGAGCCTGAGCGTTGAATTAGCCTTTACACAGCACTCACGTGGACGGAGTAATTATTTCTCCGATTGGCATTTAACAATAGATTTTTTTTTACACATTTGATAATAATATGTATAAGTAGGTACAGGGTGTCTGTTTAATGCTACAAAACATCCGAGTTGGGAATTCTTGTACAAATAACCAAATATTTTGTCATTCAAAAATGCTTTACTATTTTTCTCGGAAATAGGAGCTCCTTCTACGAGAGTATAAATGCAAGAGTTTTCTTTTAAGAAAGGAGGGTAATGCAGCCCACTCCCCTTATAAAGCCTTTCAATTTATATTTATTTTTCATATTGCATCAAGTTTACCATAGATTAGATCTAAAACTTCCTACCAAATTTACTTATTGCTCTGACTTAATACGTCTTGATTTAATTCCGCAGTAATTGTTTTTCTTTTGCGACTTTGACGGGCTATATAAACTCTTCAGGGAAGCATTTTTGGATAACAAAATATTTTGTCAATCATCATGATTTGTACTCAGGAATTCCCAACAAGGATATTTTGAACCATTAAACAGACACACTGTATAATTAAAAAGTACCTACTATTAAATGATAAGCAATTAATTTGTACAGTTCAAATTTGATCCAATGAAATTTGCAATGAGACCACAAATCCTCACGATTTAAATCTTTAATTTTAACCATTGATTAAGGAATGAATAAGATACGCGACTTCAATGGTAAAGTGTGAGGCCAATTTTGGCGGCGAGATCTCGGTAAGTTGCGGGCAATCCTGTGATTTACGTAGTATGCTTTTGACAAACTTGTGTCGTGTCTGGTTTTATATCATTAATAATCTAGTGGTAATAAAAATTTAATGTCCAGATTAATTTTAGTTTAAAATTATTAACAGTATGTTCTCTCTGCCAGCTATTTCTCAACATATTTGTTTGACTTTTAACCGTCACATCATTTTAAACTAAAATCAATCTGAACATTCAATTTTTGTTTTCACTAGATTATAAATTATATAAAACCAGACACGACACAGGTTTATCAAAAGCATACTACGTGAATCACAGGAATGCTCGCAACTTACCGGGAATCTCGCTGCCAAAATTAGCCTCGGAGTCGCGTATCTTATTCATTCCTTAATCAATGATTTTAACATATACATAGTCCACACTATTCTTTTTAAAATTTTAAACTATAACTACACTTCGTTTGAATGATAATTTCATTCTTTATTCACTCCGGCAAGCCGGAACATCCCATTATGCAATACCTACCTCTAAAACATGATTTCAACAAATGGATTGGAAATTGGAGGTGGGACACTATAAAACTAACCGCGAGATCACCTGATCTTCCCCGACTAGATTATTTCGTTTGGGATTATTTAAATTTAAAACAAAAGTTAGAAGATTTAGAGATCGGGTCTAGGCAAGAAATATTTTTACAATTTTTATTTTATGCCGTGTTATTCTACACGTTACATAAAAATCTAAAGCCTAAACTTTGAAAAAGGAAACGGATATAGTTTCCGAAACGTCAGCGCAGTATTTTTGTATTAATTCAATTCCTATCAGTTGTCAAAAAACTCCCTCTTAACTGATCCTCTGACATTACGTCAAAGGCGTCTTAGAGGTTATTTCCCAGTTTTAAATTGGTTAATTTGAATATTTTTTAGATAAATCGAATTTTTTTGGATAGGAATCTCAAGGAATGTGGTAATAAATCCCAAAAAAGAAAAGGAAGAGAAATAAGAGGTTATTTCCCAGTTTTAAATTGGTTAATTTGAATATTTTTTAGATAAATCGAATTTTTTTGGATAGGAATCTCAAGGAATGTGGTAATAAATCCCAAAAAAGAAAAGGAAGAGAAATAATTATTACTAATTAATTAGGAAACTATTAGAATAATTTTAGAAATGAGAATACTGGCGACAAAAGAAATTGGAAAACAATTTGCGAATTTTTTGATTTTTTTTTAAATTATCAAAATACTCTTTGATACAATAAGACAGATTTTTTTTTTAAAAAATATTAATTTTTGGAAATGTTACTAGCATTTGTGGCTTAAATCTTGGTTTTAAAAAATTTTACAAATCATTCAAAATTAATCAAAGACAAACTGTTTATTTTGAGATTACATTATGTGACGCGATATGCAACACTTAAAGGGAATATTTCCTGAAAGTTTCCGGGAAACTTTCCAGGTAACATTTAAAGGAGTTTCCTTTACTCTATTAATTTCGAAATCGGAAAGTATCCAATTGCCCATCTCTAAAAATACCTATATAAATTTCTTTTCACTTAATCTTATTAACGTCAAAAAGCGCACTGTATCTCATCATTCAAAGGATTAATCCTTGTACATACAAGGGCGGTTTAATAATCTAATCAATATGAGCAGTCTTAGTATTGTTGAAACTGAAAAAGTAAATGCTTTGAATTCTTATCAGCAATGATCAGTTTCTAAGCGACAATCATCCGATCATGTAGGTAATGTGCTTGCAGCCGCGGTGAAGAAAAAATATTGATAACATGTTAAAACCAATAATTATTGAATACCCACTCTTGTTTGACTGTGACACTGTTCAAGAAAGTGTTAAAGCATATTCTATTTATAATTCACCATGTAGATTCCATGTAGACGCTACAATATCTGAGGTAATTTTATATGCCTTCTTATACGAATCCCTAACCATTTTTCAACCTCCGACAATATTGAAACCTATAAACCAAATACACGAGGAAGTCGTATCTCATATCTAACTTACCTATCGTAATATTATATATCCATTAATTACTTTCAAACAAAAAGAAAATAATATACAGGGTGTTAATTAAGTAGGTGGCCAAACTTCAAGGGGCAGGTTCGGACTGGACCTCATTCTGCTACCGGGCAACTTTTTTGACCGGCCCCACCCCAGCCGATTTTTTTGTAAGTATGATGAACAATAATTTTATTATTTGCATATTTTCTCACATATTTTGAATTATGCACGATAAAAATATGAGTGTACTTTATATTAATTTAATATTTGTTTTAGAAAGCGGGTTCTCGGCGCACAATGGGACAAAAGCAGTGAATATAGTTACACTCCTATATTCAATGGACAAAAGTGACTTGTTTTGTTCAAATCAGTCTGCAAGTCTTAATACTTAAGCAATCGGTAAGTTCTTTTTTTTTAAATCTTCGTTTGTTGATTTTCTATCGATCTGTCGAGCTAGATTTTTTTATTTTTGCGCCACTTTTCAAAAATTTTCAAATTTCTTTGAAAATTTTTGAAAAGTAAGGAACAAAATCGAAAATTTACCTCAACAGATATCGATAAGCAAAAATCGAAAATTTTAAAAAAAAGCTTTCCTATTGCGTAAATATTAAGATCTGCAGATTAATAATAATAAAATGATTTACTGTGCAGGAAAAATTACACAAAAGGTAGGAGATTTGGCGAATGAATGAATGAAAATAGAAAGTTATATTTTCATCAAAAAACGTCTCTTTTTTGTGTAAATATGACTATTTGCATTTTGCAGACTGTATTTCTTAATTAATTACGACAAGTTTTTTTGGAATCTTAGCTTTTTAATTGCTTATCGATCTGTCGAGGTAGATTTTCGATTTTTGCCTGTAATTCTTAAAAAATTTTCAAAGAAATTTGAAAATTTTTGAAAAGTTAATGGCAAAAATCGAAAATCTAGCTCGACAGATCAATAGGCTATCAATAAACGAATATTTAAAAAAAATAAATTGTCGTGATTAGGTACTTAAGAAATACGTAAAGTGATATTTACACAAAATAGACGTTTCTTGATGATAATACTTCTATGGAAAGTTTTTGAAAAATTAGGGGTAAAAATCGGTAATCTACCTCGATAGATCGATATAGGCAATTAAAAAACGAAGATTTAAAAAAAAACTTTTCGATTGCTTAAGTATTATGACCTGCAGACTGATTTGAACAAAAAAAGTCACTTTTGTCCCACTGTGCGGTGGCCCCATCAGACAGCGGCCCACCGGGCATTTGTCCGCGGTTGTCCGCCGCTCCAGTCCGGACCTGTCAAGGGGTGATTCTTTCTAAGTTTATATAAACATAGGTTCGGTAATGCTTCGTTTTCAAGATAGTGTCAAAATTTTTTTGGAAAAATAATTTTTTCGTAAATATCTTATTAATCCTTTAGCCAATTTTGTTGCAATTTGGCAGTGTTATTTATTGTAGTAAGGGGCTAATTTAGCCCTAACAGAATTATTAAGTCCAGTGGCGACAAAAACAATGTGCGGTACTGACTTTTTTGCAATTTTTATATTTTTTTCGCATTAAGCAACTAAAAATACAACTTTTTTCTTTCTAGCATTTTCTCGCATCTTGCTTCGTTTTTGATTTGTTTTTAACTTTCCGGTGTTATTGTTATTTACGATTTTTTATTATTTTTATAATTTTTTAATTATATTTTCTCAGGGACATGCAATAAAGTTTTTTCAAAAACGAAGCATGATGCGAAAAAATGCTAGGAAAAAAAGTTGTATATTTTTAAGTTTTTTCTTCTTGAAAACGAAGCATTACCGAACCTATGTTTATAGGTATAAACTTTTTGTCTCAGAATCACTCAAAGAATCACCCCTTGAAGTTTGGCCACGTGTACTTAAATAACATCCTGTATTATGCCAGTGATCAGTAGTTGATAAGTAATCTATAAATAGGTGTTATAACTTTAGACAAATTGGTGTAACAAGATCAAATTCAGATTAGGAAATTAAGAACAGGAAGTTTCAATTTTATCAGTAATATCACGACGCGACGCGTCTATAGCCGAAACAATAATTCAGCTAGGTCTCTTCAGAACTGTGATAAGACCAAGACCTATATATCGCTGTTGTATTATAGGACTAATTATGACTTCGTCAAGTGCCGTTTAATTAAGAAATCTAGCGACGAAACTCCTATACTAGTATTTGCAAATCTCTCCTTAATTTTTAAATAGGTAGGTAGGTATATAGTTGCTGAAGGGAAGTAGTGCTTGTCCACACCAGGTCAGATGTTAAATAAAATAGAGCTTCATCATTCGCTAATCGTTGATAATGTCCATCCTAGCTGGAGGAACACACATTATTTGTAGAAACTATGAGGTAGATTGGTAGATTCACATTCAGTGTTCGTATAGCATCAAATAAGTCTCTTCTGGAGTTGTTTCATCAAAATATTCCTTAACTCCTTTATTTATTTATTGATTTGTTTAAAAAATAATAGCGAATTAACAGACTAGTTCAAATATAATCCTTGCTTGATGGCTTGATGATATGATTGCAAAAAATGAGATAGCAGGAAGGAATTAAGTCATCAGACAGATAAACAAACATACAGACGAATGGACGGAAAGACCGAAGACATTTAAATAATGATTAAGATTTCGATTACAATTCGACACAAGTCCGCTGGCAAATGCATTCTGTGAAGAGTACATATAACAGGTACCTATATAGTTACTTAAAAAAATACAAATGATTTATCGATCGTCTAGGGAAAAAACCGGTTTAATTTTTATATTTAAAAAAACCATTTTCTTTATACGATTTTCCGCACTCTTAATATTTTTTCTATGCCAAGACCTACAAACTAAATCTTTTGGTACCTACTAACTAAATTACAGTATGAGTGCAATGAGTGGGTATAACCTCACATAAATGTGTGCATTTAAGTACGTTTCACTTGAACGCTTTATTTTTTACGTAGTTGGAAAATATATATCCATCCTACTTCTTCCGTTACAAGCGGCATAAGAGCAGAAACCTTTTACACCGTCACGTTATCTCTCTTGCTAGTGTATATTGCAGGCATAAAACTCGCCTGCTTCGAACCGAGTTCCAACTCCAATCTCCACCCGTTCAAACAACGACATACGCCGTCCGCTTTGGGTTGTTGCCAGGCAATGGAAGTAAATATAGAGACTGCTTTCTAGATTGCCCCTCGTCCCGCTGGTTCTAGCAGTTCAGCGTTTCGTTCCCAATACAATCAACCCGTCAAGGTCGGCTTGGTGACGACATCGAGCGGTTTGAACTTGCGTGCGCACAGGCATCGTAGGCTAAGCGTTCGTCAGTGTTCGCGTTCGCCAATGGCGTAATGACTCATCACCAAAATGTTTCATACGTGGCGCATTTTTTTTGAAAAAAAGGCCATTTCCGTCATTTTTCTAAAATTTTGTATGCTTCATGCCGATAATCTATTTAAATCATTTATTATGGTACAGAGCTCATGATTATATTGGGTAAACGTTTCGAATTTTGAATACATCATCGGTTATTTTTGGCGGCAAATTTGAAATGAAATTTGTTAGAAATGAGCAAGAAAACACTACTTCAAACGTGTTGTCTGAAAGCGCACTATAAGTGTAACTAAGATATGATAAAATTATAGTTTGCTAAGAGAATATTTTAAAATACACAAATTAATGAGTAATAGATTTGCAAAATACCGAGTTCTGTTTAGAAAGCATTGAAATAAACAAATTTCACGGGTGCATGCACGCAAATTGTTTCTATTCTTGAGTTCAATCGGTGTCATTTATTTTTTCAATCCTATTTAAAAATTGAAATGTATGTATATGCGTGTGATGAATGATGATATTACTCAAAAACTCAAAATTATTTATGTAGGTATAGGTAGAGGTATATAAAGTAGGTACGGTGCATATTTTTAAAACAATTTGAACCATTTTAAAATACTATAAGTACCTATGGGTATAATTTTATCTAGCATCTATACACTTAATATGCATAATATAGTTAATAGTTAGGTATTTAAAGTGATAAAATATTCATTAATTAATACAATCGTAACATTAACGTGTAAGCAAATAAATTATCTGCTAATTAAATTCAGTAGAAATCAGAAAATCAACCCAATTTTGGTTAGATATATTTTTGCAGTAGTAATACACCTTCATAAAATGTCATAAATGTAGTGAATTAACCACTATAATGAATAAAAAAACACAAAATTTATTTCAGTTAGTTAACTCGCTAAATAAATAGTAGCTCATGTTTGGCGTCAAACTACAATAACAACAACTTTCATAAATTTGGATGATCAATCAAGATGTAATTAAATAATGTCCAATACTGCAAAAAGGTATTGTTGGTAACTGTTGGTCGGTCTGTATACTGGATAACTTCAGTAGCTTTTGATTTAAAAATTTGAATTTTCGATAAAATTTAATAGGTGTATAGTAAGTACATAATAATGACCTATCTCAGGATACACTCCTAAGACAGGACGGCGAGGATTGAAAAACTATTTTACAAAAAACATGTAAGACCTATAAACGTTTCGAGATACATACAGAACGTGTCCGTAAAGTATGGAATACATTAATTATATTCTAATCTTAGAATAAAAGAAATAAAAATATTTCAAAATATCCTTAAATGGGTCTATTTTTATTTTTAATACTCATCTTGTGCTTCATATATGTCTTAGTTATGGTGACATCAACGTTGATTTTTGATAAATCTATATAGAACGTTTTTGTTTTAACTTTTTACTGATTTTACAAAGCCATCACTTTAAGTTCAAAAATATGGTTTTCAAATATCTATTGTTCCCAAATTCTCAAATTTAGACCAAAAGTGTGATAGGTTCTTGATTCTTTGTGACGAGTCTACAAATAAAAAACACACATATAGAGCTTTTTATAAACACAATGACGAGAAAGACGATAGAGATTTTTTCAAAAATTTTGAGATAATGAATTTATTCCATGCTTTACCAACACATTGTATACAAATTCAATGTTGGCTCATCAATAAAAATTGGGGACCAAGGGAACGGCAGGGGCAGCTAAATTTTCTTAAATCATAAAATTTGTCAAAACATTTTTCAAAAAGTCATTTTGAACATTTTCATGATTCGCTTGTCTGTTAATTTTGTAACTACTTAGTTGAAATTAGGAAGTACAAAGTAGAACGTTGTTTTAGACTTTGAGAATAGATTTTGAATTTAGTTATGGCCTTTTTCGTTATAAAATTATTCAACAAACTCTTAATTCAGGAAGTACCATTAGAATTTTCTATTACACGTATAAAGTCAAATAACAAGAAAATAATATTGTCTACTATATCATTTCACTAGTATAACACAGTAAAGTGTAGATGAGGTACCTATAGAGTGTGTGATGCTATTTTTGGCTGGAAAAAATTATACTCCTTATACCGCCGACATATACGGAAATTCTGTTTCTAATTTTGTTTGTTGAAAATAATTATTGAAAACAATTTTTTGACTGCAGATTTTTTCTTTGCCATTTCATATGTTTTACTCGTATATTTTACTTTTACATTGTGTATGAATTATTTTTAATGTTATTAAATTAATCCATTTAAGTTATTGTAGCCTTATTTCGATTACGCTTATTTATTTCGGCGTAAAGATTTCTTTTCGTGTCGTCTTTCGTGCAATGTCATTCTATTGAAATCGGCGTATTGAGAAAACAATCAAGTGAAACAGTATTTTTATTATTGTTTGTAGTTTATTTGTGGCGGATAGTTAATATTCATTGAACTTAATTCTGGGAATCACGCCAAATTCTAAAAAATAAATGGAAATAAGAAAATTGCCAAAATATGTCAAGATAAAAGTGTAGTATCAAAGGCAAACCTCAACATATATACATATATACAGTGGTTTTTTGGGGCAAACTGTTGAGGTTTGCCTTTGATACTACACTTTTATCTTGACATATTTTGGCAATTTTCTTATTTCTATTTATTTTTTAGAATTTGGCGTGATTCCCAGAATTAAGTTCAATGAATAGTATTTTTATTGTTTTATTTTCAACAGCCTTAGAATAAAAAAAAGATGCGAAACAGCTTCTTGCAATCAACCGTATGTTGTATCAATTACGTGAAGCATCAATTTTTCGAAATGAATGTTGACTATGCGTGATGCAAACCAAGATGAAAGCTGAATATCCTTAAATTTGTTAAATTTATCCATAAACACAAATCTTTTTGATCATGCAAGTGATGAAGTTAACGAAACTTCTTAGTGGACTATAATTACTTACTTATGCAATGAAATTTTGCACGTATGCCGTCAACAACCGCTACCAATAAGTCAGCAAAATAATGCACTGTCTTCATCTACTACACGACATTTGAAAATCGTATGTCTTTGTCTTTAACTATTGCGAATTGGTTTGAGTTTCAGATTCAAACGTGGTACAGAACGATTGTGACGTGCACGCAAAGATTAATTTATTGTTCCAACTTATATGTATAACACATTTGATCGTCACTAACTTTGTGTAAATTTTCAATTCACTGTATTAAAAACCTTCTCATCAAACATCACACTTGGCAAGACGTAATAAACTAATATTTTGTCACAATTTTTTCCAGTAACGGTTAAGCCTTACTCTAGAAATGTGTAAATAAATGTAAAATTGTTTTTGGGTATTCATGAGGAGTGCCAATTTCATTAATAATCAATACTTCCAAATACTTATTTCAGGTCTTTGCATGGTAGTGTCAAGCCGGACACGAAAAGACATCATTCATAGACAAATGAATACCTATACGTCAATTTTTGATTTCAGATTCGTATTCAACATCATCAAAAATCCCCTTATACCAAGTTTGAACAAAATTTTATTGGTTTAAACTTTAGAGTAATAATTTTTCATGTTCTGCTGGTTTTTTTTGTTACAAATTTTTCGTTATTATAGTTATTATAGTATCATTTATTAATATGACACATTTCAACGGGCTGAAAGAAATAAAGGAACGAGACAACATTTTTTGAGTTTTTAAAATATTTTATTTAAAAAAAAATGCGAGCTGTATCTCGGAAAGTCGTGAAATATTTTGTTCAAACTTGGTATAAGGGTTGATGATGCTGAATATGAATCTAAAATCAAAATTTCTATAAAAAATCGCTAATAGTTTTTTTTTGAAAACTCGACCTTAATTTTACCCACAGAGTAGCACGCCAATGAGCAATATCAACGTCGATCGCGTCAAAACAGTCACATTTTGAGTATATACTTCCCACCTAAATTTGAAATTGATCCGTTTTATGATTCCTAAGATACGATGAGGTCCAAGTAACATGCGGACGAATTTTACACGTCCCAGTTAAGTCATTTTTGATCAGCGACGTCATATGACCAATTGTTGACGTCTGTACGACGTATTTTTTAAAACGTCTTTGTCCGAAAGACGTATTTATGACGTATATTTCTGACTTAAAACTACTGTAACAAAAGAAAATTTGTACTTGTAATACCAAATCCTGAGTTTTCTATTAATATTTGGCAATTGAAAAGAAATATCCTTAATTATAGCGTACATACATATCCAGTTTTTTTAATTACCACCATTTTGAAATATTTAAGAAAATTTAAAAACCAAGGCTGTACAGGGTGTCAACTCTAATTTTGCCCCCCCTTCTATTTCCTTATTTGTGAAGATATTTTAAAATTTTAAAATGTAGTCTTATCAGACATTTTCCGAATTTTTCAAATATAATATTCAAAATTACCTAGCGCCAATACGTGGTGAAAAGAAAGTTGATTTTTTTAAATGGAATACCTGTATATTTTTTGACAGGTTTGTAGTACTCTTTGAGCTGATTTCAAAAATGTATAACTCCCTGCTTGGGTTTAGATCAAAATCGGTCGAGATATTCAAGGATAAACATGACAAATATTTGTTTTCACACTTTCGAGGTGGCTTGGCATTCTGACTTAATTGTTGATTTTTAGCTGTCAAAATAATTGACTGTGAATGTTATTGTGACTGTAATTTTTACATTGTTCATACTATATATATGTATAATGTTTTGTTGTATGCAACTTGTATATAATTAACGGGCAAAATGGGATATTCTGTAGAAGAAAGATGTGCAATGGTCGAAATTTATCTTTTGTATAATAAAAATAAAAATCAAGCTGCAGCATATAGAGAATTTGTTAGATGACTCCCCAGACTTCGGGTCCCTGCAAAACATACTTTCAAAAATGTGTATAATAAATTTCGAGTAAATCATGGTGGTTTTTGTTTTCTATTTTGTTAAATTATGTAAAATTTATTTTTCTGTTAATTGTTATTTTTATATTTTCTTAAAAATCTTTTCTTTGTTAATAAAATACATGTTTGATCTTAGAGAGATCTTTAAGTATTTGATATTTATTTCTAAGGAACATTATTTTGACATCTAAAAGTCAACAATTAAGTCAGAATGCCAAGCCACCTCGAAAGTGTGAAAACAAATATTTGTCATGTTTATCCTTGAATATCTCGACCGATTTTGATCTAAACCCAAGGGAGTTATACATTTTTGAAATCAGCTCAAAGAGTACTACAAACCTGTAAAAAAATATACAGGGTATTCCGTTTAAAAAAATCAACTTTCTTTTCACCACCCTGTATATATTGGCGCTAGGTAATTTTAAATATTATATTTGAAAAATTCGGTAAATGTCTGATAAGGCTACATTTTTAAATATTAAAATATCTTCACAAATAAAGAAATAGAGGGGGGGGCAAAATTAGAGTTGACACCCTGTACAACTTTAAATTTGTTGTTTTTCTGTTAAAATCCCAAAGATTTCTTCTAAATCTTTAATATAAAAAATATATTTTGTTAAAGAAATTATCGATTATTTGAGCTCAAATGGACCTCTAAATGTGCCAATGCTGCAAGTAGAAAGTACGTCAATAAATGGTTAAAAATAGGTTACAATTACGTCACATGTATACAGGGTGTTACATTTTTAAATGTCGTCCTTTAAGGAGGTGATAGAGCATCGAAAAATAAGTCGACCTGGCCAAAAAAAAATATATCCAGTGGCGTGGGAAATAGGGTGAGAAATAGGGGGCGTCACCCCAGTATCTACGCCACTGGTGATTTTTGGCATGAGTTATTCTTATGGGATTGTAGGTATGTAGTTCAGTACTGCCTGTGCAAAATTTGGTTAAAATCGGTCGTATGGTCTAGAAGTTATGACAAAAAAACGATTTTTTTATTCCAACTTTGAAGGCCTGTAACTTCGTTACTATGCATTTTTGATATAGGTTTTTTGGGCAGGTCGACTTATTTTTCGATTCTCTATCACCTCCTTAAAGGACGACATATAAAAATGAAACACCCTGTATAG
This sequence comes from Rhagium mordax, assembly GCA_963680705.1. Lineage (NCBI taxonomy): Eukaryota > Metazoa > Arthropoda > Insecta > Coleoptera > Cerambycidae > Rhagium > Rhagium mordax. Next base: position 15,736,577 of record OY796660.1, on the reverse strand, counting down.
GTACGTTTTTTTGTGACTTCCCTGGGCTGTGCCTTTTGGTCGCCATTTTGATGTATTTGGACTAAAACTATGACGTCGGTAGTTCGTCCAAATTACGTTACCATGTTACTTGGGGGGTGTAGGTATTTATGAAAAGTGAATCACCCTGTATATTGCTGGAATCGGGATGATGCGTAGATTTCAAAAATATAAAAACATACAGGGTAGATTCCATTTAAAAAAACACAATTTAGGTTTGTATCTCCAAAACGCCATAATTGTTTTTTTTATAACTACGCCGAGATCGCAGGAAAATTTCATACAACTTTTGTATTTGCATTTAAAATAAGGAAGTAATAGGGGGTAAATTTTTCGATATTATATCCCTGTACAACCCTCGCATTTTTAAATGAAAAAACAACATTTAGTTCATTCATAATTCAAACAGGAAATCAGGGCAATTCTTCACTGTTTATATTCGATATTTACATAACTGGTTTAGTTAAAAAAATTGTTGTTATATCTCAATATGTTTGTTTAATACCTAAAGAGAATAATTTTTAAGCAATTTTTAGATCCTTATAAAGCATGAAGCCTATACAATAATATACGATACGTAACAAATTTTTCAACAACTAATTGTTATATTAACTTTACAAAAATACAGTTTTTACCACTTAGTTGTTATAGCATGCAATAGGTAATTTTTTAAAATAAATCAGTGTACGCGCGTTCCCAATGAAAGGAATTAATTCAATATATGTATAATATTGTATAATCTGAACTACGTTACGTGGTTTTGGCAGAAACAGCCAGACACACCGATTTTAAATTTTGATTTGACAAATTTTGAGTCATACGGCAAGTCAATGTTAATTCCGGTTTCTCCGGAAGTGACATCAATGTTTTCATTTTAAACGTAGCAACCTATATTTTTGTAAGGATTTGTATAGACGACAAAAAGATGTTTCCAAAGATGTAGTAAACACGTTTTTGTTATGAATACTTTTTTATGAGTTCCAAAAACCTTGATACTAATTTAGTGCACTATAACTTTCTAAAAAATGTTTCTCTGTTCAATGTATTGTGCGTTTACTCATTGGGTAAAAAATGATAAAGAGACGCAACTGTCAAGGTTTCGAGATTTTAGTGTTGTATTTTTTACCAATATAGCTTCATGATTTTCTTCAATTTTAAGGGCAATACAGCCACATTACAAATATCTTCCCGTAGCACTAAAAATTGATGACACTCATGAAGTTATTGGCAAAAAAATACAATTCTAAAATCTCGAAACCTTGACAGTTGCGTCTCTTTATTATTTTTTTTTCTCAATGGTTTACTTTAAAACTTAATTTCTGGCATATTTAGAAACGCCTTTTTGTCGTTTATACAAATCCGTACAAAGTACGTTGTTACATTTAAAATAAAAAAGTGTCACATACTTTCGGAAAAACTGGAACTGATTGACTTGCCGTATGACTCATTAAAATGTGCCAAATCAAAATTTAAATCGACGAGTGAGTCTTTTTGACAAAACCATGTTGTTCAGATTATATTGAATTTAGTCCTTTCGTTGTGAACACACTGCACAATAGATACAACGTCGGATAAAATAAAATACCAATGAATATTAAAATGGAACTATCATATTGATTTTACTGTAGAAAACTCAAGATGCAAGTTGATTAAATTTTACACTAGATATACACAGTTATACTGGAATATCAAAAATTATCTTGGGCAAAGGAAGTTATGGAATTAAAAACTGCTCTCTTTTATTAATCCTTTTGTAATGATAAGCAGATCTGTTAATTTTTTTCATTTCTAATCTTAAAATCAGCTTTGATTCATTTTAATTTCAATTATGGTTTTCACCACAGAGCACAAAACTTCCATAATTGAAGTGTATTTTCGAATAGGTGTGCTGGTTTATGGAATTTTGGAATACACCAGCGCTTATGTTTGGACGATTTTCAGACTTCCCAGACTCAGCAGTAATACCAAAGGGATTTTAAGCATCAAAGCATGTTAGTAATTGTTGTGGGGTGTTTCACGAAACTAGTTCTGCGTTTTGCGACTCATAGAAAAGGTGCTGGTAGGCCAACCGTTCGTACAGAAGAAGTTATTAATAACTCCGAGGACACTTTGTTTGACCATTATGGACTATTTTGTTATGCCTTACTTGCTTGAAAAATATGATTTTCACAACTCCTATACTTAATTTCTAAGAATTGACAAAGATGTGTAATCATAACATAACGCCATTAATGCTTTTCGTAACATGAGGTGCGTAACTTGCGCATTAAATGGCCGGGGACAAATCTAACAATTTCTTTAATTTAGATGTTGTATTTAATTTATTATTATTTTATCTCTAGAATTTCCTATATTGTCTCTGGTAACTGGTAAAACATTTAACGTGCGATTGATCTAAACGTAGCCTGAGTTGTAGCAGGTTAGCCCAGGTTTACAAAATAACCACCAACTCGCTCCAGTCACAGCTCAATCAGCGTCCGTGTCCACGGTCCAGTCCATGTTCACCTACAACCACGCAAGCCAAGCCTCTGCAATTTTTTCCTTGATTTTGTTGTGCCAGCGATCGTTTTCGTCGTGCCTATACCTTATTCCAGGGCAGAAATAGTGCGCAGAACCAACCAAAGCACAGAGTAGGTACTACAAACATTCAATACATTTGACGCAATTGCTGATGCTCATGCTGATGCAGTTACCCAAGAATAATATATTCTTGGCAGTTACCCTGCATGTAGTGCATGTACTAAATTACGAAACATTTAATTTTCACTATTTTCAGTCTCTCCTAGGTATAGGTATATATGCATAAATCGTTGATTTATCATTAATATTTAATTCATAAAAAGCATGGGATTTTTCTGAATTTTGACTACCAGTAAATTTTACTACAGATAGCCCGGTAATGTTATAATATATAATATACCATAAACCGGGACTTTATCTGCTATTTTACTAAATACATACAATAAGAAAGACGCTTATCATTTAATCTACCAGCGCGCCTCATATCAATTTTAAGGTCAGCATTTCAGCATTTCTTGAGCAACGTTGAGATGGCATTTCGAATAGGTAAGTGTGGATATGGCAAGAGGCCACTATAAAAATAGCTTATGTTAGATTAATTTATGTTGTAAGTATGCCTGTGTAGAGGGTGGGAAGAAATAATATTCCTAAAAATATTTCATTAGCTAGGTACATTTAAAAAATTAAAATCACCGACTTGATGTATAACTGTTACTAAGGCCCTTTCTTTTATTGTACATTGTACACGTTAAGATTCGAGCTATTTGCTTATGGAATTTGAGTGACGTACAAAGTGATTTTGGTTTGTAAACAGGAAATCAAAAGATTAAAAAATCATATTTTTTATAAAAGATTTTGTAATGTAACCGTAATATAACAAACAGTAAAAACAAAGAAGAGCAGTAATTAAACAGGGCAACATAACATTTAATTATACACTTTTCTTATTACTCCTTCATTAGGGCCATCTGTAATAATGGTATAACGGCTATCGACGACAAATCAGCCAGAACCGCCTCAATACTCTGAAGTGTAGTAACTTTTAGTAAGTTGTCCTTCCTAAAAATCACGATTACCACGGCTAAAAGTGGTATGATTTCCAAAGAATCGTATGCAAGTATTAAATCCCATAAAGTCAGCAGTTGCTCAGGGGGCAAATGTCCACTAAACGCACGCATTATCCATTTTATCACCACTCTCAACCTAAAAATAATAAGAAACAAACTTATTTCAAATGGTCGATCAGAGAAAAACTTTTGCACGCTTTTCAGGAATTATAAATTATACTTTTATTTTCATTTAGGTAGAGTTAAGCAACAAAGTCACTCCTTTCATTATGCCATCCCCTACGCAAAAAATCGTAAGGATACCATAATATTGCAACAATCGGTATCGCTGGATTTTGAACCAAATCAGCTGAACTTTCGCTGAACCACTTTTGTACAACTGACTAGGGACACCCTAGCTACAAATATAAATGATATTCAGTACTTACGGAGGTATTCGACATTTCTTGAAGTGATTCCACAAGCTCGGTTCATAGTTCTGAAGCATTTTTTCGTACTGCAGACAAAGAGATACGATTCCTTGAGGACTTGCACACACTCTGTGGAGCTTATGCCAATATCTTAAGTAGAACGCTCGAAACACAAAATAAAGTTCAACAGGACTCTCAAATAAATAACAGAAGGGTGCGGCTGAAAATAAAAATTTTTCTCAATTTTCCAACTAAATGTTGTGTAGTTATTTTTAAATGGACTGAGATAAAATAATATATTATTTGACATTGAGCACCACAAATTGGAGCAGTTTTACTAGAAAATTTTCAGTTAATTTAGGCACAGTGCACACTTTAAATTCGGTATTATATGCTCTAAAATGTAGACAACAATGTAGTTGATCCCAAAACGTACATAAGTTTATTTTTACCATATCAGTCGTTTTGTGAGTTGATCACTTGCTGAGGCATATCTTTACCATGAATCTTGGCTAAACTTTAAATAGGTTATGCACATAATAAAATAAAGGGGGTGCCATTATTCATAGTACAAACAGTCTCATCAGTTAGTCCGAAAGTAGTAACATTCTATATCTCCTTAGTAGTAACGGATATTTGTTTCACAGGTATAATTTTTAAAAGGATCTTAATATAGGTAATCAAAATTTAGAGGAACTAAAGGTGAACAGACAAACGCCAAATTCACGACAATATAGTCAAATTTATTTATACAAAAACAAAAATTACAAAAGGTACTTACCGTACATGGTGAACCCATGGAAAGGGATAACACCACTCGGCGGAAAAACTATCGAACTCTCCGGTGTATTTTGTCTTCCTTTAACGATGACTTGCATGAACGCTGGCTGGCTGGGCAAATTCTTTAAGATATCCGCGTCTCTCGAAAAGCACAACATTACCTAAATATTGATATAAAAAAAATAAGATTAAAAGTCTGAAGTCGTTATCTGGTTAGAATCAAACCTGGTACAAAACATCCTCAAAGACAAAATACTGATCGTCGTTTGATGCTGTCAGATTTATGTCCTTTATTATTAATTTGTCTATCATCAAGTCGAATTGAAGAACGTGCTGTTTCAAGATATCAAAATAATTTCTTTGCTACAACAAAAGAATATTCACATTATACGCTGAACCTAATCATTCCAGTGAAGTAGTAAACATTAAACTATCTCAAAGGTTCAGTATGTGTGTATTGAACTGTCATCTGGTGTACTACAATTTTTTAGAATATTTTGACCTCACATGGAGTTTAAACAAGATTTAGAATGTTTGTCTTCTATGGCAAAATCGTACATCCCAGGGCGTAAACGCAGAAAGTGACACTCTTGATGCATTAGGGAGATACAAATCGGTAATGAGACGTGAGAAAGCAATCATCTAACTTACAACAAAGGCAAGAAGACCATGACTGGATAACTATAATTGCATGTATATTTTAGAAACCTTAGCCTTTAGGACTAAAATGATTTTTCTCTTGACAGTGAAGGATTTTAAAACGTTTGCAACTTATTTAATATCATACTTACTAGTTGTTTTACTTCAGATCCTAACAGTAAAGACCACATTTTGGCTCTAAGGCATCTAGGACAGCCTTTTTTCAAATATTCCTGCGCCAGCGGTGCGTAATTCTTTGCTAAAATTTTCTCGCCTAACACTATTCGGTCAGCTTCAAACGCAATGAAACTTTGTGAAGTGTTAAGAGAAGAATTTACACACAAAATTTGTTCTCCCCTTGCCAATTCCAAATATAAACCTCTCTAAAACAGGGGTATAAAATCATATTGATATATAAAATGCATTTAATTTGTATTTTTTACCACTAGGTAATTATACAGAATATCCTGAAACTAATATATGGATCAGTGTTAGAGTCTAAGGAACAGTTCGTTGCCAGAATTCAAATCGCTATAACTTCCATTTAAATTTAACACAAAAAATATGTATACAGAGCGGTCCGTTAAAATAGGAACAGAAATACTCTTAGACCAGTTGGCTTACGTTCGTTGGTAAGAGCTGAGACGACTTTTATCGGGAAGCGTAGGTTTTTCTCTGAGGTAAGGTCCCAGACAGCACAGGTACATCCTCTGTACGTTTGATGGATATCCATATTGGACATGAAGGACAGAGAGAATATCCTTATGAACAACATATGGACCACATGGGATATCTTATGGATATCCTTTTGTCACAACTTTAGATGTCCATACATTGTCCATTCGAAAGCCTTACAGATATCCACTGCACATAAATTCCTTTATCAGGGGAATAACACACATATCTAACCTGCCTCCGGCTTCTAACTCGCAATTAATAGACCTTATGTCATGCCTGATGCATTTGATTAAAAAAAAACAGGAACATGTGGGATTTGAACCCGGAACCTTCTGCTTGCCAGCTAGGCCATCACACCACTGACAAGTTGCGAGTAAAGCAAGAATAAGTTCATTGACTAACTTAAACTTTACAATCCGGCCTTCCACGCAAATATGGATAATTATTTATTAGTGCCTCGCTATACTGTATTGAATTCTTCATTCTATAAATATGCACTTCGGTAGTTTTAACGACACAATCATTTTTTTCTACAATAATTTAACCGCATATGATGATATTTGAGGTGTTATTAATTTCTTTTACAAATATTTAGAAAATATCCAAGGACGACCAGAGCGGATAAAAAATGCATAATTAGGTATATCCATATTAATTACAATATCGGATATCCCAAGACTTTCCAGAAATGGATATCCATAACAGTTAAAGCACAGAGTACCTATTACAGAGACGAAAGCTTTGGCGGCGCCTTTGATATTTGGTGGTTCAAAATCCGTGACCTTGTATACCACTTACGGCTACACTCAGAGAAATGTGTTATTAATTTTTAAAATATAACTTCACTTTACACTGATAAAACAGTGTGGTTCAAACTGAATAGAAAACTTAAGGCATTTGGAACTTCCTGTTATAATTTGTATTATTAGCATGTAGGTACAAACAGAAAAATTTCTTGAAATTAGGTAGGTATTCAAAACACCCATTGTAAGTAAAATTTTAAAATAAAATACCAATGTTATCAAATAATAAAACAAAAGAATCTGCTTGTAGGATATAATTAATTCTTTGTCATTTGGTTTTGGCTAGAGCTTCGAAGGTTATTAGCACATAATTATTTGATTATAATACAAAGTATTAGCATTGACTGTAATAGCGGTAGGTACTCCAATTGTATGCGTATTCACCATTTGGAAAACTTTTATATTATTTATCATATTGACGAAGGCATCAAGAAAGTTTAAAACATATTTACAATGACAAAAAGATATACTTATACTTAACTATTATCACTAATTAAAAATGACAATTACAGATCTACTTTATTTAGTACTAGGTATGTAAAAATAAAGAAACAAAGTCTTCAAGGGTCCCGTTTGTTTCCTTCCTTTGCACTGGTTTTTTTAATATACTTCTTCTTAAGGCTTTCAGTTTTTTCCTTAGTTTTGTCTTTCTGGGTGAGTTACAACTTAGTGTAGCAGATGTTTGTGTAGAACATGAAGGAGATAACATATGAACAGGAGTTGAGGGTCTAGCAGAAACTGAAATGCTCAGGGTCCCCAGTTTCTTCTGTATGTTCAGTCACCGTTATATCTGTAAATGATATTCAGAATAAAATTAATATATCCAAGATTTCTGAATTGATTAATAATAATAACACCACATGTAATTACGACCCCCTTTATCCGGGAAGGCTCTAGAAGAGCCTTGTGTGGGAAGGGGCTACACATTTAAAGACAAGGGACGGGATATTCACCCAATATCCGTGTATAATGGAAAAATCCCTATCACAGTATTTTCCATTGCCGCGACCGGGATTCGAGTCTTGAACTTTTGGCTGAGGGGCAGGTGCGCTACCGTTCGACCATCAGTCATATATTAAGAGTCATAAGATTATATTAGCATACATAGAAATGATGAAACCTCACCCAAACTTCAAAGAAACACAATATACTAATAACCCTACTACGAGTATTCTCACTTTGTAAATATTACTTACCAGAAAGAATCACAACTTTTCTGGATGGTTCCTCGGAGCTAATATTAGCTGGAATATCTTCCACTAAAGAATGTTTAAATTTTTCTGGAAAAATAGTGGGAATTGCTAGTGGAAATAGATGTTTCCTTGTTCCACCACCTTGAGTAATTATATACTTTTTTTCAAAATGGTTCTCACATACTTTATAATTTCTATGTAAAGCATCCAAATGTTTGTTTAATAAATCTTCCCGGTTACAAGCTTTCAGCCAACATTCAACTCTGAAAGCAAAAATAATTATTCCAATGTACTATACGATATCTCTTGAATTTCCATCATAATAAAGTTTTTAAAATTCAATCGTAGTGGATTTCAGAAAAAATGAACTATTTAAGTATCAAGATTCTATACCTGGTCACTGCTCAGTTCTACGCTACTATTTATTTTTGTACATACCTTACAGGATCTTTTGGAAAGTAGAATAGGGTTATATTTCCTCCAGTCTTGGAAAAACACCCGCGAACAACACAAACAGTCCCTCCTTTGCGATTCATATTTATGAATGTCCCAACAAAATCTTAAATTATTGTTAAATGTCACGAACCTAAACAAACGTCAAATCTAAACACAAAAGTGAGGTTGATTAATAAACCATTTAAAAAATGGCGATTTTGCGCATGCGCATTGAAATTTGGTTTGGGCGGGAAGGCAAGCCTTCGCCTCTGTAATAGGTACTCTGTGGTTAAAGTATGGATATCCACTGGTTTTACTTTGACATATTATATCCTATGGATATTCAAATCTGGTCCGAGGTTCCATAAAATTAAACTAATTGAAGCCCGTATAAAGAAAAATAAAATTCCACCGGAACTTTATACTAAGACGCATTAAAAGATTTCATTTAGAGCTAAATAAACTAAAGTAAGGGAGGTCCCAGCAGGACCTCCAGTGGATATCCATTAAAAAATGTCCACTGGATATCCATGGATATCCCGGACAATAAATGGACCTAAATAGTACATATTTTGGATATCCGGTGCTGTCTGGGGTAAGGTGAGTTTACAAACCCAAAATACGTTTCCAGGAAAAATGGAAGTTCAAAATTTGCAAAAATGAGGAAACTATTTGCAGACATTCGAAAATAAACCCTACTTTCTATCCATGATCCACAGATTAATTTAAAATTGCTTCTATTTTTTTGGAGAATTGATTTTATGCTTGTAGAATTACATACCTACTTGTTTTTTTTTTCGATAAAAAAATTTAATGTAAAAAATTCATAAAATAGTAATAAACCATCATCCTGTGTCTAATACGGTAGGTACTAACTGAACGAAAAGTGGCCGACGGCTGTTACAATCCGCACACGACAATTTTTTTTTTTTGATGGGCAAGCATTAATTCGTTTCGATTTCTTCTCATAACATGGTCGCGCTGATCCTATTGTTTCACAAATTCTCGGACCCTTCATCAGAAACGTTAAAGATTTTGTGAATGAAATAATTATAAGTGCATACAAAATAAAGAAATAAGACAGCACTTGGCTGACCCTCTAGGCTCCTTTTGGTTTTGGGTGTGAAATCTAAGAAAATTTAAACTTTTCAGATGTTTGTTTAAAAATTTGCCTCATTGTGTCGCGTTAAGTATTCAAATCCAATTTACCATATTCCGGCAATAAAAAATTAAAGCAAACCTAAACGAGTTTGGAAGATAATAGTAGCACTTTACGTTGGAATTGATACATATAAGAGCAAACCTAAATTTTTTATAAATCGTCAACAATGCTCAAAACCGATCAATGTTTCATAATAAATATATTCATGATTGAAAGTGTTTCAGATTTTGAATCCACCTCCCTCTCGCCAAAACAAGGAGAAAATATTATCGTGTCATAATATAAATAATTACAGAATAGTGAATTTTTCGAATACTTATCTCTAATTTTACTGGTCTAAGAGTAATACTCCCAGTTTTAGCTGGCACATTTCATACCCCTGTATTTCTCATAGAAAGCTTATACTATATAAGCTAAATAAAAGGGCTACTGTAATTACAATTCGTACTTTACAAACTCTGTAAAGATTGTGTGTAAATTAGACACCCATTAAATTCAAATATATGTAGTGTAACAAAATTTTATAAAAGAGGTATTACAATACTGAGACTAGGGTTACATTTTGAAAAGACGACCCTTCAATACTCCCATCTACCAGAGTTGTAAATCGAAGCGATAAACATGTTTGTCACTCTGGCGATCTAACTGCTTTTTCGATCGTGCTCGGTATCATTATTATTATTATTTATAATTTTACTCCTTTAAATGATTTGAATTAAACGAGGTTTGGTTATTGCAAATACTTACCAAATCAGCTAAATTTCTTACTTTAAGCGGTAATTGACTAAATTGCCAATGAGCTCCATCCCTGAGAAGAAACGCATGTAATAACTACTATTTTGGAAACTGTTACATTACTTTTATTATTACCCTTGTAATTTATCTTTAATAGGTCCCCTTAGGTTTAATAATACTTCCAAGAAGTCCTTTGGGGCATACACCGGTCTATATTTGTGGATGTCAACCTAAAATTGAAAAATGTAATGCAAGTAAGAAATAAAACCAGCTGATTTTACCAACTTCAAAATTACTTAATTCCGTCCATTTGGTAATTATTTCGTCACGTTCAGTGGTACTTCTTATTTTAGCCAAATTAATTCCTAACTCACTGCACATGGAGTTCAATGATTTGTGAATTCTTCTGTCCCAGTGAATTTGACATTTTCGAAAAAACGAGTCGTAGGAGCTAACTTCCTTTCTCCTCGTCTTCATCCATCTGAAGATGTTGTTTTTTAATTCCGATTCTAAACCATTTTCTTGCATTGCCTTTAGTAATGTATTTTTAAAATCATCTGCTTTTACACTAGGTGTGACCACCAATTTCTGGGAACATTTTACGAATGTCAGTTATGACAATTTTGAAAAACAAAAAGAGGCAATAGAAAATTTCGATTATATAGCATAAACATTTTAACAAATCACGCCACTTCAGGAAAATCAAACTGCCCCACGTACCCTGTACTATGTCATAAAGTGAGTATTGAGATGTTGATCTAAAATTATTGACAGTAGAGTTATTGTCCGTGAAGTAATTAGGGTTTGCAGTGGCACAGCTATTGTCATGTAAATCGCAATTACTTTGTACACTGCAGTCGTGATTTAGTTAATGATTTCGTAATATAAACTTATATACAGGGTGCGCCAAAGTTCTGAATTTAGTCGATTACGTCTGTATTTGAAATGGTAGAAAAATTTTGCATGTAGATTGTTTCCTTGGTATTCAATTCTGCATAACACGAAAATATGTAGAAATATACAGGGTGTTCCGTTTTCGTTGACCGGGCATCAACTTCGTTATTTTAAATGGAACACCCTATATTTTTTTCTTTTATCGAGTTACCCACCTAATTGTATTCATAATACTATTTATCGGTTTCAGGATATTAATCCTTTGTTTACATATGCAAAAGTAGGCTGGTAAATAAGTCATAACTAAAGTTGTACAGTTATATTTATTGCTTGTACGGTAATATTATAATACAGATCTGTCAATAACTGTTAACAGATGAAATAATAAATAATGAAACTATAGGGCTATTTATTAATACAAACAGACAGAAAACTCCAAACAATAATAATTAAATACTGAAATCCAACTGAAATGTATTTTCAGGCAATCCAAGGTCCATTTTTATGTAGCCGTTGTGACATTAAAAATGTAAACATTTATGTAATATGAAAAAAGGTAACAAATAAAAACAAACAAAATATAACTATAACCATGGCGACAAATCAACCCATACAGACTTGACCAACTAATGAAATGAAAACGTTATTAATAAGAGAATATCAAAAGGTAATATCTATTAATAATGTCTTTATTTTCTGAAACCGATAAACTATTGAACAAATCACGGATTAGATGTCTTAAAATCCTCGCTCTACGAGCTCGGATTTCAAACCGACATCTGCAGCAGTTATGATAGTCATAACATTCCTAGATATGTTAATAGCTATAAGGTAGTAGGTACTTAAAATAAACCGTTTACGAAATAAGAGGTTTATTGACAGAAAGTGAGGTTTGCAGATACCTTTTTGAGTAGCTCTAATTTCATACACGAGTGTTTTGAAAATTCTGCTTATACTATTATGTCAGATATATTAATGGCTAGTAGGGTAGAAAAGTTAACATTAATCTTATACAGAGTGCTGAAAAAAATTAGTTTATTTTTTCGTTTCGTTTTCGTTTTCGTTTCGTATAAATAATGTCTTAGTTCAATTTTTTCAAATGGACGCCCTATTTTCAGTTCTGTCATCTGATGAAGCATTAAATTATACCTTTCCATTGATATATCAAAATAGGTGTTTATCTGTAGGGGTTGCACAGATATTAAATTATTAAAAAATTAACTATTTCAAGTAGGTATGTTAGCGTTGTTAATACTTCCAATATTTCTTATACAATAAATATCTCATATAATGTATATAAAAAATTATTTATAAGTATATTTTATTTGCAAAATTGTGTTTCTAAAATAGACAAATGTCGAATTGTTCAAAATCATTTTTCATTCTTCAATAGAAAATGTTATATAAATTTAATACTAATCTTTTTTAATAATATTTTATTATCTAGTACCTATTATTTACCAAGTGGCGTGCGTGATCGTGATATTTAAATTAACTCTAATAAAAGTAATTCACTTTAAAAACGAATAACAAACCTGTATATCTTCATATAAACTGATGTATGGTGTGGATTTCTTTAAATCTTCGCAAATTTTAATTGTGGTGTGATGAATACTTTTATCCTTTAAATCATCCATTTTATATTTTGTTAAAATTCAATAAATAAACCATTAGAACGCGCTACTCTAAATACCCACTAAATGTTGATCAGTTACTTGGCAACAAGCGTATTGATTTACAAATTTTTAAAGATGGGGTTTATTACTAGGTAATATAAACAGTGATATTTTGTGGGTCTCTCTGCATTGGGGTATCTGTGGATTAGTTACTTTTCTTGTAATTGTATAAGTACTACGTGATACAGAAACTGTACTATCGAAGAGGTATCGGGTGCCCTATTGTATTTTGACAATTTTTTAAACCTATATTTGTATAACTTGTCAACTAAACTGGTGTACAATTGAAGTAGATATTGGAAAAATATGGGCAATATTTGATCCCCAATATTTTTGAAATTAGATTATTAATCTTGATTCGGTTATTTGTGATCGTTAGCAAAATTCATTGAATTTCGTCCACAGTAAATAGATTTTTAGAATTGTGGGTGTTTCTCTTATCTACAGGGTGATTATCCTGGCCCGTAGATTTATGTTAAAGTTTATCGTTCTCCCAAATCCTTACAAAAAAATTGGGATTTTTTAAGACATGTTATCGTTATAATTTATAAGTAATTCTAAAGAACCAATTTGAAGATTTTTTTTTTAGCTTTGTTAATTTTAGAGATATAATTTCTTATCGAAAAAATGGCGAAATCTTTACATTTTAGGTTACAACATTTTTAATACGATTGCCATTAACAATTTTTTCTATTCAACGCTCCCACCGCCTCCTCGATTGCAAATTAAACAAATTATATAATTTAATGGGAAATTAATCGACAAGAGTCAAGAATGAATTAAAAGTTTTTATATTTTTTTTAATCTTATATTCGGACCATCGTCAAAATAAAAAATCTGAAAATATTTTATCAATTTTAAAAGAATATTTCAGAATCTTGGGAAATATGTATTGCCGAAACGGTTTCAGAATTTTTTAGTTATCAGCTATAATATCCCTAAGACTTGATAATGTACGAGATAATTTTATGACAATCGAAAGCCAACTGGCTTGAGGTTGTCATAAAATTATGAGGCATTTGTCAATGTCTGAGGAATATTCGGTCAGAAAATTTTTTGAAAAAATTAAATCAAAATGTTGCAACACAACAAAACAATTGTTTATTTATTAAAAGTTCATAGATTGAGAATTGGCATTGCTAAAACGTGACATTTTGATATTTATTTGGCAGTTATTATGAAGTTGCCAAAGTTAAGCAATTTTGTTGTCATAGTGATTGAAAATTTCCCTGGATGGTATTATCAGTGTAATCTTAAGATGATTGGGTGATTTGTGTCACATGACAAGAAATAACGAAATTTAATTGGTTGTTAGAACTGTCAAAAAATTTTCTGTATTATTAATCGACATACATTTTTTTGTAAAAAACGGTTGTTTTCTCAAATTAAACTATCACAGTCTGAGGAGATATATCGGTATGAATAAGACGGATCAATATTTTTCTACCATTGGCGCACTGAAAATGTTCTCAAGGGGGTCAAAAAAAGATTTAATTAATGGTAAGTCCCCACGTGCGGAAATGGCGGAAAAGGCGGAACTATTCTAGACATGTGATTGGCCAAAAGTCGGCCATATTAGTAATTGTCAATTCCCCCGATGTTCCGCCGGTTATCCGCAAAAAGTTGAATTTAGTTTAACTTTTTGCGGATTCCGTGATTGTGGAATAAGGTTATGGTACACCTGAAGGATTTTAGAAGGATTCTGAAGGATTTTAGAAGTTCTCTTGTGTTTGACAACGAGTGCACCTATAGCTAATAAAACCGAATCGCTTTTTATAATTTCCATTTTTCTCTGTATAATATAACTCGTATAACTTTTAGGTTAGGTGGTATTACGCAGTTTCCGCAAAAATACCTCACCATTGGAACGTTCCGCTAAAAATCACGGAGTTCCGCTTTTCCGCGTTTTCCGCCCGTGGGGACTTACCATAATTAGTTCCATGAAAAAAAGTTTATTCAACTAATTTTGTTCCTAATAGTGTGTATTTATAGTTACATAATTACCAATAATTTTTTTATGCTAGAAATTAGTATTTGTGGTTGTTTTTGTTTAAATTGTTATGTTGGAAACGAAACAATTATATTTATTATTATATTATATTATATTTATATATTATATTTCAGTCCGTTTTCTGTTGATGAATAATTAAATTATTATAGCATTATAATTAAAAATTGTAGAAAAAAAAATTTAGGCTTTTAAAACTTCCCTAAATGAATTACTTTGTCACCTCCTTATTATACATACCGCCTTCTTCATCCACACATTTAAAAACTTGTTTTTTATGATTCCTCACTACGCCTTATATACTTATCCATGAGTTGTTGTGCTGCCCCCACAAATGATTTAAAAAACATACTTTTGACCCCCTTGAAACATTTTCAGTGCGCCAATGGTAGGAAAAGATTCACCCGTCTTATTCATACCGATACATTTCCAATTGTTATTGGCAATCGTATTAAAATGTTGAATGATGTAACCTTAAAATGTGAAGAATTCGCCTTTCTTCTATAAAAAATGTTATCTCTAAAAATAACAAAGCTATAAAATAATCTTCAAATTGGTTCTTTAGAATTACTTACTTATAAATCATAACGAAGATGTCTTAAAAACTCCCATAATTTTTTTAGGGATTTGGGAGAACGATAAATTTAACAAAAATGTGTAAGGGCCTGGATAATCACCCTGTAGATAAGAGAAACACCCACAATTAAAAAAATCTATTTGC
This sequence comes from Rhagium mordax, assembly GCA_963680705.1. NCBI lineage: Eukaryota > Metazoa > Arthropoda > Insecta > Coleoptera > Cerambycidae > Rhagium > Rhagium mordax. The sequence goes on along the minus strand of OY796660.1, from coordinate 15,720,838 downwards.
AGTGGACAAAAGCCAATGAATTCTGCTAACGTTCACAAAAAACCGCATCAAGATCTAATTCCAAAAATATTGAGGTTCAAATATTGCCCATATTTTTCCAATATCGTGCACCAGTTTAGTTGAGACAATAAAATGCGGTTTTCGCCAATGTTCTTCCAATTTTGATAAGTTTTTTCCGAGTATACGTCTTTTTCGCTCACTTCCAGTTTAACCGGAAATGACATAGCGTGTTTTTGGGAATAGGGCACCTGTTATTTTAAATGAAATACTCTGTATATTTTTTCACAGTTGGAAAACCCATTGTTTCCCCTTTCCGAAAATTATATACTTGTCATGGAAATTATACAAATTGATGATATTTTATAAGCTTTTAAAGATTGTGTGGCATGTTGGGGTAGTAGTAGTCGTGGTGTTTAAAGTTGACGAGGGAGAAGTATGTGGTTGTAGAAATAGACGATGATGTTGTAGGTAGTTGTGCTATCACAATTAGGCAGGGGCGGATCTAGGATTTTTCTGAGGGGGGGCGATAATTTTGAAAGAAAATTTTTAATATATCTTCAAATCACGAGAGATGACCGTTACGTCACAAATTAATTTGTAATCTTCAACGTACACTTGATTTCAAAAAAAAGTAGTACAGCTCTTAGATAAGGAAATGGGAAATGACCTATTTCTAGTTGTCTAAATTGTTCTTTTGACAGTAAATTATTGAAATTAACTTAATAATGAAAATATAAATGGCAGTCACTTGTAATTACGTAAGTTTATACTGGTAAGTAAATAAATAATCCTATTTTTAGTAGAAATATATTTTAAATATAACATTTTGAATAAAAATTTAAAACACAAATAAACAAAATTACAACATAAATAACAGTAATTAATATTGAGTCATTGCTCCATCCCCATCTAAAATTTCTTGTAACCTCCTAAGCATTGATAAAACTAAATCTTCTGCAATTTGGGTATTACATAAACTTTCCCATTCATCTTCAATTATGGCACGAAGTTGTTCCGCATTTTGATGACGATAGATAAGATAATAGTTATATATCCATCATTACACGACTGGAAAACTTTTGCGTCAGAAAATATGACTTTTGACCAAAAGTTTTCATTGTTCAACAATAATATTATGGTTGAGTGCAAAAATGATCAGTCCTTGTTTTTTTCCTCCGTTAATTTGTATTTTCTAGCAGCACACTTCAGAATGCTATTTTTAATTCTTCTACAGGCAGTAGATGTTGATGCAGGAAAATTTGTTTCCAAAACTGCATTCACTAATTTTTAAAGGTTTCATCTTGTTGCTCATTACTTCATTTAGGTCTACCAGATCCATACTTGGGGGATAAAGTTTCTTTCATTTTCCCATATTTTTTTAACTTTCATCAGAGTGGATTTATTTATGTTATATTCAGAAGCAATTCCGCACCATCCATTTTCCAATTTGAAAACCTAATCCTAATCTTCTGAATTTCTATTAGTTGTAAATATTTAAAATTTTCAAGAATGGTTCCCTAATCAAACTTGAATATTAATAAACCTCAACTTGAAAAGAAATGTGACACTTGTGACAGTTGACTTTTAGATTTTTGCAAAAGTCATGTTTACATTGCTAAAATAAAGTGTACTACTTTTTTTTGAAATCAAGTGTACGCTTCAAGCGTTCTTTGTTTACAAAATAGTAAAACGAGAGAGACAGGGAAAGGGATGAGTCAATTATTATGTGACTGTTAATATCTCCGACTGACGTTGTTGATAACTAACGCAGTACTGATTTGATTCTTACGAATTATAATGATGACCTAACGGTCTTCTTTCGTGATTTGAACTATATATGCTATTCACATTTTATTTACATTAGAGTAGGCTTTGGAAAATCTGAATTCTGTTGGCATGAATGACTGTTTTAATTACTGAGGTTATGTTGAAAAGTCAAAAACATAACCACAAATTCAAATTGGTTCTACATAGTTGCCAGAGTGAGACCCTAAAGAAAGCACAGCAATGTTATCAATAAAAATTTGGCAAATCAGCCAAAAATAAATGACAGTGACGATCAATTAAATCTGACACTTCAATATTTTATCAATAGTAGACAACCCTGAGACAACCTAAGAAAAACATATCATAGCCTCCCCTCATGTAAATAAAATGTGAATGGCATATAGAAAGTATATTTTATAGTGAAACTCAGTTGTTTCGGATGTAGTTCAGTAAGTTGCACACATCTCCCCTGAATGGAACCGGTCGACGGTCGACGCTCCGTCTCAGACTAGTGATTTTGGGGCGGAGTCGAAATTGTTAGGGGAGTTGGTGCAACTTACTGCTGTATCCGAAACAACTGAGTGGCCAGACGTGTATATACTGTAAAACTATATTAATATAGTAAGGAAGTTAACATATAGTGCGGCAGTTTAGCTAGGATATTTCAACATATTGTGCACTTTTTGATAAAAGCACCAAATTTGGCGCAGAGGTAGACCGATGTAATATGAACAATTTTGGATGTGGAGCCATCGGCCAACTGGCCCCTGGCGGCCGCGGCGGCCATTTTCCAAAATGGCTGCCAGTGGACACCCTAAAGACAACAGAAGTTAGATAAAATTTGCTGCTGAAGGTTTTAGTGAATGTTTATTGAATGTTTTGAATGAGGGATAGTTTGTTACATACAGGGTGAGCCAATAGTGCGTATTTCTTCTGTATCTCCTGTCTCGTTAGAGATAGAGGCATGGTTCAAGATTTTAATTAAATTGTGAGAAAAAGTACATTTTATAAAATTATTATCAATTATACAGGGCGATCCGTTAAAGTGGTAGATGAAAGAATATATATTTTTTAAATGAAATGACCCAATTTTTTTAATTATATTTAAATACCACTATGATGGCCTATTCAGCGGTAAAATATTTTTAAAATTTGTTGGACGGTTAATGAAATAAAAAATATTTTTATGGAAAACTGACGTATGCAGGTATCATTTTGAAAATTGATTTTGGACTTATTTTTGGAGAAGAATTTTTTTTCTTTGAAGTAGTGTATGTCATACTTTAACTATTAGCTGATGTAGAAAATATTTTTTTCATACAAGGTGTTCATAAGCGCTGCTAACGTGCATGCGCGTAGAAAGAATATACAGTGCATTAGTTTTGCAGAGTCAACTTTCAATTTATTTACAAGATTCATTTTGACTGAATATTGTAGTTGCAATATAACTTTTGTAAATTAACGTAAACTTTTAGGTCATTTGCAGACTCAGCTTCCAATACATTTACAAAATTAACTTTGCTACAAAATTCCAGTTGCAATGTTTCTTTTGCAACTGAAATGTACCTTCACCTAAACTTATGAATTTAAAGTTAATTAATTCAAATTTGCTAAAAGCTTCCAGTAAGTGAACAATTGAAAGCTGCAAAAGTAAATACAATGCAACATTGCAGGAAACTTTTGCAACTTTGAATGTTCAGTGGGAGACGTTAAGGAGTTGCATGCAGTTATGATCGTAGTTGGGATGAATTGTATGGTACGATGGTAGTTGGAATAGTGGTGGTGCTCGAAGCTAGTTGATGAAGGAGAAGAAGCGGTTGTATGAATAGACGGTGAATTTGTAGTTGTGATCGTAGTTAGGATAATGGCGATTAGTGTGGTATTTGGGGTAGAGTCTTACTCATAATGCTTGAAGTTGACGAGGGAGCTATAGTAACTGAGTAACTGCAATGTGGTTGTACGAGTAGACGTTAGAACGTAGTTATTATCGTAGTGTTGGGAGATTTGTATTGTAATTGGGATTATAGTGCTTATGCTTGAAGGTGATGAAGGAGCAGTACAGTTGTGCTTGTAGAATTAGACGATAAAGTTGTAGTTGCGATTGTAGTTGGAGTAGTGGATCTACACCACTAAAAACATACATATTTTGATCATTTTTGAAATCACCTAATGTTTTAAATTAAAATCACCGAATAGTAGTGAAACGTAATACACATTATCTTTAATTGCATTTACATATTATTAGACCTTGATTTCGACCAAATTTTGCCGAATGGAAATAACATTATTTAAAAATACTTATTTTATATTATTGCCATTTTCCTTATTATTCATTTTAATCATTTGAAAATCTCAACGGCACGCCACTGCACAATTAGGGGTATTGGCAGTGAACTATAATTAATAGTTACATAACTAGTTCAATGGGGTATCGTAACCAAACACGTCACACAAAATCTAATATTGTTCAGGCTAAATATTAATATATAACTATAGGGCTAAACAAATACTGTGGATAATATAGGTATACTAAAGCCAAAAAGAGTAGTCAGTAGAGCAAAAAATTCACCGGCAATTCTTCAAAGTATTTAGCTGTTATGGAATACAGAAGCGGCAGCTCGTTTTACCATATAATCCCATATAATTCAGAGAAATATATCAAGTGTTATCCGCCTACCAGAGATGAAAACCACAACTAGGTCATTATGTTTAATTGGTATAGTCAACCAAATATAGTACATGCTTGAACGTGCCGCCTTTATACCCAATAATTTGTTCGACTATTGTAAAGGTCGTCCAGCGAGTCTAGATAGCGCATTCAGTGGCGTCACATATGCTGCAACGCAAAGGATGTGCATTGTTCAACTGCGTTGCTATACCTAATTCGTGGAGATAATGTTGCCAGATGTAAGCATATTATTTAAAATTTAAGACATGGTAACTCATACTCATGCATAATTAACACAATCCGCTTTCATTTGTTCGAATTATGGAATTAATGAAATTCGTAAATCCGTACGCCCCTGGCTCTACTGACTACTCTTTTTGGCCCAACATAGGCATTGATTAATTTATCTTTAATCATCTGAGAATATAGTATGCAACCAGTGTGTCAAGAAAATTTTACGTGGGTTGCATTATACGTAATCACCATTTGATGTGGCTTGGTGAAAGAATTAAACAGACACAAAGGCTGTAAATCTACAGAGTGTTTCTGGAGGAAAGGGAACTACTGTAAGGACGTGCATTCTAGAGGTCAAAATAAGAAAAAAGTTCCTATAAATTAATTAAGAGTCCGAAAATTCTTCCTTTTCGAGATACAGGGTGTCAAAAAAGAATTAAAAATAACCGTATTTTTTTAATATTTCGTAAACGATTTAAGATATTTAATTGAGATTTGATGTGTACTATACTGGCACGGAAAGACTCGTCGTGGAGTGCATGACAGAAAAAAATAAAATACGAAAAAAATAGGTATAGTACCTACACCACTGTTTTTTTTTAAATAGTGTTTCTTAATCGGCGCCCAATTAAAAAGAAAAGGCGCCTCTTGAGTTTTTCTGGTATGAAAAACCGTTTTCGAGTAATATAATAGTTAAAAACTGTTTTTCTGCGTCACTGAGGTTCCAAGAATATATATGGGCTATATTTGAACCCTTCGATATTTTTGGAAATCTCTATATAGATGATTAATCTTGATACTGCTTTTTATGATCATTGTGATTGTCCATCATCGTTAATGTTTCAGAAAACGCTTTGTAAAAAAGTCGTATATGTTTTTTGAAATCCTGTATCTCGAACGTAAGGAAAGGATAAGCATTATCGGACTCTTTATAGGAACTTATTTTGACTTCTAGCAATACGTCCTTAAAATAGATATGTTCCCTTTAATCCCTTTCCTCCCGAAACACCCCGTAAACTGGCTGTACCGCGCTGATCTGTGCAATAATGGCCAATTCAGGCCATAGATTAATAAGGGTATTTTAATCTATGGTAATACAAATGAAATATTTATATAGACGGATACAAATAAGTAACATTTATTTATTTTTGGATTATTAGTATATTATGTGACATAATTATTGTCGATAAATAATTCGGAAAATAGCACAACTAAATTTACATTTTTAAATGGAAATATGGTCGAAGTAGGTACTATCGCGGCCGAAAAAAAGTAATCGACTGATTTTCCCGTTGTAACTATGGTTCTATGCAGTGTCGCATCAATCCCAATATTTTTTTTATTAGTGTCAACGTCATTGTCATATTAAGCAAACATAAATTTTGTATTACTTAATCATGCCTTATCATATTTTGAGTGAAGAAGAAAAAGGCACATCATCGCCAAACTTGGAGAAGGGTGGTCTCAACAACGCATAACAAGTGAAATTAATTGCAGCAAAAGCACGATTCAAGAACTAAACAAAAAGTGGATAGAAACTCATGATCTGAGTGGGTTCTGGGCAGCCAAGAAAAGAGTACTCTAGAAAACGACAATACCCTGGTTAACTATGTGAATTTAAACCCATTTTCTAATTCTATTGAAGCCAAAGAGCAAACCAACTTCCCAGCGTCTGTTAGGGCAGCAAGAAAACGGTGGCGAGAGCAAGGTCTATTTAACTGTGCCAGTGCTAAAAAGTCCGGACTAACATATGTTAATTGCAGTTTGCAAATACTTTTATTAATGAAAACGATCGTTACTGGGAGCGAGTGGTCTTTTTCCGACGAAAAGATATTTCAGTCCTGCTACAATGGCCAACTGCGAGTTTACCGTCCCAGGGATCATAAGTTTGATGAAGAATATTTGCACAAAACAGATAATAGCGGAAGGTATTCTGTCTTTTTGTTTAGTTTTTGAATTGTGCCTTTGCTGCAATTAATTTTACTTGCTATATGCCGCGCTATGCGTTGTTAAAACCACCCTTCCTCAAGTTTGGCGATGATGTAGCGTTTTTCTGCTTCTCTCAAAACCATACTAATTAATTATTTTCTTATAATTAAAAAATATGAACAACTTATTTCTTATTATTATTTTTTTAATAAATACGACCCCACCAATGATTTCTTGTCAAACTAATTTAATTGACATAACTGATGTAAAGACTCCCATTTACAAAGAAAAATTTTTCGAAAAAACATATCACTTGATAAAAAATCGATTACTTTTTTTCGGCCGCGATAGTACCTATACCTACCTAATCCGAATATGCTGAATTTTGGTTTGTAGTCAGGAAGCCTGGTGAAAATAAAGTTATCATTGACTAAATTATTTAGCCAATCGACAGCATGACGTGTCGTCTCTGGTTTATACCACAAATTATCGCATTATCTTTAGTTTGCGGTTATACCACCTCTCTGGTAATCACAGAACATAAAGGTACTGGTAATAACCACTAACCAGACATGTCTCTGGTAATAACTCACTGATAAGAGAAATAGGCGATTGTCGCCACTGTCGATAAGAAAAGTTTTCTTGTGTACCGCCGAAAGCCGCCTGCTGATTTGTAAAACGTCAACCAAATGTCTATTGTGTTGTAAATAAACTAAACTTAAAAAGTTAATTATTAAAGTATTAAAAGAAGTTGTAGTGTAGTGTGGCTTTAGAACTACATGACTTTGATGATTAGATTTAGAAGTAGCATAGAAAAATTATTTTAAAAATGGGTTGCTGTTACAGTTTTTTTTGCAAAGATGAAAATTCATCTCAGGTAAACTTTGACATATCCCTTAAATCATGAAAGTTTAATGACACTTTTTTCAGTCAGGAGAACCCAATGAAAGAACTCATTTATTAGTAGATCCTGTTTCACATAATACTAATATTCAAAGGGTTAACAGGTAACATTTTCATTAGGTTCCTAACAATCCTAACCTGTATTTTCTGTCGGTTTTGTTTTCAGTGATGATATTTTAAGCAGCAATTTAAATACTATACCTAAAAAGACTGATGAACAATCCGCTCTCAATAGAATATTACAGGAGACAGCTACGTAAGTAGAAATCAAGATGACGAGTATATGTTTAAGAATTGTTTATACGTAATTGGGGACTGGGAGTTGTTGGTACATATCTGACATTTCAGGGGCGGATCTGAGGCATCCGGGATTGTTTTTAAGCCTACTCAAATTTAGCTTTTAAAAATGTTTTGTTTTACGATCGATATTAATCTAATATTTTCTGTGATTCTCTGTAATCCGTGTGCAAGACGAGTGACATGTAGAAAATTTCAATAGTTGTTTTTAAGCATTTTATAGATGCATTCATAATAGGCAGCCGCGTCAGTTACATATGATAATACACGTTCTGCATTGTTGTTTAAGTCGATGCTCCATATGTTTCTGAGACTGCTATCCTCGCTGCTATCCACATATTCCGAGATTATTTCCGAATGTGTGCGATTTTACCTCGGATTTTACAAAATACAAACCAGAAACATACAAACAGCTGCCGGTTCTTAATAATAAATCGAATCTAACTCTTTATATTATAACAATTTTTGTATGTTCTAGAAATGTTATTGATGTAGCTGCATTGGATTCACATAATTTGCAACAACATGAATATTTAGAAAGAATGAAAATGTATAATATTAAAGTGCAACAAGTTTTTGCGACTAATAAGAGCAAGATAAATAAAAAACTAAATAATTGCATATTACAAGATATTCCTATACCAGAAAAAATTCTAAATTCAGAGCCGATAAGTTTAGATGATATAAATTTGGTAAGTTTTTAGAAGCAATCCTTAATTTACGTTAAAAATCTTTATAGGTTATGGCAAAAACTATAAATTCGTTTTTTCAAAGTAATAAATGGTGTCTTCGTACTTATATAAATTATTTTAAAGATCTATCAAGCATTTCTTTTACATGTTATGCTCATTTATTGCTTTCCATTATCCAGGTTACATTCGTATTATCGTTTTTTAGTTATTTGGTAGCTTACTCCAATAAATGTGTCTTTGCTCTTTGTCTTTATGGTGTTTAATGGTTAAATTGGCTGTTACAAGTAAGAAGCTTAAAACAGACCAAGAAATAGACAAATTAATTCAGACACTTGTAGGAAAAAATTCGGAAAAGAAAGTTTATTATTGTTTGATGATTTCAGTATTCATTCAAGATATGTATAAAAATATTTTGTATATTATCTTCCTAGCTATCTCGATACAACAAAGAATGAAGAGGGGGAGGGGGGTGTTTGGGTTGAAGGTCCAGGTACAGTTTGGTACAGTACTGACTTAAAAGTCAACAAAGATAATGCTGTTGTTTGGTACTTTATTTATAATTATTGTTTTTAAATATCCTTGATTTCACTTTTGATGAAGATCCAGTTGAAATTATTTTTATGATGCTCCTGAAAGTATCTTTTTGATAATAGTTAATCATAATATTCATAATAAAGAACAGTTACAAATTGTGTTGGTGCTAAGATGACAACATAGGTACCTTTGTGGGATGTAGGCTGTTTTTCTTGTTGTCAGTACGCTTGCTAAGTCCCGCCGCACACCGTACATACATTTGCCCTGCCACAATTATTGCGCCACATATGTGTCGCACAGAATTTATCGCTCCCTTTATACATGATTTAATTGTTATCAAATTATTAATAGATCAATTTGAAGTGATATTTTAAAATACGTGTATATAATGGTACTAGTTATTTTTTGACTTGCGTCTTTGTCATTCTTATTCTTTATTGGTTTAGAAATTCATATATTTTACAAATCAGTTAGGGACAACTTAGTTCTACTAAATGGAAATAAATTCAAGAGAGATATAATCTTAATGGGGGACAGAAATAATGTGAAAATTTGCAATTTTTCAAATGTTTAGTAGCTCCTTTTTTATAAAACGATGGGGTGATTCTGAAACAAATAACGCTGAATACAGTGACGTACTTTGCTATCATGTAAAAAAACCGCTAATACGATTTCTTGAATTTTCCCCTAAAAAAATGGCACAGTAAGCGTAGATTTTTGCGATAGAAACTATCGATTTGCCACAATATGCCGTTTTCCATGAGCTACTAAAAAAAGTTGATCAAAATCGGACCAAAAATAGCCACTTCATGGAGGTGTCCTAATTTCAAATATAAAATTTCAAGTGTAAATTTAATATAAGTATAACGAAAAGCATGAACTTAAGATGTGCCCATAGATTAATATACATTATATCGAAAGAAAATGAAAATAAAAATTTTATAAGTAATTGCGAGGTACATTAAACAGTTCTCTTTAAATAAGATTTTTATAACTGCATTTTATTTTAGTTACTTTATTTTTTTTTATTTAGATAAATCTGTAAATTTGTAGGTATTATATTATAAACCTAATTAAAAGGTTGTAAAAGAGTTGCTGGCAACACCAAAGAAAAGTTCACAACAGACAAAGAGGTGGCATTGTTGGATATGCTTGGGTCTTATTTTGCCGCATATTGTAATATTCCTTGAGAAAGAAATTTTTCACCAATGGTGTATTTTACTGTTAACAAATAATTAATAAATATTTAGTTAGTTAATTTTATTATCATTGTATTCATATCAGTATTTGTGTATGTTTACTTTTTTTCTATGGTACTAGAACATCGTTCATGCACCCACACTATGTTTCTGACTAAATTTAATTTTAAAGCGGAAAAATTAATTAAATAAGGATTTTGTCTATTTACTTTGAAATAATAAATAATTATTATGACAAAGACTAGATACAGGAAACATCTTATTATCTAATCTTTGCTTACGAATTAAAAATAAATAAATTAACCCATTAAACTAAATATTAAGTTTAGTATTGGGGTAAAACGGAGTTATACAATATGGTCCATGCGAAGGTCGACCAACAGAGTTTACCACTCGTTTAAGATTCACCAAATTCCAAAAATTGAGTATAGAGAGTAACCACTTCATAAGGTACAGACTAGACTACACGGCAGTGTCACATTGCATTCTGTACTTCCATGGACTGTACTGTATTATGGAAAAGAGATATACACATTCACCACATTTCACTAAAATATCCATAAGCATTCTCGAGTTAGACACTTAGACAAACAATTCGTTGGATAGGTTTTTTTATAAGATTTTTTGAACAGTGACCGTTTATTAGAAAATATAAAAACCACAAAAATTTATCACAGTTTTTAGTTATAGATATTTAATCCAGTTAAAAGAATAATACCTTTAATAAAATAATAAGAATAAAAACAAGAAACAGAAGCGAGAACGAACGATTTATATCAAATCTTTAACAAAGTTTTTTACATTACAATTCTCCACATTTTGAAACATCTTGTATATTTTACCCCCAATATAAAATTTGTTAGAGTAAAAAATTAAATGGGAATAGACGTTGAATTTTTTCTATACGCAATAGGGGGATCATATTAATAACTAATAAAACTAACCCTGTACATTAACCTTTGAAGGAACATGTTAATATTTTCAGTCATCTATTGAGTATTTATCTTAATAGTGAAATAAAACTGTCTTAATTTTCTAATGATTTTAGATAATTTCATCTGTGGGAGCAGCAGCTGCAGCTATTCAAGATATAAAAGTGGATCATAAAGAAGACCTAGTCGTACCCTTTGGGCTGAACTGCTAAAAAATATAAATTTATGTAGTGATGTGTAACTTCCAGAAAAATGGAGTTTGGTAAAGATTTCGGAAGACAAATGTTCTTTACATTATTTCAAATATCAGTGTATATTTATGTGAATGATTCCTTTAGAACTTTAATCACCAGAATGTTTTCACAAACCTTCTTTTTGGGTAATTTTATTTTGTTTTTCTTATAATCAAGTAAAACATGAATTTGATATCAAAAGATGAGGAACCAAATGGTTTTAAAACTAACAAAAAATAAATTAAACTAACAATTTTCATGTCCCAAAAAGACACTGGGTTGCCATCAGCATACAGACCAGTTCTACGAACACATGCAATTTGTACACTGTTGTGAGAAATTGGACACCCTATCCTGGTGTCTAATTCTTTTAATGATATTTGCATTAGTACAGAAATGAAGTAAGACACATCTCGTACAAATATTCCTGATTACGCATGTTTCAATGTAAAATTCTATTGCAAGAAAATTTTTATTTGGATAATATGTATGTTAAATTTTTTGCATCTAATTGTAGTACATAACTTGGTATTTCAATTTTTATACAAGGAACGTACTTTTCAAGAACAATTTAATATTTCTTTCCGAATAACTCCCATTTTCTGCTTTTTGAGTTCACTTCACTATGTATTTATAATCATAAGTAAAAAGTGTATATATTTTCGACATCCTTTATAAATGCAACACTTGAGAAACCTTACTCATATATTTATTGTTTTATCGTATTTTGTGCATTAATTTAGTCAGTTGTTATCTCTGTTTATTTTGTAGAAAAAAACATTTTAAAATTGCACAGTTAGGACTTCTTCGCACTTGGATTCCTCGAATGTCATTCCAAAAGAGCGCTGAAACTTTTCATACATTTAAATGGAGTCTGTTCGCACAGAGATTCCGTAGAATTTCGTATTTGTATGCATTCTACAGAATCTCTGTGGTCACTGACTCCATTTAAATCAATGGAAAGATTCAGTGCGCTTCTGGAATCGGTTTCCGGAATGCGATTCAAGGAATCCAAGTATGAAGGAGTCCTTAAGGTTTCTTTCAGTAATTGACAATTTTGCTGTGTTATTAAATAATTGTTTTACTTAAAATAATGGGATAAAAAGGTTTTAAGTAAAGCAATGTCATTTCTATTAAATATATAAGTAAATAAAAAATACGTTTGTATATTATATATTTCTATAATTAGAGTTACAATATTATATAATACAAATAAATTTATATAGATTTTACTGGTTCTTGTGGTTGAGTTTTATTTGCCGATTCAATTATAGGATGAATTTTATTCACTGATTCAGTTATAGGACTACCAACTTGTGCGATACTTGGGTCACGGTAGAAGTATAACATGAAACCAGCCGCTAATAATAAGTGGCATGATATAATACAAATTGCGAGTAAAAATTTACGTTTTGATAATCTTAGAGCAGGCATTAAGGTCAAAAGAAGGACTGAACCCGATATAAAAGCTGCTACTATAACCAATATCCACTGCAACAGATTAATTTGAATAGTCCACAAAATAGAAACCGGTATATAAATAAATAAAGAATAACCATATATACAAATTAACTCGAGAGCTCCTGGTGATAAATTTTCCTCAAGCCCTTCTACGTCATTAACTTGGGAACTCCATTTTAATAATCCCCATAGTATAAAAGGAACTAGCGTAACATATAAACATATAGTAGTAGCAGCGTATGATACTAGGTGAAAGTCATATTTCCAATGATACTGTGTATTAGCAGCATGCTGTAAGTAGTTGGCAATATTGCCACTAATTGCTATGGTGAATATGAGGGTGATTGATATCCAAAGAGGACCGTACAAATCGGGTTTTGTTCGAAGATAATGTTTCAATGAATTATCCCATTTGGGAGTGATAGATGCAAATATTCTATCTATTACATCTTTCGTATCCACATCAAAGAATTTCTGATAATATTCCATGGACCAAAATGAATTAGTTGCTTTAGGATCTGAAATAGATATCAAAATAACTTGACATTTCTTAAGTTTTTGTAGAAACTACCTGAACTATCTTCTACTATGTTTGGGGCATCTCCTGATCCTTGCCAGTTTGGAGAATTTACAAAATTTTCTTTTAAATTACCAGTAAGCGTATGTGTTTCCGAAGCCGAAGCGGGTATTGTCGTATTACTACTTCCAGCATTATGGACAGTGGGATAATCTTGAAAAGATAATAGTTCATCTGTGGGAACTTCTTGAAGGTTTGTCATTTTATTTTACTGGATGGCAAACCATTAACACATTGTAAAATAAGTACTCTAAATATTACAATGTTCCTATCTTATTTTTAAACGTTTAAATGTTTTGTTTTCTAATCTAGCATTTACTTTACTGAACTGTCAACAACTGTCACTGTCATCCACCACGTTTCCCATTAGCAGCGCTGCCAACCATAGTGGGAAGAGCGATGTAGAACTAAAAAATTGCTTTTTGGAGCCTTTAAAAATTAAAATCACGGTAAATTATAAATTTCAGGTTTTAGATTTTAGACACTACAAGACGTAGAATTAAAAAAACTAAACTAAAATTGTCATTAATTACATTACGCCATTATCGATTGGTACACCCGAGTACATTAGGTCTTTTCGATTCATATACAACCAGGTACCGCTTATTACTACCCGGTAGTAATTTTATTTTATTGGTAAATTCAAACTGAAACGTAGGTAATGTCCAGGTTGTATTGGGGGTTTAGAAACTCACTGGTTGAGTGGACTTAAATTTTATTTTAGTAAAGCTTTATAAATATCTATGGTTGAGATAAAATATGATATGGTTAGTTTTATCTCGGCTCGATTTTCGAACTGAACTGCGCAAGTAGAAAAACTTGTTGAGTGCCACTAAGTAGCTATACAGGGTGTCCCGATTTTAAACCGACAAACTTCGGGCAGAGAAGAACGATCACAGAGAAGCGACATAAAGGCTTTCAGCGTGAACAGTTTTCGTATGCGCATGCGCCAACTATGGTGTGTTGTTGTCACTTGTCACTTGTCAGTTGCCACCACAGAACATAAAGGTAGTTGCCACGCGTTTCGCGTGCTATCTAGTTCGGGTTTTTAAGATGTCTGGATATTATTGTGCATATCGTGGGTGTTCAACAAAAACTGGGGAAGGACTCAGCCTTTTTAGATTCCCCAAGGATTACGAAAGGTAATTATTATTATTTTTGCGTATATTTCAATATTTTTTTTAGGTTATACCTATATTGAAAATATATATTCAAGCAGTAAAATAACGACTATTAAATCTATTTCATTTAACGCTATGAAGTAAATTGAAATAGGTAGGTATATGCGAACACATTACATCAGGAAAAAGTATTAAAATATTTGATTCTGTTAAATATACTAATAGGGATTTCAAAATAAATAAAGTAGATAGAAAATTGAAAAATTTTAACCCATATATAAATAAAAATATTTGTTGTGAAACATCTTGTTTTATTTTTATATACATACTATTAACACATATTATTAATAATAAATATAAGTGTGTGAATGTGGCACAAAATCATTCTAAAATGTATTTTAAGAAATGCATTAAACATCTCTAATATTAGTTTATATCTGAATCAAACTAATTTATATTTTATTATAAATAATACAAGAGATAAGATTAATGCCATATACCCCAAAAAAGAAACATGATGCAGCTACGGACACGTGTTTCGGAGTTATTGCTCCTCGTCAGCGTAGCGTAGCTAAATAAAGAATATAAGATCTAAAGCAATAACTAATAAAGGTTAGAAAGCACAGTACACAGTACTCAAATTCGTGCTTTCGTGCATCATGGACCACGATTGCAGCCTCAAATGACAGCAGTCGGCACATTGAGCCCTATGCGTACTGCTCTATTTCTACCTAGGCAAATACAAACAAAAGAGTGACGTTTAACCCTATTAAACGTCACTCTATTATAAATAATGCCAAAGTTTTGCAATAGAGATTATAAATATTAATTGGTCTACATTTTATAACATTTACCCATGCGCTCTAATTGCGATGAACAATGTAATACACTGTCATGCAGTTCGCTCAGTGTACATCTCGGTGTATATGTACCAAAAGGATAACTTCTCTCAGTGTAAACGTGTGTGTTTACTTCAAATCGGCTGGGCCATAGAACTTCAAACGTTCCGCCGGCACTGTCGCTTCTCTGTGATCTTTCTTCTCTGCTTCGGGTACAGAAAGTTCACATGAAATTATGACATACCATTTCTAACATTTCTTCTCTATAGAGCCTCCTAATGGAGATACAGGGTGTTGAAAATTCAATTTATTTTTTGTTTTTCTTTAATAACTTCCACAATATTAAAGATAGGGAAACCAAACTTGGTACACATAGTTAGGTTGTGAGGGTCCATCTTTGCTATTTTTCAGAGTTGAACTGAGGCGCGCCAGTGGCGTGTGGTGTGGTCACGCCGACATAATTTTAAGGAAAAAAGTATGTGCACTAATTTTTTTTGCAATTCTGATCAGATTTTTATAATTCACGGTTAATTTTCTAAAAAAACTTGCTCATGTAAAAGTTTGACTGATGCATTAATTTTCGAGATATTTGCGTCTGAACAAAACGATGCTCCAAAAACACTTCTAGTTGAGCCAGATTTACATTGATAAAATCAAAGCGTACCACATTCACAAACAGTTTATAAAGTATAATATGACGCACAGTCACAGATTAACTATATCAGATGCGAATGTTTCGCGCGGTGCCTTTCATGTCCGCGACACACGTATTAGACAAAGGCCCGTCGGCTACTCGTAACGTTGCATGCTTTTTGCACCACAAGACTTTAATATTTATTTTTGTGGATGCGAGTTAGTTGCACCACTTGAGCGCTCGAGAAAAACAATAAAAATATATTATAAAATATTTTTTATTAAAACAAATATGAAATTGTATGTTTACAAATGGGATAATATTGTATGTTTTCTATTTGTTTTATCAGGTTTTTTTGATGTTTTTAGATTTCTATTTGTATACTCGTATGACACTATTTTGACATTTAAAATCCGAACGCTCGGACTAACAATATATCGCCGTAAACTCTGCTACACGCTGTCACGATAATGCTCTCGTACTAAATCCTCCGCATATATGAGGATGGAAGTAGTGGGGAGCGTTGGACAGGCCGCCACGCTTACATTCGCATCTGGTATAGTTAATCTGTGGCACAGTGTACACTTGATTTCAAAAAAAAGTAGTACAACTCTTAGATAAGGAAATGGGAAATGGCCTATTTCTAGTTGTCTAAATTGTTCTTTTGACAGTAAATTATTGAAATTAACTTAATAATGAAAATATAGATGTCAGTCAGTTGTAATTACGTAAGTTTATACTGATAAATAAATAAATAATCCTATTTTTAGTAGAAATATATTATAAATATAACATTTTGAATAAAAATTTAAAACACAAATAAACAAATTACAACATAAATAGCAGTAATTAATATTTAGTCATTGCTCCATCCCCATCTAAAATTTCTTGTAGCCTCCTAGGCATTGATAAAACTAATTTTTTTGCAATTTGGGTATTACATAAACTTTCCCATTCATCTTCAATTATGGCACGAAGTTGTTCCGCATTTTGATGACGATAGATAATAAGATATAATAGTTATATGTCCATCATTACACGACTGGAAAACTTATGCGTCAGAAAATATGACTTTTGACCAAAAGTCTTCATTGTTCAACAATAATATTATGGTTGAGTGCAAAAATGATCAGTCCTTGTTTCTCTCCTCCGTTAATTTGTATTTTCTAGCAGCACACTTCAGAATGCTATTTTTAATTCTTCTACAGGCAGTAGATCTTGATGCAGGAAAATTAACTGCATTCACTAATTTATAAGGGTATCATCTTGTTGCTCATTACTTCGTTTAGGCCTACCAGATCCATGCTTGGGGGATATAGTTTCTCTCATTTTCCCATATTTTTACTTCCTCACCAAAAGTGAGGAAGGTATGTATTCGTGAAAAAATTTTTGAAAATTTTTATTGCATTTCTGGACGAATCTCGACGAATTATGACGATACACAAAATTTCAGACAAAAAAAAAATTCTGTCTGTGTGTGAGTGTGTGTCTGTGTGTGTGTGTGTGTGTGTGTGTGTGTGTGTGTATCGCGATAGCAGCTACAGTTTTTGAGATAAAGCTTTCAAATTTGGTACACACGTTCTAGAGGCCAAGGAAAAGATTGAGTTCGTTGATGAGCAAAATCGGTCCACTGGAAGGGGGTCTACTGGACCCCAACATTTTTATTTCTAACTTTACAAAAAAAATTTTCGTGATGAAAGATTAGAAATAGGATCTAATATACAAATCCATTATAATATTGTGTCCAAATGTTGAAATAAACAAAATACGCCAAAAAAACCAAATACGTCAAAAAAATTAAAATACGTCAAAATACAAAATACGTCATAAATTACTTTTATTATAAACTCCACCACACGGTGAGGAAGTTTTGATCCCAGAATTGGCAGCGGTTTTTTAACTTTCATCAGAGTGGATTTACTTATGTTATATTCAGAAGCAATTCCGCACCATCAATTTTTAAATTTGGAAACAATACCTAATCTTATGAATTTCTGTTAGTTGTCTAACCATTATTAAAAATTGACAAATATTTAAAATTTTCAAGAATGGTTCCCTAATCAAACTTGAATATTAATAAACTTCAACTTGAAAAAAAATGTGACAGTTGACTTTTAGATGACTTATAAATATTTTTGCAAAAGTCATGTTTACATTGCTAAAATAAAGTGTACTACTTTTTTTTGAAATCAAGGTACCTACCTACTTTTAACATTTCTGAACAAGCATTTTGTCAGTGTGACAGTTGTTATTACCACTATCAAAAATAAAATTATTGTTTGCGCAGTCGATTAAAATGAGTACCGACAAAGATAAGCCAGACTATCAATATTTAACTATTAATAGAAAAGACTACGTTAAAAGGCCTTTTAAGAAGTAAGTAGCATCTCGCAATAAATTATAAATCTACTTTTACATTCAACTTAAACACACACATCTACATACCTATAAGTTGGTTAAGATGGAAATCCTTTCAAAATTTTCATTGCAATTACCTATTAGGGGTTATATTGTTGGTAGTACCTACCTACTGGAGATTGGAGAAATATAATCTGCAACTAAATTTTAACATGGTAGGTACCTTCAGACGCGGAACTCTCGTAGGTACTAACTTTGATTTAATATCCTTCTACTTCAGATATTTTATGTAAATTCAAACTCAATGTCTCAATATAACCAGCATTCTTATAATATGTACGCTGATATAATCAACAACGGTGTACTCAATACCATTTACCCTGTTTTTGAAAGTAGTCTGGAGGAGCAAATTACCTATTTTCGAGAATTATCGACATTTGACCCGAAAAATTAGCACCCATAACAAATTACTGGCTGAGAAGGTCGTCGTTAGGAACCGATACATAGACGCTATAATTCCATGGAAGCTCTGAGCAGGCCATCATTTAGGTAGGTGACGGAGTGGGCAAATGGCCACCTAGTGAACAGTACAATTTGGATTTGGCTACAGATAATTGTTTACTATTCGCGAAAATCACGTACCGCGAGATGGCGCTGAAAATCTAGCGTGTGTATGAACCAAGTGGTGAACAACAAACCTTTGACAGTGTTTTGACATTTACGATAAATTTAGAGGTTAATTCTAGTAAAAATATATTTCTCTAACACGACTTTAGAAACTACGCATTCCACAACTAAAAGTTGTGTTGGAATATATGACATTCTAACCCGTTGTAGAATATTTATTACATAACAGTTTTCGACGAATCAAAGCCTAACCCGTTGTAGAATATTTATTACATAACAGTTTTGATGTTAAATTGTAATTTATTTTCTATTTTTTTTGTGTAGTTTCTAAAATCTTTTTAGAGAAAGTATAGTCTACAACACGTTTAGAATGGCATATTCCACACTCGCGAACCGTAGTCCTCGCCCTTGGCTCGGACTACAAACTTTCGCTCGTGTGAAATATGGGCCATTCTTAAACTTGTTATAGAATATACTATTTTATTAAAGTATCGTGTCAACCGTTTTATTAATTGACTGCATTGTTATATTGTTTATAAACTAGTTAAATATAATAACAACACTTTAAACGCACTTTTAATTTAAAAAAACACAAGATAAATTTAAATTTATAAGAAATCTGTCAACTGACAGTGACATAGTATGACAGCGGTTTGTTGTTCACTATCATATTGAGATTACGCCAAAAAATATAGATGTCGCCCACTCCGTGATTTTCGCGAATAGTCTTCCGTCAATCCGTCAAGGGGGGGGATTTGGCCATCTAGTGAAAAATCCTTAAAACCCTGACTCTAAGGCTCGAACACTCAACAGAAATTTTCCTCAATTCTTCGTATATTCCTGATACCATACATAAATTGTAATACAAAAAAAATATGATTAAGTTCGACTTACCTTTGCACCTCCTCTTGTCACTGGTTTCGTAAAAAATACATTTTTGCTCTAGTTTGATTACACTAGACCAGCACATGACGAAAATGTTAAAAGTCGGCGCCTAGGGATGACATGAAAATCAATAGTCTGCATTAATAACATTCGGAATAACAACGTGACGTCACCAATTCATTTGTGAGCAAGAATGAGTACGACATAAACATAAATAAATGGATAAATTTGGATCCACAGAGCTCACTTCGAAAAGACCACGTTAAGATGGTCAAAACGTCGATTATTCAAAATTATCAGTGCGAAAGAAAATTCTAAAACTCGTCTGCTGATGTGCTAGTTTAAAAAAGTGTTATATTGCTTTTCATCCGATCTCTATTTGTATTTTTTATCTCTGTATAGGATCACTAAATTTTCAACACAACAGCAATACAAAGACCCCATAGCTGAATCTTTCAAGAATTATTTGGACGTGGATCAAAAAGAGTATCCTCCACTCACTGAAGATGGAGATATATATTTAGATAACGTGAGTCGAACATTATTATTATTAAGAATCTAGAAAATATATTATTGTATAAAAAAATGCTAGATGACAATAATATTGCGTTAATTAATACTCTTCACATTTCCCATTAGGTTAAAGATGTACGTAAAAAAGTTGGCCAAATGTATTTTGCAACCCCCCTTGATCACGAAGCCATATACGATAGTAGATTATTTAATGGAAAAACTGGATATCAAATTGACTACTGCGACATTAGTAAGTGGTGTATAAATAACAAAATTTATTTTTATAATACACACGGGGTGATCGGTTGCACAAAATTTTCCGGACAACCTTTCGCATTTAAAATAAATACTCAACATTTCTTGTCGAAGTTTTCACTTCGTTTCAGAAGAGGATCGCGACACGAAATGTCAATAATTTAAAATAGTCAGCGCCGAAAAGACCCCGGAAATGTTCAAGTATCCAATTCGAATTTTATTTATACATATGAAATTCTATTCTGCAGAAAGACAGATACCTACAATACGTATTACCGATTAACGTTTTCTTCATGGCGGCCTTTTAGATAAATCTCGGCTACAGTGAAAATAAGACTTGTTGAATGGGTCTTTGGCTCAACCATTTGATAGCAGTGCCTACCAGCGGTGATGACAAATAATTTTGTAGATTCATATCTAGATATTTTCATTAAATTTGCGGTGAAAGATACATATTTATCTAGTCTGTCTATTCAGCTACCTCAACCTGTATGTATTTTTAGAGGCAGACATCCGACGAAGATTGCTCGAGTTAGCAGACAAGGAAAAATCTCGTCAACCAGAAGATTTAGTCATCCCACTTACAACTCAAAGATACGACTACAGGAATCCTACTGATTTAAGCGAAGACGCCTTGCAGCGTCCTCCTGTTGTCAAAGCAGCTAATAATCTTGTCCAAAACGGTAATCATGGGAGATCAACATATTTTATAACAAAAAATGTTATAACTTTTCTTAGTGGCGTAACAACAAAGTGGGACCCTCGGTATATTTTTAGGCTCAAAGAATTAAGCTAATTAAGTATCTCAAATTGACACATGAAAAATCCTACCACGGGACGGGGCATTCGACACCTCCTCCGGCCGGGGGCCACTGACATTTTGCTAGTCCTGCCACCCTATTGTTACGCCACTGACTTCTAAAAATTTTTAAACAGCCAAGTACTATTCACTGAACTATCTATGACCTCTTTCCTTGTTTTCAGAGGAGATTAATAAGATACTCCACGTAACCACTGGGGATAGTGAGTATAATGGTGTTATTGGAAAACTGGGCGAGTTTATAGTGGTCAATCAAATGCATGGTAGAATTGATCGATATGATATATGATATATATGTATGCAGATATAGAGGCAGACAGATTAAAATAAAATTGTATATTTATTATTTATACATTTGAAATACAATGAAAATTTAAATACAATAAAAAATGAGTTTATTTTGATTTATTTTCTTTCTTTCAATAAATTGTATGGGAACCGCACTTTTAGTTAACAATTTCTATTTAGCGTTTACATGATTTAAAGAAATATGCACTACACACATTATCTTATTCTTAAATTCAAATTTTTTTGCTACTCTTAGGAACAAAAATATAGAATAAAACTATCAAACTCCCGCGGGAAACGACTATACCTTCACGGTGTTATAAACCACACCAGTGTTGCCGCAGTCAATTTTACAGATGTACCAACGACTTACCGAAAAATGTACTAAATTGTACTAAAAGGAATTATGTCGCTAATTAAAAGCTAAAATGATTTTTTTACGGTGACAGGATAAACTATGTGTTGTGAATCGGTTGCAACATGAACTGTGTAGTGTGCAGTGGTCATTTCTTAAACATTAAAATGATAAAATCAACAAATATTTTATTTATTTTTTACTTTTCAACATCCCTTAATTTAACCGATCTTGGCCGGTAATGTCGGTATGCCGGTAATATAGGCTGCTACAGATGCGGATGTTTTCCTTTCCCGCCTTTCTCCTTTATTTGAATGTATATGAGAGCGAACGATTGCTGTTTTCCTATGAAAACACGGTATACTTACTTACACGTATGGACCTAATCGATGTAAAAAATAATTTATTGAGGAATCCATGTCATTCCATGTACGCTTTGCGTTCATATGGAAAATGTACTAAATTAAGACGAATTTCTAGCAAAATGTACTTTTGTACTTTCACACTAAAAATGTACTAAATTTAGTACAATTGTACTAAAACGGCATCCCTGAACCACACTGATAAAATTTCGCGACTATATGCTATTCACATTTTATTTACATGAGGGGAGGCTATGATATGTTTTTCTTAGGTTCTCAGAGTTGTCTACTATTGACAAAATATTGAAGTATCAGATTTAATTAATCGTCACTGTCATTTACTTTTGGCTGAATTGCCAAATTTTTTATTGATAACATTGGCCGCGTTCACCAGAATAATCAGTTTGCGTTGTGCTGTGTCAGCGCTTGTTGTTAAACTGTTGGTTCTGGTAAACGGTACGGTAGCAAACGGTAAAACGGTATAACCTTTAACATTCGCCCAACTACGGAACTTAACCACAGAATTAACTTAACTTAGATTTGAGGTTATGTGGTTTGTTGTTGATATTTATTAATTCTTACTATTTGAGGTTAATTTTCAAATGAATGCGGTTTGTGGTGATTTATGTCTTTATTTCCATCTATGTTTATTTCACGATGGCTTTGAGATATCTCTTACTTTTTGAAGATAATTTTCAAATGAATGCGGTTGCAAATGATTTTGGCCAACATAATTTGCGAAATACTCTGCATCTTTCAATTAAACAAAAATATTTATTCATCCTACGCTCCAACATGTATTTAAATACGTATATTTACCACTCAATAATTCATGAATGTCATGAGTTTCAGTCATGGTAGAGATATAACATGGTATGTCACGGCGCACATTTTGACTACCGCTAGGACTACGTCATCAAGTAGAAATCTTGGCGCGAATTTTAAATATAAAGTAGAATAATTGGATAGATTTTGCTATTTCTAAATAACGTCTAATCTTGAAATTAAGTACCTACAAATTGAAAATCAACGATGCTTATTATCGGAATGTTTACCTGCACTTTTAATTTGACATAATATGAAATAAACTTTGAAATTATAATCATGATTTTTAATAAATAAAAGTTGTAACATTTCACATTTGTAGACTTTAATTGAAAATAATTTATTCTTTCATTGAATATAGAATGTTAGATAATGTTTACATAATTGTTCATAATATTCGATGAAAGAATATACAGGGTGTTCCAGTTTTTTGTAGCAGGACTTTAACAGTCGATAGACAATTGAAAATTATTAAAAAAAGTTCCTATAAACATAGGTTGAAAAATGCTTAGTTTTCGAGATACAGGGTGTTAAAGTTTGAAAATAAATACGGATTTATATTAATATTTCCAGAATGCTAAGAAGTATCGAATCCAAACTTGCCAATTCTTTACATATAATTTAGGTGCCTATTTTAGAATAACAAACTACTACTTTACTTAACCATGGGCGTAGATATATGGATTTACTAAGGCTCTTTTTTATAAAAAAGTAGTACGCCACTGATATTTTCCCATGTTTTCAGTTTAATTCAATAAAGCAAGAAAAAACAAAAATTTAATGTCTCTTGGCACTTTTTGATATGACAAGACGTTTTCCAGAAAATTTACATTTAATCATTTGATGCACGCATCTGGACGAATTATAGACAAACTTGAAGTCGCTCAGAATTTCACCAAATTTGATGGTGCGAAAAGTCTCTTAAAAATAAAGAATGAAACATTTAAAATATTTATTGTAAAAGTTTATTATCATGAAAATCAAAATTTTTATAACACAAATGTATTAAAACGCAACGGTCGAACTAAAATAAATGATTAGAAACACAAACACAAAAGCTAGCAACATGTAAAAGTGTCTTACTTCATTACAAGCATCATTAACGATGTTTCATTCTTTCTTTTTAAAAGACTTTTCGTACCATCAAATTTGGTGAAATTCCGAGCGACTTCAAGTTTGTCTAAAATTCGTCCAGATGCGTGCATCAAATGATTAAATGTAAATTTTCTGGAAAACGGCTTGTCATATCAAAAAGTGCCAAGAGACATTAAATTTTTGTTTTTTCTTGCTTTATTGAATTAAACTAAAAACATGGAAAAATATCAGTGGCGTACTACTTTTTTGTAAAAAAGAGCCTTAGTAAATCCATATATCTACGCCCATGGTTAAGTAAAGTAGTAGTTTGTTATTCTAAAATAGGCCTCTAAATTATATGTAAAGAATTGGCAAGTTTGGATTCGATACTTCTTAGCATTCTGGAAATATTAATATAAATCCGTATTTATTTTCAAACTTTAACACCCTGTATCTCGAAAACTAAGCATTTTTCAACCTATGTTTATAGGAACTTTTTTTAATAATTTTCAATTGTCTATCGACTGTTAAAGTCCTGCTACAAAAAACTGGAACACCCTGTATATAGTTTAAAGTAATGAGGGATATTCAACAAAGTTGAAATCTACTTACTATTAAAAAGGACATGGAAAAACATAATAATAACTACATAATAAAGCATAACATAACTATTTTTTGAATACTGTAAATTTTGTGATCTTGTTTGTTTTTCTAGAGTTATCTTGTATTTTTCTGTTGATTTCTCGTAGACGAATTTAAGTAAGTTCTTGTCCAAATGAGACAAATTGAATAGCATAGCTGGCAAGCATCTTTTGCTATATTGTCAAAGATTTGATCCTCTTCAATTTCTCGCCGTGGTTAAAGGAGTCCTCCATGACCTTTGAGCATTTTTCAATTAAAACTGATACCACCAGACTAAATTAATAAATTCAAATAACCAAAACTTAACATTCTTAAATGTTGTGTAGCAGATTTGACAATTTGTTATTTGACAGTTGACAGTTCCCACTTTGCAGAAAACAGATAAGCTATTTAGTGGCACTCAACAAGTTTTTCTACTTGCGCAGTACAGTACGAAAATCGAGCCGAGATAAAACTAACCATATTTTATCTCAACCATGAGTTTCAGTTATATTATAATGGTTCCCATCCATTATGTATTCCACAGTATAACTGTTTGAATTTTACGTCATTTTATTAATCACAAATGACACAATTGACACAAATCCAACATCCAACTGTTGTGAACATTCAGCGGAAAAAATCGACGCTTCTAAAAATGGCGACCGCTTATCAAACATGTTGAAAGTAAGCGACAAAAGAGGCCACCGTCCACCAGAACAATTGTGAACGTTTGTATCTGGTGAACGCGACCATTGCTGTGCTTTCTTTAGGGTTTCACTCTGGCAACTATGTAGAACCAATTTGAATTTGTGGTTATGTTTTTGACTTTTTAACATAACCTCAGCAATTAAAACAGTCATTCATACCAACAGAGGGCGAGTTGCTTTATTCACCGGTGGATCCATCAGATGTGTTTTATCTCGTTCTATCTCCGAGGTTAGAACGAGATAAAACACATCTGGTGGATCAACCGGTGAATAAAGCAACTCGCCCAGAATTCAGATTTTCCAAAGCCTCCCCTCATGTAAATAAAATGTGAATAGCATATATGTTACGGTGTGTCGTGTGTCTGTTGTTAAACAAAACAATATCAAAAAAAGGAAAAGTCACTATAACGTTTGGACAGCTTATTCGCTATGTGCAGAGTATAGGGTGGGGGTAATGAATTGGATGGCAGCGCCCGCAGTGGACAAAATTTGCAATAAAGTAGGCTGTCAGTAGTAGTGGTCACAGTTTGTTTACAAAAGTAAATTTTGTAAACGAATTTAAAAATGGGCCACTATAGTTGCTGTGTTGTAAATTGCAAAATACCGGACGGAATAGTAAATGCAAATTTTATCGACTTCCTACGGGAGCTTGGAAATTAGAACAACGCAACAAATGGTTAGCTTGAATTATCGATTTTTGGTCATGTTTTGTTCTTAACTCTTGCACATCCCTGACGTGTTCAGTAGATAGGTATACCAACAGTTTTCCTTTCAATTGAGTTTGAGGGTCAAAAGTCATGTGAGTTTTGAGTTACATTCTCGAATCCGGTTTCTATAACTAGGTATGCTCATTTTTTTGTCTAAAAAGTGGTGTATAATAAATTGTTATTTATTTTATTAGTGGTACAGCAACAATATATGTTTGTCAGATTGTAATAAAAGCATTTATATACCTAGATAGCTTTATTTTCCTTGTTTTATAACAAAATTATAAGTAAATATAACCGAATATCTACGTCTAAACCAAAATTTACATTTTATGAGAATTCACATACCTTTTTTCATTTTACGGAAAGAAAACGCTTGTTATGACTCTTTGGCCACACAAATTGATGCAATGCAATAAAATTTAATGCAATTCATGTGCAATTTTAATTTTCCAATTTTATAACACTGTTTTGACAGACACGTCACAGCCCACAAAGTTGTGAACGCTACGCGG
The DNA here is from genome assembly GCA_963680705.1 of Rhagium mordax. NCBI lineage: Eukaryota > Metazoa > Arthropoda > Insecta > Coleoptera > Cerambycidae > Rhagium > Rhagium mordax. Next base: position 15,693,903 of record OY796660.1, on the reverse strand, counting down.
CGCTGACATCGCGCACATAGCGAATACACGTTACAAAAGGTTTGCCGAGGTCTAGCTCAGTTCCAGTCGGCAAGTGGGGTTAGGTTCAAACCATCTATGTATAAGAAAAGGGCGCCATCAGTTGTTAGCAACCTCGCTGACAGGGTCCCCAGACAATATGAGAGGATGTCCAAACGTTTAACTACTTTATAAACAAATTAACTACTTGATAAACCAAAATACTTAACCGATTAGTTGTATCGCACACTGTAGGTTGTCTGTCACCCTAAAGTTAAAAGAGAACACCATGTAAAATAATAATAAAAAGGCACAAGCGTTGCGTTCTTCAAACATTTAAAATATAAATAAAGAACAAGCGCAGTTCCCGAGCGTGATATCACGTTTGGCATACATTACCTAGTAATCTATAATAAAGAAATTAAATTAACCCTTTCCTAAGACTAGAACCTTACAAGGTTAGATTTAAAATATATATAAATAATGCTCTCTCTCCGGAGAGAGTGATACAACTTGACGTTAGTTTATATCTTTTCTTAAATTAATACTACTATAGCAAATATGGTTTGACAGCCAGAAAAACCTCGTGTAGCGAGAAACATTAATCAATTCTTAAAATTATTAACTAAAATAATATTAAAGCTTATCTACAGCGTTTATTCAACGGTGGTCAGTTTTATAAAAAAAATCTAGGGCAAAATCGAGCTCCTACCTCTACACAGCTTTTATCGACAGAGGGCAACATGTGAAAATACTAACCGACAGCACAAGACGTCCACAATTAAGCCTATGCAATCACCAGGTCGAGGTTTCATCTACAGTACGTAAATCAGCACAAAACGAGAAGTACTGGAATACCCATCATAAAATAAAGAAGCCCTGAAAATAGAAGAGATTGTTTAATCTTGCTTTCTCAGGTAGTATCTCGAAGATTTTTTCCAAAGGGTCTAATTAAATATTATATATTTAGTCACTTTAGTAGCTGGAAGATGGCTTATCAGCGGAGTCGAATCTATCTCACCAAAACTGGACGTATTATTGGGCGGGTTAAACCTTTAAAAAGAACAAAAATTGTCGTACTTACAAGACGGTTTGATATCCGAAAACTTTCAAGGATCGTGTACTTTTTATTACAAAAATGCCATCAAAATAAACGAACACGACCATGCAAACCTTTTTAAGAAATCCCACAACAAAAGCGGATATGCAAATACAGCAATATTAATTAAAAAGTCATCATCAAACACTGTCTCATTAGAACTCAAGATTTTACCCATCTGTCTCTAGACTCACCGACCAGTACAATCCAAGCTGCCAGAACCTTCCTAAATTACACACACAACCTAAGAGTAGGTAACCAAATATACACCCCGAGACTACATGAGCTGTCTACGTTGTCGCGAGAAGAAAAGCTAATAATTAATTTTACCTTAGATATGCAACCCATTTAACATATAAAAGAGCGGATGGAGGTATAACATGGATCTATACTGTTACAAACTACTACTGGAACGCCACCTATACCTGGGAAGATGTAAGACTTCAGCCAGGTTTACATCCTCTATTTAAAAATTTTATTGAAAAACCGGAACATAATATACCATAGGTAATATAAGGATATAACTACTAACGTTTTTCAAAACAAGAAAAGAATTAAGCATGTAGTTATTTTAAAACTCCTTTTATTAATATATATTTGCTAATGCAAAAGTACATATTTATTTTGTTAAAATATGGTATGCGACTTTTCCAAAATCATTTTGATACACAGTTAAGGGGGTGAATAATTTTGCATATCGAATGTATCCATTTACTGAAACATAACATAATTATTAATGCTAGTTATTGGAATTGAAAAGGTGCAGTCTGATACTTATAAAATAAGAAGGTAATGCAGTACGCGGTAAAACAAATTGTATCATACAACTTATTGTATCATGAGTACGCCCCACTTTTCATCTTGACTCCTCAGTATTTTAGTTAATACTAAACCGAGTTTCTTCAAATGTGGTTAAAATTTAAACAATTTTTTTTTAATTAAAAATATATCAGGTGCTTTGTTTTATTCTTGCTTAGTATTGCGATTTTAAATATATTAAATACATTGTGATTAATTCTACACCAAAAGTACAAGTGTTGTTACTGATCTATAATTAGATTGAATCACCCTTCGGCGTTTTACATGTCCTTGAGGGATAGTACATCAACTACATAACACTCGCCTAAAGTTGCATTGTTTCAACGTATGATACATAAGGCGCGAGAAGGTAGGTCGAGGTCGCCGAGTTTCTCTGGGATGGGCGACCCATTCAGGTACTATCTGCAACTTTTGTTGCTTCATCATTCGTATCGAATACGAGTACAGTTAAGACAGAGTCGGACCTGCCCAATACATGTTAGATCTAAACATATAAACTATATTACTCTGGCAATATTGAAAATTGAAATGGAAAAGTTTAATTAAAAAATAAAATTTTCCTACGGTAATACAATTTTTGTTCGTCTTAGTTTTTACGTATTTTTATCCAGAGCATTTTTTGTTTTAAGTTAAGTAAATTATGCATCAAAGCTAAGGACTGTCGTCGTTTCTCTTGCCTGTTTCCTATTTTATTAACATTTTGAAATACGCACAAAAATTATTTCTTTCCTCAAGCAGCAATAATTAGACATAAAAATATATTTATACGACTTTGCAAGATCAGACATCTGGGCGACGTCAACACTTAATAATTGGGCAATTTATACAGTGGAACTTTCTTGGTAACGGCACACATATCTCATATAATAAAAAAATGTCAAGCAGACATGCCAGATTTCCCTGAAAATTTAAAATAGGAGTGCAATAAATCATTTAAAATGACTATAAATTTGTTGAATCCTATTTAGAGACGTTAAGCCCGAATCACACACCCAGGCGCAATCCCATAATTAATAAAGGAGGAATATTTAAATTTGTAACTTTGCCACAAATTTCTACTACATTGCTAAAATGCTAATTTGGGATACACAAAAGGGTTTGTTTGTACGACATTCGTCATGGAAAATTAGTGACAATAACCTAATCAGTGTAATAAGTTGTGTTTGAAATGGCAGGTATTTAACGTGAGTCGTTTAAAAGGGAAAAAGTAATTTTGATTGATTTACTTGATGGTAAGGACGTTAATTCTATGATCAGTTATGCATATAAACATCCTTAAAACAAAACTGCATTTATATAACGAGAGAGGCACATTCCTTTTTCATAGTAGGACCATTTTCTAGAAAGGTATATCTGCAAGTTTTCTATATATTTTTCAATATCTTCCAAATACAATAGTTATGACGATTTTTTAATTTTATACGTACTTACATATATATTTAGAATTTTACCATGTGATTTTTCAGTGTGATATGCACCTTTTCGTATACAGAGTGATTTAAAAATTGATTTAATATGATGAAACTAGAGTCGTTAAAATAAATGAAAACATTAATAAATGTCTTCAATAAAATGATTTTGATAAAGAGGTGAACGAAAATTTTGTCAAATTCATATTCTTTCTAGAGACTAACTAGGTTACCCTTTTAGAGTTTTCTTCAGTAGAAAAGTAAGAATAGAGGACTGTGTTGTAGGCATAAGTCTGTAGGTACTCTACGATTAGAATCAAACAGAATACCAGCTATAAAAATTATGGATAATAAAGGATTTAAAATTGATCTCTGGTACTCCTAATGAGTAAATCTAAACTTGAGAATCATCTTCAACTTTTTACAATTAACAACTGGACATCTGAGATAGTAAACAATAATGGAGTGTGCTGCTGCTGAGCTTATCATTTTATGTGCTAAACGTTCTCATTTTTATAACCATTTGATTTTTTATTTCGTTACCTCGTCTTAAAGTTGGTATTGGTGGTAACAGTTTTCGATCTCTTCGTTCGTACAATTTTTTGCAATATTCTAATAGTTCACTTCCGAAGGACACCTCTCCTCCTGCTTGACTACCTTTATGCTGAGCTAAAATAATGTATGTTTAAAATATATGCCTTGCTGGCAAATAATATACCTTGCATGTCCCTTCTGCAGTAATGCACTTGGTAGGAGGTTCTCATTTTCCTCAGTTGCATTTGCTTAACCAGAGCTTGAGCTTGTGCTAAGTTCATTCCTGTCTGCTGCAATGCAATGAAATATTAATATTAATGATATGTTTTTAAAAGATATCATATTAAATATAGACAGTATAAAGGAGGATTTAATTTGTTTAGTATTTGGGTAAAATATATAATTTAATATAATAATAAAATATAGAATAATAAGAAATAAACTGAAACAAAGGAGTTGGAAAAAAATTAATGGATTGGGTAGTATTTTTGTTCAAAATAGGTATGCATTTTTTGATTCTGGCGTAAAAACAAATCTAAATTACTAATTACTGTTTTATTGAAATAAAATATCGAGATTCTTTATAATTTGTAATACTCTTATAGAGTTTCATGCATAGATATCTTAATTCTTAATTCACTATTTTTTTAAAAAATTTTATTTAACTACAGCCTCTTTCACGACTAAGGCTTAACATAGAAATTTTACCGATACCCCTTTTTTGTCGTGGAATAGGGATTTTTTAAAGGTTAATTTTTTTGCTTATTCTTAGCGTTTCCCATTATGACACTTATTTAGTATTTTATTAACAGTGGACTGTATGAATATTTTTACCGAATAATTCATTTGCATTTTATGTTACGTAATTTTGTTTTTTAAAGCGGTTTTTTATTTTTTGAAAAATTTGAAATAATAATGACAGAATGAAGTATGAAGCAGTAAATTGTTATCTAGATATAAATCGTTCATTTAATTTTTTCTAAATGTTTTGCTGGGGGCCTTAGGACTGTATTAATACAAGAAAGGAGGTTTTTCCCTCTAATTCCTTGGGCCATTGCTTTAATCTAAAAAATGCCATTATCAATGTGCTATATTTTTATAAACGAAACATATTAAACCGGGAAATGCTGCCTTGGAGTAGAAAAAAACGAAAATATTTGATAATTTGGCAACAAAAATGTATATGATACATACTCAAATTCAATTTAAAACTAATTGTATATTAATTTTGCCTAAAATTAATTCAGTATATTATTAAGATCTATGTTAAGGCTAAATGATACAAACATACCTACTTAACTTCATTTTAACCTACCGGAACTAATTTATATTTAGAACGTGGTTGAACGGTTTGTTAATTTATTTGCATCACAAAATTTAACCCACGAATTGAATGTTATTAATAATTTATTAGAAAATGAGACATACAACACAGGGTGTCTCGGTGACGGTTGCAATTGAACCACTACCCAGAACTGTGTAGAACGTTTCGTACATACTGGCTACATCATCAACAGATTTGTCTCAAATACTGATGTGGATGTTCTTTTACGAATCTTGTTTCCTTCGTAATTATTGTGATGTATTATTTGCCACGATGGTGTTCCACAACATGTCAGCGTCATGGTGAGAGATCAACTAGATAATACTTTTATAGGTCCAGCTAAACCTTCTATTTGGCCAACTGACTTTAACCCATTAGAATTTTTTTAACGGAATCTTAAAAAAAACTCCTCTATGCAACAACTGTTGGGGCCTGAGGAAACTATTGAAGATAATAATTCATCAAGAAACGATTATGAGATGTCATGGTGAATTCAATGTTAAGTACCTACATGTGGGTGTTTGTAATGAGCATATGTTGCATTCATTTATTAGTTTTACTTGCATTGCATTTTTGCTGTTTCAAAGAAGATAACTAATTGCCTATGCAAAATAAACTTCAGGAACGTGAGTTTGGCTCAAGAACCCTTAACTTTATTAACCGTCCTTAATTATGTATGCTGGTGTACGCTTTACAACACTACACATAAATATCTGACCAAGATATTATTTGACCTTTGTCAATTATGATTCAAACTCCACGATTTTTTTGTCTATTGCAGGAGCTGCAGCTGCAGAATTCTTAATATACCACCATAATGAGACAATTTGAAACCTATTCACGTCTTTTTGTATAAAGGTGTTACTGTTTATAAAGAACGTCTGCAAATCATTCTTATTGTATATTCAGTAAACCGTTTATCAAATAAATTTCTTGATATTAATTAAGCGAACAATTTTAAAATAACATCACACGTTAGATTGTGATAAAACTTACATCAGCTTCATCTTTTGAAATCTTTGTTGGTAATATATATAACTCTGGATCATTATCGGGTAGTATTTCGCTAATTGACTTCGGAAGAATACTAAAAAATTAAATAATCCATTAAAAACATCCAAAATATAATTATTTTATTCTTACGGTGCAAGTTTCTCTGGATCATTCCACCTGTAATGATCTTTATAAGTATTAACGAATGCCTGGGCCATTTCAAAGAAAATTTAATATATATAGATACTAAATAATTAAGGGGATTAAAATATGGATCGCATTCAAACGACGACGATACTGTTGTCAATTTGATATAATCACTTGGACAGATATTTTTGACATGTGGTCACATCACTTCTCGGTGGTAACTAGAATGAACTTTAAATAATGACATAATGACGCATATGAGTCATATTCTTTTAGGCTATCCAGTTTTACCTAGTGCAGTTGTTTAGGATAGTTGGAGGTGGTAAAACATGGCATTTTGACGTCACAAAAAGTACCAAAGTCAAAGTTATTCTTTTCGTCTGCCTGAGTGCCCGATGCCATTAATTTCAAGATTAACATTTTTGATTTTCTTTTGTTTTTAATAAAATTTATAACCTGAACTATTACTATTACGTTCTTGACACAAGCATACCCAACTGAAGAGCTGGTTAAGCTTGGGAAGGCAGGGGAGGTAACCCTGGTGAAGCATTACGCCACTAGGGCTGTCAAAGGAATGCACATTTTGGTGCCCTGGACACTGGGGACTGGGGCAGCTGAAAAGAATATGACTATGGACTATAATGTCGAGGAAAAATGAATGACAAATAATAAACAACAAATTAAGTGCTATAATCTTCAAAATTAAATGAACTTCACCTGATTAAAAAAAAGACAGTAGTTTGTTAATTTTTGACCATTACAAAAACCTCACATCTAAGAAACATAAGTTTGTAAAGAAATTAAAGCTATATTTACTTCACATTAATATTTGGTTGCCTATCTTCAGAGATGAATTTCCAAGTTTATCTCATGTGTCCCGAGACTTGCTTTAATTTCATTACCTACAGTAAATTTCTTGGATGTGAAGACAAAAATTTTGCCCGTTTCTTTGGAGCAGAAATTTCAATATCAATATTTTGAGATTTACCTTAAAATAAATATCATTTAACGATATTGCATAACTTTTATTAAATAATATTTACAAATAAATAAGTGTCTACAGAAAAAAGTCTTAAAATTATTAATCTTAGTCTCTAGATTTCTCTGTAATATATATAATATAATCTAGGTGTCCACCATTTTCTTTCATTGTTCTCCTCCTTAAAGGACTGTTATTTATATACTGCTTCTGCCTAAATCGTTTGTTTGGCATATTCTTGGTGACTTGTGGGGACTCTCTTATTGGCGATTTCTTTTGCTTGTCTGTTAGCAAAGATTTTTTTGGATTCTGCGTCGTCTTACTTTCAGAATTAATATTATCTTGTTCCTTATCTTTCTCATTATTCTCCTTGTAGACGTTGGTATCGGACTTCTGATTGAATGTTGCTTGATTTTTGTCGTGGTATAAATTCACATCTGGAATATGCGTTGTAATCGGTACATTCTCATAGATGTTGATATTATCAGTACTGGCTTGGTTCTGAATTTGGTTATTGGGTAACTTGTTGTGAACCAAAATATGTGGATTATGAACATCATTATAATTGGAACCGTGTATATAATTTACATTGTTAGTAGGATATTGAAAACTTTGAGTATCCTTGTAAATTACGTGTTCCTGATTATCGGCGAGGTTTGCCGCAGTCGTAGCTGTTGCAGGAATGTTAATTTCATAAGGAGACAGTACAGCTTCAGTTTGTTTTCCATATATTAAATTTTGATTTTCGTTTATGTGTGAGGTAAAGTGACCATTTGAAGGCACTTTTTCTGGTTTGGGTATATTGTGATATTTTTCAGATACTAGACTATAGACTGTGTCTGGATATACATATTGTTCGTTATCAAATGATGCAGCCGCTGTCGTCGGTGCAGTCAGAAATTCGGGCGTATCGTAGATATTCTGGTTTGGAACGTAATTGTTAAATTGTGCATGATTTAGCTCGTTCTGATAGTTTTGTAAAGTAGGTATCGGTTTTGAATATGTTCTTGTTTTGCTAAGCGACTGGGCTTCAAAAGGTCTAGGATGAGGATATTTTCCTAAATATGGCGCAGGTACTTCATAAATTGCTTGTGGTTGATTATATGCAGTTATTTCTTGATTATGTTTAAACGGCTCAGGTTTGGAATTAAAATTTTTGTGATGTAATAGGTTATTATTTTGGCGAAAATTATTTGAATTTGGACTTGGGATATCTCTCTTAAGATTACTACTAGTATAATGTGGAGAGTGTTTTCTGTTTTGCCAAGTATTGGAATGGTGGTTGTTGCCATCAACACTGTAATTTATCATAATTCCATTATCATCAAGTTTGTCATCAAAGTAGTTGGAGTGTGCATAATGATGAGATATAATTGGTTCTAAAATATCATTTTGGGGTAAGTGCCCAGTCATCCATTGTGGTTCAACATACTTTTCGTGAGAAGTTATCGAACTTGATTTATGGTTATTGCGGTATTTTTCAGGTCCTTCAGAAAAAGTTTCTTCTCTTTGTTTGTAATAATTATTTAACCATTTAAGATACTCATCAGAAACCGAGGGTGAACCAAAAGGAGGTTCATTATACATGTGATGATCTATCCAATTTATATCTTCATTGTAATTAAAATTATTAAGAAGGGGTTGATTTCTGTAATGATTGTTCCATTGGAAATGTCCATTATTAAAGTTCCCAGGATGTTGATTCGCACGATTCTTCTTACCCATATCAGATTGTAAATGGATCTCATATATTGCTGGTACTTTTATTACTTGTACAATTTTAGAGTATTGTTGGCCCTTTTCTATGCCACTTATGATTTTCTGGAGATCCGACAAACTCGGTTGAGTATTTAAAAATTTATTGTCATCAGAGAGCGTCTCATGCACTTGGTAACTTTGACCGTTGTTAGTTCCAAAATTATTGGAAGCGGCAGAGTTGGAATCAAATATGTGGTTCTTAGGTTCGACTTGATAATTTGTATTTTCTGCCTTAGAGTTCTCAACCTGTAACGTAAAGTTAGGTAATGTTCTTGGTTCTCGTACAATTGGCGTCGTTTCTCTTGATAATATGTTTGATAAATAATTTCGTGGTTTGTTTATTTTAGTGGTACTTTTTGGTAAGTTGTTTGACGACTGGTCTATTCCTACGCCATATCCTGCGCCTATGTGGACACTAAATGAATCATTTACGTGCGTTCTGTTTCCGGAGTTAATATCTTCAGCGTCATTGTGGCTTACGAGAAGCAAAAATGAGATCTGGAACAAAATATATTGTAAGTATTTGTGATATTATTTATAATATTAATTGATTAGTAGATAAAATGTTAACATTCTCTAATACTGCGTACAGGGTATTTCATAAGTAGATGCCTAAAATGCAGAAGATAAATTCCTAGATTAATTTTAAGAAAATAAAGTCTATATTTTCATTTTCTAGATACAGGGTGTTACAATTTTCCTACTAGATTTTTTCTGATGTGTTATAAACTGTTTTGGCGTGAAGTGACTGATTTGATTTTTTAAAGCCAAATAAAATTATGATATTGTTTAATGCAAATTTTGATATATTTTGGCAAATTTGTGAGACAGGAAAGACAGACAGAAACATCAGTTGAGTAGTAAAATGCAACTATTTTGGAAACAATGTTTTAGTTATTTAAAAAAAATATAGAATATTTTTATATCACACCAAACAAAAATTAAAAGGCATTATCAAATTCGGAAAAACTCAGTGGTGTTGTATTTTTACAGATAGGGATAACCATTTATCTCTATCATTGATCAGAATAATTCTTAATTGGGTGTCATAGATAAAGAAGCAACTGAAAATAAATTTTAAGATTCTCTGATATTTTTTGAAACTATTTTTTTTTCTATTTTTCTTAAAATGACAAAAAAAATAAAAAAGACCCTGTATATTTTACATATTTATTCAAAGTTCAACAAATCTTTATAGTTCTATAATCAAGAGAATATTTAATTCATTCTTGAATTTCAAATGGCACTCACACACCATTAATCGAGCAAAAATAAATTAACTCAATTAGTATTAATAATAAATATTCCATGCTTAAAAAATATATTTACCGGTTATTAGCATTTTTTTATCGTAACGCAAAAATAACAGAATTTATAGTTTCGTGCATATGAGCAAATTAAATCTACAATTTGCAAAATTTATTACAGTCGAAAACTACTATCATAATATTAATGGCGAGTATAGGACATGCAAATAAAATAATCATCTGCAGAGTAGAAAATAATTCATCGGAAAAAGGAGATTCTAAGGGTATTAAAGCAAACCGGTGTCAGTAGTATGCAATTGTAATAAATGAAAATTGTTCTACCATCTTTTACAAGAAAAATTTAAATTCAAATAGATAGAGGTGGGGCATGTGGCACGTGATATTTCCTTATTTTTATAAGACGGTTACAGAAAGACTATAAATTCTGTTTTTTGTGTATTACAAAAATATATTTTTTCTTTTAGTATCTATCGAATTAACCCAATAATAAATATTTTATCATGGTTCCATTTGTAAAAATCTACAGAAAAAATGTCAAATAGGTACCAATAACGTAATGTTACTTTTCGATTAAAATAAAATAAAAAAATTGGTCCAAGGCGAAAATATCTACCTGTTTTTGTTAGCCTAGGTAAAAATGTCCACTTTGTGGGTACTTGTATTGATGTGATTTTATTTAGACGTGCCTATACCTATCTATTTTTATTTATCAAAGATTTTTAAATTTTTTAAGATATCAACATCAACCATAAAAGTTGCCACTGCCATTATTAAAAAAATGTTATTGCTAGAATGTAGTTGAATATTTCGTTTTTAAATCTTCAACTATTGCATTACTTTCTACAACGAAATGAAGAGTTAAAACCGATCATGTGACAGTAAAATATTCATAAAAACAATACACTCATTTCATGCAATTATATCGGCACATATGTATATACTTTAAAATTTTCGCAGTTACATATAAATAAAAGAAATGCTACAATGTGGAACAGAGAAATTAAAACTTGTGTTATTTCTGCTCCAAATAGGAGTAACTGAAACTGATAATAAATATGTATATGTAATCTAATAATGCTCACTTACCAAAAAGTAATTCATATCTTGATCGAACGAGCACTAAACTACAAATGATTATAATTTATTTAGTCAGGGGTTTTTATAAAGTGTTTTAATTTGTTGTATAATTTTTACACTTTCACGGTATTTTTAATTAGATTTTTTAATTATGTCGCATATTGTGCTAAATAATAATTTTCATTAGCCAGAAACACTCATCATATTATACACTTTTATTTGCGTTAAACTAATGGAATAGAATAACTAAAATCATTTATTTAGAAGCTTATACTTCTGTTACTAAGAAATTTTTACCAGTGTTGATCTTTAACACTTAGTCAATAATACGAGGTGCAAAATAATATAAATTATTACGATTCTCGTAGCAAGCCTGAGAACCTTGTGGCAATTATAACCCTACTTAGCCTAAAAGAAAATGCAAAATCTATATGCTTATATTTTTATAAAAGGATGACAAAATATAAATGCCTAATTATTCTTATACAATTTTGTTCACATTATATAAATATATGATAGTAATAAAACATTTCTATACTTTGATCATTTTGTCTTCATGTAGTGATTTAATTTTAATATCAGTATTTGTATCGTCAATAGCTGCCATCTTAGTTGGTCTCTTTTTAAGGTTAAGACTACTGGAGTTCAATGTTTTGGAATTTTCTAACATTGTGCTATTTTGTGCATCTGTGTTATTAACTTTTAGTTGAAGGACCTCTGACAGATTATCTGAATAATCTGCGTAGTAGGTGTCAAATGTAATAGGTTTTCTATTAGAATGGTAATACTGACTGGAATGGCGAGTTTTATTTTTCTCCAAACTTTTCTCTCCGTTGAATTTGTTAGTTGCGTATTGACTTTGCATGCTGACATTTCCATTACTATTCCTAGTCCTCTCATAATACATAACTTGTTCTGCTGGAGGATTTTTATATGTATTCATCAAAGGCTGAAATTTGTCTTGTTGGTAAGTTGTAACTTGTGTTGGAAATACATATCCCTTTGATTTAACGATTTCAATACCAGGAGGGCTTGCTGCACCTTAAAAAAATATTAAATGTATTTCACAATAAGATTTTTTACATTCAAGATACCTTTGGACTTACAGCTATATCTTTTTTACAATTCTCTTTCTTTGCTTGATATGCATTGTTTATAAATGACTTTATAAAAAAAGGCTTTATACAGTTATTTAAGTGAGTATTCAATACTGTAGATATGTAATGAAAAAGAAGGAAAATTCAATTTGAAATAGGGAATATAATTTCCCAATTGATATAATAAATGAAGATTTTCCTCTGTCCAAGAATTTTGCATGTGAAATTCCCTTAATTATTAATAATAATAATAATAATAACTTTATTGATTTTACTATTTATCCACTAAACACAATACAAGACTTCAGTTGATAAATTAACGTACCTGAATGTAGAATTATTATTTCATTAACGAATTCTAAACCTAATATAATCATTTGTTATTTTACAAAAAAAAAAAAAGGAAAATTTGCAAATAATAAAATAATTAAGGTCAGTTATGAATAGTTCTTACATATTTGCACTTTTCACTTTGATTACATGTAACGTGTTATTAAACATATTTAACGATACCTTTATATAGATGTTGCGCAGTGCTTGCAGGATTGAATCTGTTAATTTGTTGATGATACAGATATTCTTGTGGTTGTGAATAAATCTGCAATGGATTCAGACGCTTGATGGATCCTGGTAGAGCCAGATTTGGATAAAATCTGCCACTGTATAAATCGTAATTTGTTTGCAAATTGGACGTAACAATGCTTGGCCCTGAATGTACCTGTGTTGGAAGATTACCAACTCCTCCAAAGTGGCGTGGTGGGATGTATGGTAACTGTATCATTTGGTTCTGATTTGGATATACAAAATTGTAGTTGGAGAAATCTTTAATAACTGGGTTATACAACAATTCGTCTCTTAATATTTGGTTATAGTTTTCATATGGATCTTTGTAGATATTCGAGAAAATGTCTACTGGTAATTTTACTAAAACTTGATTATTCTCCATGGTGTTCATTTGGAAAGTTGGCAAACTTATCACATCGTATACAGGATTAGAATACATTAAATTGGGAACTTCGTGCGGTGATGGTGGACTTAAAGTTGTTGAAGGTATATGCATTTGCACTAACTGAAGATTGGGTTGCATTTGAAATAACAGTGGACTCAGCAAACTATTTTTGGCAATTTTTTCGTTGATGACTGTGAGTAGATCTTCTTCTCCATCTTCTATTTTAGTAAGTAATAGTTTTTGTGTTTTCAGTGACTCGTCGCCTTCAATTATCAAGTCGCAGTGGATAATGTTAGAGATCACCAGAAAGGGGAACGTTAGATAAATCTAAACAAAAAACATTATTAAAGCAAATTAACAATTAGAAATCTGTAAAGCGACAATAGTCCATTCACTCTACGAAAAACAGCCTGGCCAACGAAAACATTGTTAATTGTTGTGATTTGCTTAGTGATCTTTCTTATATTTATGTTCTTTTTGGATGGTTGGAATAGGTCAAGGACTAAAATTAAAAAACTGCTTTTAAAAATCAGTTGACGTTTCGCCCAAAATTTATTGGCATCTTTAGGGCTCTAAAATAGAAATTACACAAATGACTAAACGGTTTAAAATTTATCACAACAGAAAGGCAAACATAACATAAGCTATTAAACAAGCGATTCTAAACGAATCAAAATTTGATTCCAGAAAGGTTATAAATCTATAAATTATTGGACATTATCGAATTGGACATAAAATTTTAAGCAGTACCACGATAAAGTACACTTCGTAATGAATATTTAAACAAAAATTCGTTTGGTAGAGATTTGACTAGTAGACAGATTTCTGACCAAAAATTTGAATTTCTGCCCACTGTACGGCGCGGCGTACTGAGAATTTATTTATGTTGGTTTTTGTGATATTAATATTCTCGGTATGCATTAATATACTTTATCTTTAAAAAATTATTAATTTATAGATAGTAGTTACGTCTGCTGAGTTTAAGTGGCACAAACTCCTTTTTAATTTGCAGAACACTGGTTTAATACCGAAGAAAAAGGCAAAAATATTGTTACAATTAACTAATTTTTACAGACAATATAGAGATTTATTTTATTACTAAAGGTTATTAAAATATCATTGACATACACAGGCTGTCCAGTAGTCCATACTGTGTAATTCTGATAAAAAATTTTTAATACACGTTGCTCTAAAATTCATCATTCGCAAATTGTAGCGTTAACAAATTAAAAATTTACAAATAACAGTCTTCAATTATGAAGACGACCATCTTGGTGCCAAACAAACAATTCATTGATTATTTTCTTGGGGACTTACGAAATCTTTAGTCTATTTAGATGAGTCAGACAATCTGTAGCAGTTAGTAGAACATTCAACAGACGTTTGTAACAATACTATACGAAATGATATGGACTACTCAATTTTAATTTACTCTATAAAGTAATGTAAAATAAAATTACTTACCTTTTCTTTCCACATATTTCCGCAACTGAACCTTTGTTTATAACATAATGTGTTCACTAAACTTATTTTTCAAATGAAATGAACACAGTAAAAGATGTGGCTTTATAATTCTATTAAAACTTATTAATTATATTATTACAGTGCACTGATTGAGAGTGAGAGTAATTCTCATAGGCAATATCTATCTGATCATATATAATTTTCCTATTAATATTATATTGTTAAACGCTTCTATGACTTTTATAATTCAAGCGTAATGTTTGTAGCGGTTTCCTTGAATTAATTATTTATGTAATAATTTATAATAAATGGACGGGTTACAAATTGTAGATTTCCCTCTGATATTTTGAAATTCTAAAAATGGCCGAAGACATTGCTAAATTACTTCAATACATGGTGAAAGTAAACAGAATTAAAAAAATAAGAAAATTATCGTTATAGACTCCTCTGAACTAAGAATTTGGCTAATATAGCAAAACTAGATTGGTAGCTAAAAATAGAATAATATTCAATTACAGTATTCGATTCTAAGAAGGTTAGTTATTTACTATGGAATGGAAAAACCACCTTAGAATGTTTATGTTTACGGTTTCTTATTTTTATGTTTTCTGTTGAAGCAATTTGGAAGCTTACATCCGCTCAAGATCAAACATATTTTATTAATAAGTTCCTGATCACCTTAAAGGTCGTTAATTGTTAAATACTGTTATGTTACAAATTTTATGTCTTTAGAAACTGGTGATTGTGAATACCAAAATGTGAAACAAGTTGAAGATATAGACCTTCAAAGTTGTGCAAACAAAAATTTGAATTTTTAAAATTTCAAGGTTCAGAAATCCATTACGTTTGACTAGAAAAAATAAATGAATAAAATGAAAATAATAATTACGCTGTTAGAAACAGCAGCTCATGACAGACAACATTTTATTTTGTGGAGAAATATTCCTAAGGCCTAAGGAGAATTTTTAAATGATAATATATGACAATGTAAGGACCTAAAGAGGACAATTAAGCTTAAGTACAATTTAATCCAACTTATAACGAAATACAAATTTATTTAAACAAAAACTAACGTAACCAGGCGGTTAACATTTATATCATAGCTATCAACCTCGGTTCTAACACAAATATCGGCCCTGTTGTAACCATTTCCATTTAAGTCAAAGCAAGAATCCCTAACTTCAAGTAAAATCCTGTGGCCGTAGTGATCATTAAGTTCAGGAATGCATACTTTCTTGCCGTAAGGTATTCCTAATTGGCTGTCCATAGCCAAAGTTACGAAGGTTGCTCTATCATCAATGTAATCCTAGAAATGATAAATTGAGAGAAATAGGTATGTGCATGGAGTGTACTGGTAATATAGAGCTTGCTTGAACCACGTGACTTACAATATGTAATACCAGTGAGTGTATATATGGTTGCATTATTCTGTAGTCACGTGGTTTTACAATCATTTATGAAGCCCTCTATATAAAATGTATGGCATCAAATAGAAAAGATAAAATTGAAAAACGATTACCTGCAAAGTCCTTAATTTTTGTCCTCTAGTATCCTGATATCCTAATTCACCCATTTGGTTACTATAGTCGGGGTAGTATGCGGTCAGTGTAACATTTTCATACGTTTTTCCTTTACATTTCAAGGAAATCTCTAAAATTTAAAATAAAAGTTTGCAGGTATTCAGATGTCTTTGTACTACATAGTAGGTGTTAATTCTTAATTGTTATGGAGATTATTCCGGATAAATTATAAAGGTCGCACTTATGACTTCTAATTAACCACTTTGTCCCGATGCTTCCTTGGCTTTGTGGAGAGTCTTAATTTTTTTAGATTTATTTTTGTTCGTCATGAATTCCCAGGTTAGATTAAGGTGACACTGGGATTATTCCGAAAGAAATTGTGGTATTTACTTTTAATTTACTTTGATTAATCAACGAACGATTTTCCATTTTGTTTTCCAGATAATTTCGTTTGGTATGATGGAATTATAATAGCCATTTATTTCACTAGGAAATAAAGTGCATGATTTTCTCCCCCGGGGTAAATTTACTGCCTGAATCTCAATTAAGGGAGTAATCACCAAATGTAGGAAATCATGTCATTTCAACCACAATATATTATTACAAGAAATATATTAAAAATATACATATCAAGATTATTGTTATAGTAGAAGAGCCCTCGACCACGGCAATGGTAATTTCATGAAAAATGTTTAGTACGAGTCAATAGAAACAAGTTTTATTTATGAAGGAAAGTCCCATGATGTTGCGGAAAGGGTGAAAATAAGTTTTCACTGTTTTCAGGCGGTAAAAAACAAATTACGGTGATCAGGCAGACTCGCTCTAATTTCGTGTTTTTATGTACTTTACCGCCCCAAAGGCTTCTTTCCGGGCGAGTGTCGGCGCGTGGCACCTTATTTTATAGGCGTCTTCGTGTCGGGAAAATCTTTTAGGCTATATTTCTTAGCGATCCTTCGAGTATTAAGAAAGTTATTAACGTTTCAATACCCCCGTGGCGGAGGATTGTGTAAAATTTGTGAGATTAGAAAGAGATGCGAGAACAATGACCGCTTCAGGAAATTTGCAAATTTTAACCAAACTTCAAAATTTTCGTCAAAACGTCAAAATTATACTTTTTCGTTCACTCCTACTGCCTCAAAAATCGCAGCTAGACCGTGCGATTTACGATGTACCGTGGATTTCTTACCAGAATGGCGGCCCGACTGCGATTTTTCGTTTGGAAATAACGTTTAAAGATTTCGTGGTTTTGCAATTTTTTCAATTTTTCAAATTTCTCCAAACACTGAATTTCCTGCCCTCCCCGGAGAATTTTTTCAACCGAACTTTCAGGAGAGCTTGAACCAACTTTTCACTCGGATCCCTGAAAATTTCGTTGCTTAATATCCATCCGCGGCCGAGCTCGGATAACCGAATAACTATTATGACCCATTTTTTTACATCTGCGATAATTTTTTTCACACCTTTAGCAACGAAATAGACGTTAGTCGCAATAGAATTTTCTTTTCATATTGACATGAACTGTTGAAAAAAAACAGAATCCTCGTGTAGCGATGAGGTCGAAAATCCTGGTCGAGGGCTCTCCTACTATAATATGATTTCAATTTTCACTAGTAATCTCCCTGGTGCTTAATTATTACCGGAAATTTTTCGAGTACTTATACAAATTTTCTTAAAAAATTTGTGCACGAGAAAAATTCCTGGTTATTAATTCAAGCACGCGGGGAATTCAGTAAGAAAATTTCACACCTACATATTTATAGTTGCAGGATATCTATCTACATACTTATATGCAATGTTAAAGAAAATATTCCCACCCATTTTAGTTGCAGAAAACTACTCATAAGGGGTTGATATACATATATCTACTGTAATGTTTTATATTATGTTTTCTTCACTAAAATGGGTGGAATCCTGTTTTTTTATAGCTTCAAACTCTACAACAGTGTATTCATTTATGTGACAGCAAACGTCAAAAATATGATCATATGTCAATAATTTGACAGAAAAATTTCCACTTATTAATTTTGCTCAGGGTACCTTGTATAGGAAGAAAAATTTCCGGAAATTTTTTGGGTTGCCATGGCAACAAAACCAAAGACAAACTTTTGATTCGCTAAAAAAGTGAGATGTGAAATTTTCATAGCCATTGCAATCGACTCATTGTCAGATATTATGAAGTTTTTCTCTGATGAAATATGGTTTATATATTATTGATTTAAATTTATATAATTTTTTTCGTACACTACAAAATACATAAATTTTAAGAATAAATGCAAATTAAGACCATTTTTTTTAGAAGGATTTTATCGTAAAACCAGATTCCAATTGTAAGTATATTATTATATTTACGTTATTAATTTTAATAAAAAAATTTGGCGATAACTATTGTATATTTTACATACCATTATCAAAAAGTGCCATTACTAAAGAACCACTGGATAACAAAAGGAAGGCACTAATATAATTCATATTGTTTGTCCTAAACCGTTTAATCTACACTCTCTATACGTAACTATCTACTAATAACAATAAAAACATTCCAATTTAATATGCCAACTAATCATTTTACTATAAACATAGCGTACAATGACATTAATATCTGAGTTGCAGAATTTTTATAAAACGAAGAATTAGTTTTAGCCCAACAACTATTTTGATCAAGAGCAAGGATCATCGGCTCTTCTTCTGGTCGACGGCAAAGGCTCTGCGTATTGCTGGCGGCTCTTAATTATATTTAGGCCCACTTTGGAGAAATTGTCGTTATACTCGGTTGTTCCCGTTCTCGGTGCAAACCATTCATCAACCAGTGTTGGAGCTGAAAAAATATGGACATTAAGAGTATTGTAATTTTTTTTAATGGCAGTGGGATCATAGCATAAGGAGCATTGTAATTTAATGCCAAGAATGTGTTTAAATTGCATACCAGCCCTAATAAATACACTTCGCACATAAATTATGGGATAGGTAAAAAAATGAGTCAAGTTTATACATTCATATTTTTGTTAATATTGAAGCAATTTCAATAATTCTTTTATTGCGGATAGGTCATTTCTTCTGAAGTTTAATACCGTATGTTCGATTTAACTATGAGTTTTGTTATACAGGGAAACGCGAAAAGTATGAGGGCATGTAAATTCCCTAAAATTTTAATTTGATCTGTGGCAATTAGGAGCCTATGAAAATTTATTTTTATAAGTGTTTCGGTTACGGCCTATCCTATTGTACTCATTGCGCCAAGCAATTTGCCATACGGTTCTTGGTAAATAAATAATTGGAATTCTTTGAAAATTGTTCTGTTGCCAATAATTGTTAAAAACAATAATTTTAGTGGATTTTGTTTCATTCTCCTCTCATTAAAGAGTTATGAAACCAATATCGAGGTGAATAATACAAGTTGGAATAAAAATAACTTAATAAATTTATTTAATAGGAAAAAGAACGATAACAATAACAAAAACTAAACAATAATAATGCAAACTAATAAAGGGTATTACCTCCCCTGGCATTTACTACAGTTTGGCATCGATTGGACATACTTAAAATTAAATCTCGAATTAACATTTGATCGACATTTTGCCAGGCTTCCAACAAAATTATTGTTAACTCAGCCAAAATTTGTGGCATATTACCTGCCGAGCGAACTTCCTTTCCCATATAGTCCCGCAAATGTTCAATAGGGTTAAGGTCTGGGCTCTTTATTCTGATGCAAGATAAAATTGCGATGATTTGAGTTAAGTTTTTAAAAAACACTAATAAAACTTTTTATTAATTATTCTTTATTTTTCACAGTTACAAAGTGTTAGCTTGGTTGACAGAATAGATCTGGTCCTTATTTCTAGAGAACCTATATTTATAATTTTGCTTATCGCAGTTGCTGCATTGCATTACTACACGTGCTACGCATAGTCATCATTATTACACGTGCTACGCATAGTCAGCATTCTGATTAAGATTATCTACAATACTAGGAATTATAACTCCTCCGGCCTTAGAGTAAAATTATACTGAAAGGGTAATTTTTCGAAAATAATTATTTAAACTATAATCTCATTGGTAGGGGGAGTTTTACATTGTTTCCTTTTGCTTATATATTTCTTAAATATTTTCAAGTAAATAACATACAAAAGAATACACAATAATAATATATACAAAAGAATAGTCCATACACTAGTTGAATAACTAATTTGAATATCATTAATTTTCTTAATTTCTCTAGATTGTTCTGCTAGTAGATTTTGAGTTTCTAGCAATTTATGGTTATTAATGGCTTCAATCTGTAAAGGTCCTGGATGATAATTAATTTTTGGTTTTTGATCATAAGTTATATTTAACTTTGGCAATTCAAATTTAATTTCATGTGACTTGGAAACATGAGTTTGCAATACTTGATTTTCAATTAAAATCTGACAATCTTTATTCAAATCAATTATAAAAGTTCCTTGTTTTGATTTAGTAATAATTTTATTACAAGTCAAGGTAATTGTAATTTCTTTTGGAATTATAACAATCCATTTATTAGGTTTAATTTTTTGGATCTGAGTTTCAGTTATCTCGATATTAATTTGATGACAATCACTTAAATCAGTAGCATAGGACAATAAAGCTATTTCACAAGGTGGTTTTTTATGAATCGGAATAGGGTTGACATCTTTACATAGATATTCATTATTATCTATAAATATACAATTTTTATCAGTTAGTACATAGCTATTTGTTCCTAAAGCTACAAATTTCGTTTTGGGTAATAATAGTTGGTAAGTATAATTCATTTTGTACAGGTAATGTATATAATTCGAAAAATTGAAATTCTGTATTTTCAATTAAAGGAATTTCTAATATGAAAATCACTGTAAAACCTTTAGAGTATCCTTTGATATTAATGATTTTTTCGTATTTAAGTATATTACTGATTTCGGGTTCAAAGGGTAATTGAGTATTACTTAAGAGTTTTTGTGTATCTTTAATTTCTTGTAGAAGTTCTACTGGATTTATAATAGAATTATGCAAGGTATTTAACTTGGCAAAGGTTGAGGCTGTTCCTATTTTCTCTAATATGTCATAGATATTTTGGTACAAAAATGTTAATTGTGTTAGCAATGAATATGTCAAGAAGTATTGATAGTGTTCAGCTTCATAATTTACGTCAGCTTCAACACGTTGAATTCTAGATTCTAGAAGTATTTGATTGTGAGATAAATTTTGGGCTATTTCATTAAAATTCTTAATAGTTGAATTTAGAATAGTTATTTGATTTGCTAAAATATTTTTAATCTTATTTTGATTTTGACTGATGGTCGTAATTTGTTTATCATATCTTTCAGCATCATCTTGGTCTAAGTTTCCAGTAATTGTTTTAATAATGGATCCTAAGCCATTTATTATTCCGCGTTTAGGTCTATTAACGTCTGGGTTTAATTGTTGAATTTGTTTTATAATATTTTGTTGAAGAGTGTCTAATAAAGAAAAGGAATCTGAATATTCTCTTTTGTATGCTCTTTTTTGATAAAGTTTATCTTTTAGTGTTTTATGATGTCCTTGAATTAATTTAAATTCGTCTACTATTGACGTTAAGTCAAATATTTGTATATAGTCCCAATAGTCATTACTTATAGAAGTCTGTCCTAGTTGTAAGGGTAGTAAGCCGGGATTATTTGTTATTTCAGTTATTGTCGATTCTGTAGAGGTGGTGAAGATCGTACAGCATATTAGAAGAGTTTTGATGTGGATTTTCTGGATTTTCATTTCTTTCTTGAGTGTTGTTTTCTGTTTCTTTCTTGTTTCTTGAGCGTTGTTTTCTGTTTCTTTCTTGTTTCCGTTTCGTTTGTTCCTTTTAACCTCTAGGCGTCGAGGGAGTCTATCTTCTTCCGCTGCTTTTTTCAGGAGTTGATTCCAGGATAAATCTGGTCCGGTCGGAAAGTGACAATCTTCTCCGTCGTTTTGTAATGGAAACAGATTCCAGGATAAATCTGGTCCGGTCGGAAAGTGACAATCTGCTTCTAACTCTTTCTTCTTTGTTTTACCCTTTTGTTCTGCTTTTAGGCTACTTGTTTCACCTAATGGAAGTTCGGTTTCTTCGTGATGAAGTGTTGCACACAAAGCTCTTTCTTTAGATCAGGAATACACGATAAATGTGCTCTAACCCTGGGGCGTTCACTGATTTTCAACTAATTTAAGGCCTTCACGAATCCGTTGCGACTGCGCCAGATAAAATTGCGATGATTTGAGTTAAGTTTTTAAAAAACACTAATAAAACTTTTTATTAATTATTCTTTATTTTTCACAGTTACAAAGTGTTAGCTTGGTTGACAGAATAGATCTGGTCCTTATTTCTAGAGAACCTATATTTATAATTTTGCTTATCGCAGTTGCTGCATTGCATTACTACACGTGCTACGCATAGTCATCATTATTACACGTGCTACGCATAGTCAGCATTCTGATTAAGATTATCTACAATACTAGGAATTATAACTTGCATGACAACGCACGTCCTCATACTGCGCGAGTAGTAAGGGAGTATCTGGTTGAAACTGGGATTAACTTGATGAATTGGCCGGCCAGAAGCCCAGACCTTAACCCTATTGAACAAATGAAACAAAATCAACTAAAACTATTGTTTTTTTAACAGATATTGGCAACAGAACAATTTTCAAAGAATTGCCAATTTTGTATTCACCAAGAACCGTATGGCAAATTGCTTGGCGCAGTGAGTACAATAGGATAGGCCGTAACCGAAACACTTATAAAAATAAATTTTCATGGGCTCCTAATTGCCACAGATCAATTTGAAATTTTAGGGAATTTACATGCCCTCATACTTTTCGCGTTTCCCTGTATAACAAAACTCCTAGTTAAATCGAACATACGGTATTAAACTGCAGAAGAAATGACCTATCCGCAATAAAAACATTATTGAATTTGCTTCAATATTGACAAAAATATGAATGTATAAACTTGACTCATTTTTTTATCTATTCCATAATTTATGTGCGAAGTGTATTAGATGAAAATAATTTTTTTTCATCGAAGTTTTCTACTCAGTGTATCATTGAAATAATAATATGCAGGGTGTAATAACTCAAAAATATACGTTTTAATTAGAACCCTGTATATTGAAAATTTTGAGAAATATTTTTGGTAATATTAAATCCTTATAGCTTTACCAGTAAGTTCTACTGTTGTAAATGAAGCCTCATGTGGATATTTTGTAGTTTTTAGAAATTAAATGAAGTTTTTCACAAGTAATGTTTTTACCCAGATTTTAATAATACCAGTTACGGATATTAGCAAAACACGATTTTCAAATAATGTCTATAAGGTTATTAAAATAAGCTTTATTTCATAAAATCATAATAACCATAAAAATTTGTTTCCATAAATAAAAATTTTTCAAATAGAAGCAGTGCTACAAATAATGTGGGAAAAGATATATCAAATAATAACAATTACGAATATACATTAAACTTAATTAAAAACAATTAAATTAAAAACATTAAAACAATAATTGCAAGGGGAACTTATTAATCAATTTCAGTATGAGACGCGGTTAATTCTACAGAAAATGAAAGTCGATAATGACGAGCATTCTTGCTTACTATGAGAGAAATATCTCACGAACATTTAACGCAAATTTGAAAGAAATTACCTTGGAAATGTGAAATTTTACAAGATAAGTTTTGTAATTTTTGTTCGAAGGCGTGTAAATAGCAGTGACAAAAAGATAGTATGGATAGCAAAATGAATTAAAACAGCGAGAGAAAGAAGTACGATGCGTTTTACACAGCGTGTTCTCGAAAGTCAGATTTTTTAAGAATTTTAGCACTGGTCATTATTTATCATATTAATCTTTACTCCTGAGAATCATCATAATAACAATTTCTTAAGGAAGATATTTACATGTGAAAATATTTAACATTTTGAGTCCGGTCCTGCTCACTTCTATATTTGCTTTTTATTGTAAATTTCTGTGATATTGCTGTTTAGTTATTTATTGTTCATTATGCAATTCATTCTAATTGATTAATTCGTAATAATAGCACACGGGCTAGAAATATTGGAAAATTGAAACTTGTCACAGGACCGTACTCCACATTTTTAAATATATAATAATGCATGAGTTTCAAATTATATTTAACTTCTTATGTTTCCTATAATATTTATTACGCCTGAATTGAACAATTTCAAAATGAATAACTATTTGTTAAAAATAATGGCCCAGTCTCGAGAACACCTTGTATGATTCCTTACATATCAGTATACCTATACTGTCAGATATAGAACCCGATTTCAGCAGTCTGGTTTTGAAATATACCAGAAGAAAGTATTTAGAGCCTGACAGATATATCGAAGTAGATGGAGGAGATGTTAGGGAAGTGAGGCGTTGCGAGAAAAAATTCTTTCGTTTGTTCTTTCTCTATCCTTCCATGAATGTCTGATTCACTTATCTTCAAGCAAAACAACAGAATGAATTATTGAAGAGGTATGTCTCGACAAAGATAAGGAGCTTGACGAAAATTGATGATTTAAAAGAATCATTTGAAAAAATGAAAAAAAAAAATTTCTCAAAAGTTTTCTAAATTTTATCCTCTTTCCGAAGATGTTGGACCGGTCTCTGATTTGTGAACTGCGCTAACAAAATTTCAGCTTTGCCATTTAGTCACGTTTTTATTTAGGTTTAAACACGAACAGTATTTAATTGGATATCTATTATAACTTCGTCAAAACTTTACATTTGAAATACAGATTTTTGTTTTACTGTAATTTGATCCACCGTTGCTCAAATAAAAAATACACTTCGCACATAAATTATGGAATAGGTAAAAAAATTAGTCAAGTTTATACATTCATATTTTTGTTAATATTGAAGCAATTTCAATAATTTTTTTACTGCGAATAGGTCATTTCTTCTGCAGTTTAATACCGTATGTTGGATTTAACTACGAGTTTTGTTATACAGGGAAACGCGAAAAGTATAAGGGCATGTAAATTCCCTAAAATATCAATTTGATCTGTGGCAATTAGGAGCCTATGAAAATTTATTTTTATAAGTGTTTCAGTTACGGCCTATTCTATTGTACTCCCTGCGCCAAGCAATTTGCCATACAGTTCTTGGTAAATAAAAAATTGGCAATTCTATGAAAATTGTTCTGTTGCCAATAACTGTTAAAAAACAATAATTTTAGTGGATTTTGTTTCATTCTCCTCTCATTAAAGAGTTATGAAACCAATATCGAGGTTAATAATACAAGTTGGAATAAAAATAACTTAATAAATTTATTTAACAGGAAAAAGAACGATAGCAATAACAAAAATCTAAGCAATAATGCAAACTAATAACGGTTATTACCTCCCCTGGCATTTACTACAGTTTGGCATCGATTGGACATACTTAAAATTAAATCTGGAATGAACATTTGATCGACATTCTTGAAGGTTTCTAACACAATTAGTCTTAACACGCAACAAAAAAATTTTCAAAGAATTGCCAATTTTTTATTTACCAAGAACCGTATGGCAAATTACTTGGCGCAGTGAGTACAATAGGAGAGGCCGTAACCGAAACAGTTATAAAAATAAATTTTCATAGGCTCCTAATTGCCACAGATCATTTTGAAATTTTAGGGAATTTACATGCCCTCATACTTTTCGCGTTTCCCTGTATAACAAAACTCGTAGTTAAATCGAACATACGGTATTAAACTGCAGAAGAAATGACCTATCCGCAATAAAAAAATTATTGAAATTGCTTCAATATTAACAAAAATATGAATGTATAAACTTGACTCATTTTTTTACCTATTCCATAATTTATGTGCGAAGTGTAGTTTTACAATAATTCTTCTAATTGGATGCTTAATAATTTTTAATTTTTTTTAAAATGGGTTGCTTTTAAAAATGGCAAAGAACCGAATTTTGGCCAAGATTTTCAAGATGGTGGCTTGAGTAAAAGTTTTTTTGAGAGAGAACGCTAAAGAGAATTTTATTCTAAAATATGTAAAATTCTGTTTCATTTTATATGATGGCAAATTTTTCTAATATTTGAACTACATCGGACCTACCAAGGATAAATAATGTGTGTAAGTGTTTAACTTACTTCTAGTAAACGTTATTTGTGGACAAACATCAATAAATGGTTTGATGAAAGCGTTGTATCTGAACTTAGTTGGATCTCTGTATCCACCTGCTAAACCAATTACTTCTCCTTGAATGGGAGAACCTACTGGAGAATCCACTGCAGCCATTAATTTCTTGTACTGGGTTATCGGTAAACCTAAAATGTTACAATGACGTTATTGCCAAAAGAAATAACATAAAGAAGAAAATACCTCGTTTAATGTAATCAGTTTGGTAAATTGTTTCCATTTTTTCATCGTCATTATCACAGGGATGATCGAGAACGTCATTTGATAGATTGGACATCTGAAATAAATAAATATCAATGTTTCACGAGAGATAATTTTCATTTTAAAGTTCTATGGAATTTATGTTAAAGTAAAGCCATTAATGTCAGAAATATGCTGAACTGATTAATTATTTTAAAATATTTTTAAAATGCAGTTTAATTATTTATTTTTCTACTATTTTTGCTTTGTTAAATTAGGTGTATTACAAAATTTTACCATTTTACTAAGTTCATCAAGTTCTTGATAAAGTTTCTTCTCCTTTTGCGCTAGATTCTTATATCCGCCAAGACTAGATTCATATAGATGAGCATCGCAATGGCAGTAAGGTTCAACTAATTGCGATACATAAGCATTGTTGGGTTTTGTACGGACAGGGGGTTGGGATGGCCTAACAAAATATTAAGACAGTATTAACAACTTGAAGTAGTTTAACGATTCTGCAAGGTATTTGTAAAAGATAAATGTCGGGAGAACTAGGCATATAAAACGATAAAACGAATTGTATGAACTCCATTATTGACTAGCCTATGATCTTCAAAGACAAAAACGATTTTACTTGCTTCTCAATAAAAGTTTCTAATTATTTATTTTTGAGGAAAAATAGAAAGAGATTGAAACTTATTAGAAATTTTTCCATGCGTACCTAAGCCCTCCAGTGTTTTATAATGTTTATTAATTAATAAGTTGCAGAGTGCAGGCGAAAAGAGTAACATTTCAATATTATTTTTATTTTGGAGTGTCAAGAAACTAGCTTTGGGTGTAAAATTTATTAAGTACAACCTTTTTGAAGATAATAACTTTTTTGGAATGCAGTACGAACAAAATCTGTTAGCATATTTGCATGAAATCAAATTTATTCAGAAAATCGACTTAAGTTACCTACATGTTATAATGTTAGAAAACATTAGCAATTTCTATAGCTACTCTAATAGTAAAAATGTGTGAATTAATAATATTTTTCCTATTATACATACAAGTCGGGATAAAAGTAAGTACTTAATTTAAAGTAACGTATAAGAGTATGAGTTTTAAAAAAATCAACAGACCTCTTGAGTTTTATTATCGGACGAATCTTCCACTTTTATTATAATAATATTTAAATGGAAATGGTATCGGTTAAAAGGTCTTTTCCAGCATTCACAGTAAGCTGTGCTCTTTTTGTGGCATTTTTTATGACAGTGTTCAATATGTTACGTATGTTACGACAAATATTTCGCTTCAACTCATCCAACACGAAACATGTCTCTAAAAATCTTTTTCCTTTTCCCTACGATTCCTTAGTTTTCATTTCCCCAAAATCGTTTGTTTTGTTTATTCACAGAATTAGACAAATTAAAATGGACTTCGTTGTTCATAATAATTTTTGCAAAGAAATCATTGTTTGGGTCGTCGAGAATAAGGACTAGCTTGAAGTCTACCAACATGCCTTACCCATGCCATATTCTCAAGTTGCTAAAATTGCTTTGCCATTGGCCAAATTATTGTCTTAGCGTTTGGAGCCAAACAATGCCGATATCTTCTATGGTATCCATACTGAATCAGCACAACCGATGAATTACTTTGGTGACTAAATTTTCACAATTTAGGTGCCTTCTTGAGGCGTGTGGTCAAAGAAATACTGAATGAACTCACACCAAACAAACCTGCTGGTCTCCTTCATTAGGGTACTTAACTTTTGTCCTACCTACCTGTATTATAGGTTCCTAATAAGATTTTTTTTCAAATTGGCACCTCAAGTATACAAATAAATATTTACTACCTACTTTATTATAAAAAGGGATAACGTAAAATATATTTGTTTTTGCAATATAAAACATTTTTGTGACAAATTATTTTTTAAAATTTTATGCAGAAATCTCGAAAAGCCCTCAAATTCTCATGACAGATAGACAGACAGACAAATCGAGAAACTGATGGAAAGATGTATTCCACAATAATTATTTTATTCCAGTATTACAACCTTCTCAGACGATTTACATATCTACCAGATTTTATCAATACATTTCAAAGCTTATTGTCAAATTTTTGAGTTTTATTATGCAAAGTAAAACATTGAAGAGATTTTGTGGAATCGGGTCCCAGTTTTTACGAGCGTCCTCCAATTCAGCGAAATTTGATGGTTTGATCTGATGGTGTGACCAGCCACCAGATTTTTTCTTTTAAGCAATAATTAATTATATCTGCCTTGTGAAACCGACATACCAATAATAAGAGAGAAGTTATTTTAAAAATTTTCTCAGGGAAATAATTGGTGACCATAATGAATGAATATTTGTGGTGAGTAAAAAAAATTTTTTTCAATAATTTATTTTTAGACGTTTTGAATTTTGTAATTTTTAATACAATTTTTATCATGCATTAAAGAAGGTCCAATAAACTTAATAATTGTATGTTTAGAGATGAAACATCAATGTGAGTATATCAAATTGGATATGTTTTTTGTTAT
This sequence comes from Rhagium mordax, assembly GCA_963680705.1. Taxonomy (NCBI): domain Eukaryota; kingdom Metazoa; phylum Arthropoda; class Insecta; order Coleoptera; family Cerambycidae; genus Rhagium; species Rhagium mordax. The sequence goes on along the minus strand of OY796660.1, from coordinate 15,664,620 downwards.
TATGCTTGTATAAAGCCTAAATAAAGTCATTTATAAAAAATTGGCAATACAGTTGGATCAACAGTTCTTTGACGAGCTAGCTTAGTTCATAGATTGTGGAAGGCATGCCTAAAATATTCTAACAATTTCTGAAGGAACCGAATATACAAACGTTAGCTTTTCTCGTATCATCTTGTATTAGTTACTTCAGTTTAAAGAACCGATGATTCGACTGTATATATAGCTAGGGAGGTGGTGGTAGCAATTTTTAAGTCATTTGCTCGTGTTGCAGAAGTTGAAAATAGTGAAGTTTTGATCATAAAAACCACTAATGACAAATTCTGCCAAACCATTATCGCTGCATTATTAATTAATAAATATGTAAAAAAGAGTGTCTACATCATTTGCTCGCGTCTGGCATTTTTTAAATTTATGGGCCTTAATAAAACCTTCAGACAAATCGCCCTGCACCAATGAGTAATTTTTATTTTATTTTTTGATATATGAAAATTTAAATGATTTGCTCGCCAATGAATTTTACACGAAATGTTAATTAGGATATGAAAAACAAGAAAACAAAATTCTGCCATCTTATTTTTACTGCGATAATAAGAGGCGAATTGTCAAAATTGCAAAGAAAAAACGAAACATTTATTTGACCGTGTGTGGCTTTGGGCTAAATTGCTCTATTGTATGTTAAAACTATAAATATTACTATGCCAGACATTAGTGTTACTGATTTTCCAAAGTCAAAAGATTTTTATTAATTATTGTTGAAAATAATATGATTTTATTATGCAATTTTTTCTTACATTTTGAGATACTTTTTACTATTAATATACATTTTTTAAATCAGTTAACTATGTATCTCTGATTTCGCAAATATAAATTCCGGCATATAAAGGAACTCGTAATTACTTGTGATGTTATTATTATTATAAATACATAAGTGTATATCTTCTTCACTTGAAATATGGTCTTCTTTGTAAAACCTGACATTTTGTGTTTTGATTTATTTATTCAAAAATTACACCCACATGCCTTTCCACGTATTTTGATGTGCTGAAACCGAATTTGATGTCAAAATTATTTGATTTCTCATTTTTTTTTTAATTGAGAAATTTTCGAGCAAATAGCACTTTTGTCAAAAGAAACAAAAGTGGCCGTTTGTCGAACAAGAGAATTGAGGATGAGGACTGGAAGTTATTCATAGATTCGTCCAAAGAAGTCTAAATGCAGTTTTACTTAGAATAAGAAAAAGAATTTAACAGTTTGAGAGAAAACACATTTGCAAATATGTGGAGATTTTAAGATTTTGTGTATGAGACAATAGTTTGGATTTACGAATTACCCCTGTTTATCATGTGAATGGGGATCGCCTTAAGAAAACAGTTTGGTGAAAAAGGAAAACGCTGAATTCTGGATCTAAAAACGTCATTAAGGAATCTCTAGTTGATCCATCGAAAATTCTTCCCGCACTGCTCCAGATCAGACTCTGTCTAATGAAGCAGTGTGTCAAAGCATTGAATACATTTTCGCATTCTTTTGATTTACTTATAAATATTTTCCAAAAACAGGGACACACAAATATAATGCTAATATTTTTCTTGTTTGGATATAAAACAAGCAAACTAAAAAAATACAAAGAGAAGCAAATAATTTAGTAGGTATAGCTTTTTGCAAACCAACATTAAAAAAAACGCAGCGTCCAAGACGGCTAGAAAATGTCTTTTTAGTATCTATATAGTCAATTTAACATAATAACTAAATTACAGATACCAGCAAATAATTTATGGGAGGTTTTATTTTTTCACAAGCTTCACAAGCTTCAAAACTATATTACCTTTACCTATCATACCTAACGACGAACAAATTATATACCGAAATTACCACCACCTCCCTAGCTATCAAAGTGCATATCCAGATAATGGAAATTATTTGAGGAATTTAAAATCGATAAGAAAGCTATGAAATCCAGCAATTTCCATCAGGTAATAATAATAAGGTAATAATTCTAAACACTTCCGTACGGTAGCTTTTACAATTACTTTCCATGAATCGCTCATTTGTTATCCACACCAAATATTCTTCCATATGATAAAAAGTTACTCTACATCCATTAATAAACATACAATTTATCTATTTTCCCTTCCTTCAGATTGTTAAAAGCTGACTAATGTTAAATCTGGGCATCTGCGATGGAGAATATTTTTCACAAAGAATTCAACCAGGTATCATTAAATTTTATCAATGGTTTAATTATTGATCGAATGATTTAGTTAGAACGTTAAGTGGGAAGATTTAGGTCTAAAGCTTCTGTGTCTAAAGTTTCTATGTTATTTTCCGCGTCGAAGAATATCGACGTTTCGGTCTTCTCTTGAACCAAAGTAAAGTGACTTTTAATATAGCTTTAGAAGATCATGACAAAATAGTGGGAACCTCAAACATTTAAAATATTTAACGTAAAAGAGAATGCAGACATTCTTCTACAAAGAGTAAGGGGAGGTTCAAGAAATGTAATGTTCCGTTTAATTTGACCATTTGTTATCTGCTTGCAGTTGTGTGAACTTATTGTTTAACGTATATGATAGTAATCAGATTTTTTTGTTTCTGAATATTATTTGACATTATTGGGAAATTCGGTTTCCGAACATTATTAAAATTTTGTATTTAACAATGACGAGAGAAATTGCTCTTATTTATGAGTTCAGAAGAATTTCACCAATTTCAAGATAGTTCAGTTCCGGTAAAATAAGGGTTATCCGAAAATACAAAAAAAAATGTAGTGATACTTAGTCCTTTTTTAAAGTTTTATATTACCTATTTTAAAATTTTCGTGTACCTACTGGATATATTATTCTAAACAATCCAGACAAATTTGAATCGTATAACGATCCAAGTCATAAAATTTCATAACAAAAAATGCAAAGACACCGAAATCGATCCAGATTTGAGTTTGTTATCAATGTTTAAGCACTTATATTTTTGGGTAGTTTAGCTAATAATAATAATAATTTTCCGACTTTTACAATAGAAATTTTATTCACTATTTTCAGGGAACCGCTTAAAAACGAGTACATATATCAGTCTTGTGTAAACTGTAGGACAGTTTTTCTCCTCCTCTGATACAAATATTAGAGAATAGCTTCAATTGATGCACGAACAAACAAGAAGAACGACTCACGTCACACTTAGGTTGATAACTTTTTATAAAATGTCTTACCTTGAGGCCATGGGTTTTGGGTAAGGCCATTTATAATCCTTCTTATTCGTTGTCAGAAACGTATCCTTATCTACAGTCATCTTGATGGTTTTTTTCGAACACTTTTATTTACTCTCACGAATGTACTTACTTGAAATTTAGAAGTAATGTATTTATGTATTTTATTTATTTCTGACTTTTCTCATTATTAGCTCTCGTAGTGCACAAATTTTCGGCCACATAAATTTAAATGAAAACCTTAAAACTAAATAAACCGCGAAATTTTGTGACAGCCTTGTCAAAATGCTAAAATACTCCATTTTACATTTGATTTCATATCAAGAAACCATGACAACTTCACTCTAGATGCAGAAATTTATATATATACTAGTATAATAATATTGGTATTTTATTATTGCGAGATATTTTTGGACAATCAATAAGAACGTGTTATTGAAACTGATTTTTATATCAGAACGGAAGAAGAACTGGAACCTTTTCTGCAAATCATTAGTTACATAAAGGTTTACGAATAAAAATGATCTTTATCCCTTGTAGTGAATAAATAAACTCAAAAATATCGGTCGAATAGGATGTATAACCGAATTTAACATTGACAATATTTTTCTTACCTTCATTCAAGTACTTTCGGTCTTGGCGGGCACTTTCCACCATGGACATGTAAAACGTCTCTATAAACCATTTGTCCCCATGCATTTATAAGTTTATTATCCTCGCAAGTACGTTTGCAAGATTTTTCGAACGGATCCCACGATGTTATTGCTAAAGTTATCGCAGGCTTTATACCTGCAAAATTATATATATTAATAAATATAGAGAAAATATAGTAAGCTAATTAAAGTTACGTGTTGAAAATATGAAAATTATTTAGTATTTTCATACTGAAATCCTGTCCTGTCTATTGATAATATAATTTAATAGAAATAATAATATAAAATGAATCTAGTGATTTTTATATATATATTTCAAGATATTTTTGCAGATCCAGACATTCAAACTTTGATAAAACATTACGGCGATCAAAATAAGTAAAAAGTCCTTTTAAATATAAAGTCAAAAGTGCTTTTCTTCAAGATGCAGTATTTCATATCGGGAACTATAGTTTAGTATTTCTATTAATATTGTTCACTTAGTATATGCCCATTGCCAGGTAGATCTCTAGATTGCTTCATAATAATTTCCCAATACAACTAAATGAAAATGACAAGTTTGTTTACATAAAGCAGGAGGGAAGACCAATACAGAAAACAGAATAGTTGAGTTCTCATTCCAGCTTTTTGATGTATCCACCAGAAATTGGAAATGACGCATACCATTAAACTTATTATTTTTATGTCAACGTTCATAAATTATATTACTTCAAAACTTACAAGTATCAGCTTTAGGTTTCTCGTAAAGTCGTTTTCCTTCAAAAGTAAATGTCTCCCGTATCTCATAAGGCCTGTAGTATGGTCCGGGGGGTGACACGGGACAGGTCCTCTCTTTCTTCACTTGCACTTTTGGCTGTATTTTGGAAAAGGAAAAAAGAGTAATAAATGCTTTACAGCTGTATATCCAAACTAACCACGTATTTATCGTGAATTTATTACCTAGTCCAAAAACTACTATCTGACCATTAAATGCAAATAAAATAAATACAATTACATGCACCCAAAAAAGTATATAGCTAACATTAGCTATAACGATTTGAAATATTTTAAATGTAGAGCTCAATAAAACAATTTTAAAATGTTTTGAATTCTTGATCTTGCCATGGTCCTCCTCTGAAGCGATGGGGAATTCAAAATATTTACCGCGGAGGAGAACCCGAAAAATCTTCTACAAATTACCAGCTTAGCGAAAGTTTTAGAATAAAAATATTCACTATTTATCTTGTCGCTTTAACCTTTTGTTCTGTTATATGTTGTATCTTTTTAGTATTTTGTAAAGCTTTTCTAGGTTTAGTGATCTAGTAATTCGGTTAAAGGTGGACCAACTTGATAAATGAGTAGTATAATAATTTTTAAAGAATATTTATGATAAGTTTTTAGAAATCAAATTCAGTTGTAAATTTGCTTTCAATTTTGAGTTCCGACTAAATACCTCATGTTTATGAAGGAGAATTCATCCTTATATTGACTATCTCGCCATAAACCAAAATCTCTGTGATGAGTGGTGACTGGTGATAGTCTGAAGAATATTCTGTTGAAAGTTGCTATTCTAGATTTCTTTCCAAAAACACAGTTTATGGGTCATAAAAAGGCCCCCTTTCGGGACAGCAACTCATACAATTTGCTGATGTTATTAGGAGTTTAGGATAACTTTATATAGACTCACTATGATTAGTCAGGTTTTTCGATTTTCTCAATGGAGAAAAATGTTTGGGAATTTGTATCATCCTGTGTTGACACAAATCGACTGTATGTAAATTGTTTTACTGTTTTATTGTTTAAAAAACGTCAAGCAATAATTTTTTTTATATAAGTAATTACTGCAGTTCGCTGTAGCTCTGCAGTACTTGTTGAAAAACCGCCATTTATGAACTTACTTAGCTCTTGGCGAGTGTGACTTGCTTTATAAATATTTTCTTTAACATATTACTTGATCAATTTACCTAAATAAAAGAATATCAAATGAAACTAAGTTAAAGAAAAAATACTTTAATTTCACATTACATAGCACAAATACAGGTACGTCACAAATATAGACATAAGCACATAATTTCAAAACTGTACAGTAGGTACATGGTACCAAATTATTTAACCGGTTTTTTGTGTAATCCCTCTTTAACAATTAGGACGCCCAGGCGAGATATGGTATCTTGATATTCGGTGGCTCCAGCAGTTAAAGATCCCAAGGGACCTCTACAACTTCCCACTAAAACAAAAATATCGGAAGTCAAGATATTATATTATTTTTTAATATTAGATATAGTATAGTTGATACTATTAATTCAATTGCTTTTATGTTATTTGATGCCGGCATGTTTGAAAAAATACCACAAGAAATTATTGGGCAAAATAATTATGACCAAAATACCATTAAAAATAATTGGAGATGATAACTATGAACTAAATTAATAAACTTTTAAGTTTTATAATTTATAAAGCTGTGGCAATATTAAACTCATGTGAGTTTCTATTTACTTTTGATTTTTCAGTTGACCTAAGGAATACAAATGAAACAAACCAATAGGAGTAACTGTTACAGTATATTTATGAAATTATGATTACATCCTTGTGGATATGTAGAACAACAATGTTTGAGAATCAATCAACTACTTGTAAGAAATATACTAACTTATTTCCTAAATTAAATAAAAAAAATAATAAATATTTACCGCAATATTTAGCTTCCTCGGGTTTGGACACTCCACCACAGGCTTTGCCTCCTCCAACTCTCTTGGAAATGTGAGATTTTTGTAACGGTCGACAAACATCGCCAGGAAGTCGTTCTGGCACTGGACAAGGTGAAATTCCTTCAACACCAGCGGCTCTTATTAATTCATCGTAAGGTGCGGAAGGATATTCCTCTGAAAGATAATAAGGACGATTATTACCTTAGAATTAATTAAATTGAAGAGCCCCAACAAAATTGAGATTGATCAATTTTTGTATGGCCAAGAGTGACGCCAAAGGCAAATGTTTTTAAGTAACAAAAATTTGAAATTTTGTGTGCTCTTGTATCTCACGAACTGCAGTTCTAGAATTTTGAAGTAATGTATCATTATAAGATGTAACGAAGTGGTTTTTTCCAATCAAGGAATGTCCGTTTTTGCTTTAAATATTACCGTCACTTAGGTACACCCTGCCGCCGTTTTTTAGTTAAGTTAGTAATGAGTTGTGAAAAGCCCGCTGGTAAACAAGCAGTCAAGTAATTAATTGATTAATTTTCGACAATCCCCCGTATAAGTAAAATCCGAGAATTATTATAAATAATGACCGAGTAGGAAACAAAAAATCATTAGTTACTAAAACCCGTTAAAATATTAATCCGTGTCCGTTTTAATCCGTTTCTTTTTGCAACATAGTCCAGAAATTGCAAGTAACTCATTTCCGGTTATTGATGTTCTGAGGCTATCTTGCTAATTACATAATCCGCTCGAACTCAGGAAGTAATGTTGTAAGTTCTTCGTTTCAAGTCGGTGACCGCCCCTTTAATACGCCTTCTAGATACGTCATAAAAGTAACAAAAGGGCAAAGGAGCGTTCACTCCGGGGTCAGTCCGAGAAAGTCAGCAGCAGTCCAGGTTCAGTCCGAGACATTCCGCCGCATCACATACGATTTACCGTCAGCCGTTCCAGATCAATCCTAAGTATTCACCGTAACCGCCGCCGCTCCGAGTTAAATTAATAAATTATTCCACTTAGTTGAACATTATATTGGTAAGAATACACCGTGGTCCGCTACAATCCGTAGGTACTGCCTTCAGGTAAGTATATATATTTAGAGATCTTATTGTTCGTGAGTATCGCTGTATTATGCTACTAAATCAAACTCGAGCTAATTAATAATACCTCCGTTGGTTTGTTTTTTTGTTGTTTCATAAATTGTGCATCAACTGGCTAAATTTTCTCGTTCGGGTACTCTACAAAGTTTCAATGCACAAAGGTTACCGGAAAACCTACATTAATCAAAATAGTCATTGATAAATAGCTCTCCGTTTGTGGCAGTAGTCCGCCGTGTTTTAAAACATCCAGTAAAGATCAAAATATCTATAGCTAACCGATTTCCCGCCGTTCATAATACATCCTGTTGGAAATTTCCGTTTGCTTGCCGTATGCAATAATTTCAAGTCGCAAAGATAAATCAATTCCGAAATAAAATCGTATCCACGCGTAAAGATTCTTGGTTACCAGCTTGCTTGTTTATAATCATTTTAAAATTTATACATACTCGACTATACAGTCGCTGAGATATTAGAGTTAATTGATTTGTTCATTAATGTGTTGCTAAATAAATACGTTGGTTTAAAGAGGTAAAATTTAAGAGTTATTATTTCTGTCATTTACTTCTGATTAACCCGTTTGAGCAGTGGTCGAAGTCCATTAGACAGATCTCCAGCTTACGACCCCCGGACATTCCGTATCTTCAACTGTTTCGCTATACCGGGTTGTTCTCCCAATAGGAGAGCCAAAAAAGTGCTGTTCTTTAAAAATTAAAGAACGGGCACCCGAGTTTTCCGTCTAGAAAGTTTACGCAAGTATATTGAAAGAGAGCACCATTATAAGTGGCACCATTACAAAGCAAGAGACGAAAATCATATCTAAATAATTTAATATTAACAGTTTTCAGGCGTCAGGTATGATTTGTTCAATATTTAAAGCAACTCCTCTACTTTGGCATTTCAATATTCGTAAAATTACTTTGAACGTTTGGTTCATTTCGATCCGACTTGACTTAACCTTATTGAATCTGAAGTTATATTGGCAGGCGATGTAGTTTTGTACACAAACCTTATACTTATCAAATACTTACTCTTTTTGCAGTAGTCCACTTGATAAGTACTTGAAATTCTATCCCTGTTGATTCTAGATAACAAGTCGTCTGGCGGAGCAGTTCTTAAGCACTCGTAGATAAAGGGGTATTTTTCTTTAAGCTAAAACAAATTCTTAGTATTAAAAAATGCAATATCTTACACTTGCACGAAATAATAAAATTAGATGTTTTGTTCTTATTGTGGAAATTGTTCTTAGTTGCGATTAATAATTTTCATTTTTAAATACGACGCGGATAAACAATGTAAATAATTACGAAATGAGGTACCTAAATATGTAGATATGTACATTTTTATATAAATTCGAATAAATATACTTAGAGAAAAGTAACGCAGCTTACCGCCAATTGCAGACCCTTTTTACCAAGTAAAGTTATAACTACCCTTCACCTTACATACACAGTCACCCACGGTACATAAGATTTCACGATCTTTCTGGATATCAGTCACGAGAAGACCAGCAAATGCAAGTATTTGCATGTGCTTGGCCAACTTGATCATCATCGGTATCGCTCCTAATACGTATATGTACTTAGATAACAAAATGATTCACAATTTTATTGTCGTTAAATGGTATTTATTTCTCAATTAGAGTGCAGGTAACCGAGACAATTCTAGAACTTAAACAAAAAATATTGAAACTGGTCCAAAAATTTCTGTCAAAGTTATTAGTGCCATTTTGAAGTGGTAGAACAATTTTTTGTGAAGAAGTAAATTAAAAATGAAAATTTATTAAAACTATGTCAAGTATTTCAAATGGATTCTGTTTACGCCCCTATAATGTTGATAATTTTCTTTGAATGTTAACAATGCTGGTAGAGCTTATTTAACAAGCTTTCGGCCAAATTTTCTCTTCTTGAATATTTTAAATTTATAGGTTTATGTAAGTAGTTTCATAGGAAATAGTCAATCGGGCTAGACCTGGCAATCTAGTTTGCTTCTCCTTCTATCCACCTATTGGGAAAAGTCTTATTTAAGTAATTTTGAATACGCCTGGTTTTGTTGGATAATAATAATAATATAATCATGTGGGATATCAGGATATTTTTTGTTTGGAAACAGGACTGTAAGGGTAGGAATTAACTGGAAATTTTGTAAGTAAAAAGTTAAAAAAAAAATTGTAACTACCACGACCATCCTGTAGATTCTCCTGCACTCAATATTTTATAATTTTGTCTATTGACAATGCCTTTGCACAGATATGTCAGAAAAGAGTATATTTTTAATATGTGACTACTCGTAAAACTGAATCGAGCGTTCAAAATTATCATTCTTTTTAACCCATAAACTGGGTGAACATTGAACAGGTAAATTATTTTTACCGCAGTAGATTTTGTCACTTCAAAATTTCTTGACGATTATCTAACTGAAGAGTTAGTGTTGAGGTGATTCGAAAATAGCACGTTAGGTTCAACTTAACCATATCCCTCAAATTTCGGGTCAATTTCGATTAGCCTTAGTTTGAGAAATTAGTAGATGGTCAAAATAATGTGTAATCTGCCATTATTAGTGCTTTGAAACAGGCTACAAGGTGCTATTTAAATATAAAATTTAGAAGATTGCGCTTTCTAGATTTCCAAAATTCTAAAAAATTTATGAATTTTTTGTTATTAATATTAAAAATTGCTTTATCAAATGATACTATCAAAAAGGGGGTGCTTTAATTTAAATTACGATTTTAATAGAATTTAAAAACAGAGCAACAAATCCTTATATTATCTTCATATACCAGCATCACCATAACGTACGAGGATCATTCTATTGAGCAGCCTTTCCGTGATTGCGTCTTTTGGATCATGGAGCAACAAAAGAACAGGTAATAAATAAAATAATGATCTGATTTATCAAATAGGTGAAGATAATGTCATCTCATAGATAGCAGGGATCGTTGTTAAAGAGAAGTCGAGTGTATTAGCAAAATGAGTATTGAGGTCAGTAATTCAATCAGCTGGGGCAAATTATTGCTAATTGCAAAAGTTTAAGCTTCTCTACTACCATGCATTGCCACTTTTATCGGAATGTATTAGCCAACCCCAATTGTGCAATTAAAATCTTCTGGGTAATTTTCTTGAAGAAAATCGACTATTGTAGGAAGAAAGTCGAATAGTTCGACGATAAATGATCATTAAAAGAGAAATAGATGCAACACATAAACTTTAAAGCCCTAGCTGATGACAATTTGAGCCACAGAAGATCCCAGCTTCTTGTTTCTAAGCTAGCCCATCGCCCAAGGAGTTCATTACCAATGCAAAGCAATTGCGGTGGAAACTATGTTCCTTTTGTTAATTTTCATGTTTTGTTTAAGGTCAGGACGAATGGATAAACAAATTAAAGCTGGAAGTAAGCAAATCAACACTCTTCAGCTGAGATCGTGCCATATACATGCTCAGAGACTTTACAGTCATGAACTGACAGAGGAAGCAAGTACGGCAGCCTTCCAAAATATGACCATCAGGCTTGGGCCATTGTGCAGTGATTGCACTATTTGGTGGCCAACCCCGTGGGAACTGTTTTAGTGCTGTGCCCTCGATCGCTGAAAGGAACAACCTAGCTAAGAGATATCCTTATAAACAACAACGCTAACAACAACAAGAACAACTCAGACGCCAAAATATAGCATAATCATTTCTCGATGCCCCTAGTTCGATGTGGTGGCATTTAACCGGTCGAAAATATATTAAAGTGGCTTTAGAAATTTTACCAGAGAGTTATTTTCACGACATACACTCCAATATTTATGATTGTTTATAATGTATAAATATTACGCAGGCATTAATCAAATTTGTGTTTATTACTAAAATAAACAAGGTAATAAATATCCATTTATTAAGTACATATTTATGTAATAAAACATATTCTGAAAAAACCTAATTAATTTAAAAAAAGTTTTAAAAATGGCCAAATTTCCCCATACTTAAAGACGAACGGAAGCATTATTTCAATGGTTCCGGTTCAGCTAAAATCATCACGCTATTTGCAAAAAAACTTGAGGTACCTAAGCTAAATGAAGCTGAAATCGAAAGTAAACAAAAAATCCCATTTAATAGCTATCATATAGTGTCTTGATTAATTGTCCATGCAAAAGTAATTGCATTTATATCTATAAATTTTTATATTGTACGCTCGGTGTCAGGATAAGGAGAATATTTTAAATTAAGGTAGATCAAAACCATACTGTCAATGACTGCCATTTCGAATCTTAAAAATTTCATGTGACGCAGATCTAAAATGGTTTCTAATAGAATGTTATACGTTAAAGAAATAATTATGTATGAGATTGCTAGAGCCAAATAGGTATGCCTTGCAACAATAAAAAATGAATTTCAGTTGATTGGAGTCAAAATTAATATTAAAATATTGATGATATACTTATACCTATCAATAGAGTTGAAATAAAAAATAATAATAGTACACTTTTTTAAGAATAAAATTAATCGAAACCTTGTAAGTATACCTAATTAGCTAAATTTGTTTTTTGCATCTAATGAAAAAAATGTCAAGGGTAACGTACTGGCTTCAACCTGAAAAACGTCATAAAAATCGGGTAATATAGACGAAATGACATCTGAATAACTTTGGAAATTATTTATTTTGCAGAAATATTTGAACGAATCATTAAACAATGCGATTAAAAACAATGTTAATTTTTTTGGTCTCTAACTAATAAGAAAATAGTTAAAATAATAATAATAATATTAAACATTATTACTAATCATTCCAGTGGCGATTTCTGTTTGCATTTGAATTTTCTCAGTAGTTTCTCTTATATCATTTTTATTTTCTTCTTGTAGGACTGATACACGTGAGACGCTTGCAGCACCACAAATTATAGAGATCGAAGCGAGTAAACGAAGGCTTTAATTCCAATGTTTGTACTCATATTCAATATCAATTTATCTTATGTCGAGAAAGAGAATCAGGTATAAAAGGTGTATAAATATACTGAATGTGTGTACAGGGTGATCATCAGAAAAATAATAATAATAATAATAATAAACGTCTTTATTTTGTGTAGATGCATATACATACATTTACAAATACACATATAGGGCGGAGTTTAGCCACAATGGCTACTCTAACACTCAACCCTATCTTACAAACATATAATATAAACAGAAAATCAACACAAGATCTTAAACCTTAAATAAAATAGAATTGCAAAATACATGTGATAAAAATTTGAAGATAACAAATATGGTAATGAACTCAATGAATATATAGTAAATAATAAATACCGTATGCAGTAAAATAAAATAAAAATAATAATAGATATATTATGCGTGGTAACAACTTCATGCATTCGGCTAGAAGACAACTTAGTGTTAAAAATTGTTTAGGTATTGAAACATGTTACTCTTGAAGTAAAAGATTTCTAAGATGGTATTTGAAGGAATTGACACTGTAGGTTTTAAATGTGTAGTGTAGAGAGTTATATAAACTTACGGCATTATAGGTAAATGATTTCTGGAACATAGCAGTTGTGTGTTGCGGCATAGTGAGCACACATGTTTGTCTAATATTAATATCATGAATTTGACCCCGTGACAATAGCTTTCCTCTTAAGTAGATAGGCGTAGAGGTTATTATTAGCAGGCGGTGTACAAATACAAGAAACTGATGTTTCCATATAGCATTCATTTTTAACCACTTTAGTTCCCTTATTTTATCACTAACATGATCAAACTTTCTCAGGCCATAAATGAAACGACAACAGGTATTCTGTACTTTTTGTATTCTATTCTTAGTTAGCATATCCAGACAAGAATAAAATACAATGTTGCAATAATAAAAAAAAATAGGCAGAATAATCGATTCACACAGTTTTTTTCTTATTTTGAAGTTAAGGATAGTTTTATTGGCATACAGTAATTTTAAACTAATATATGAACGCTTGATTAAAGAATTTACATGGCCAATAAATTTAAAATTTATGTCAAAAGCAACACCTAGATTTCTTACTTCGGTAACAAACAATATTCGTGTATTGTCCATTTTAAAAATACAATTATTTACAATATTATCATAGCTAGTCTTAGGGCAGAAGAAGATAGCTTGTGATTTTTGTGGATTTACTTTTAATGCGTGGTTCATGCAGTAACTATTTAAAGATGAAAGGTCGTTATTAACTTGAAGCATTGCTAACTGGTATTGATCTGGTTGGAAACTATATTTCAGTTGGGTGTCATCTGCGTATGATTGCATTTCGCAATGATGTATAGTATCATAAATATCCGCAGTATACAGAAGAAACAACAGAGGCCCCAAAACAGACCCTTGAGGGACTCCAGAGGCTACCCTTTCAGCCGATGAAGTGCCAGTCCTAGTACGGACTCTTTGTTGTCGTCCAACTAAGTAGGAGGAAAAAAAGGATGTTACTACAATATCTAGGCCATAATAACTTAGTTTCGCACAGAGCAGCGAGTGGTCCACGGTGTCGAACGCCTTCGAAAAATCTAATAACACTAATACTGTAGCTAACTTTTGATCAAGTGCCTTTAATATATTGTCCGATATATTTGCTAAAGCTGTCGTGGTACTGTGTCCTGGTCTAAAACCCGACTGATGTAGTGGGAGTATATTACTTGTCATGCAATATTCTAGTAACTGATTATATATAATCTTTTCTAAAATCTTGCTAAGTATTGGCAATAAACTTACTGGTCGTAAGTTGTTAAAATCAGTTGGGTTTTTTTACTTTAAAAACAATTGAGTAACGCCAAAAAAAAGTTATAATACAAACTTGTGCTTTTTGTTTGATAGTATGTTTTTGCGGAATATGAAAGGGCATGAAAATAGCTTTTTAAAAATATATAACACTGTATATTTATCTTTTGCGGTTTTTGAACTATTTACTTTTTCATACAGCGTGTTACTATACAAAAAACTCAAGTTTGTATTATACCTAAGCGTTTTTAGCGTTGCTCAATTGTTTTTCTGATATCGTATTTAAAATCTACGCAAAAATAACTAAAACATCTGTCTTTACACTTTTTTCATTTTCCTAAAATAACAACGTTAAGGGGGGTGTAAAAATATAAAAGATCACCCTGTACATGTATTGTTATTTTTCTAAAGTTATAAGGACTTCAATAATTTACACGATTCACACGAATTATTCTATGAACAAAAACATCGTTTTCTTAATAACGCGTTTTAATGTTTCATTTATAAAATACACATTTACCAGTAATAAAGAATGATGCCATCGAGAAGTATTACTTCAACCTTTACTTTGAGAAATTGCGGTGGTTTAAAAAATTTGGATTTTATGACGTTAAATATAAAAGATTCATGCATTGTTTCATTTCAGCTTGTATTTTATTCAATAAATCTTCCATTTCCTACCTTCCAAAAAGCTCTAATTATTTAATCAAAATTTGTTGCAATTATGAAAAACATGCTTAGAAAATTTTTTTAACTTTTATTTAACCCATATTTTATTTTTATTTACTTAAAAATTACCTACAAACGTCATTAGGTACATAAGTGATCTCATTATTTAGCAATTGTTAAGAAAAAGCAGGTATGTACAGGGTTAGTTTTATTAATGTAAACCCCCCATTATTATTTTTATTTTTGACCGATTCGAAAAATAAAAAAACTGGCCTTACACGTTTTTTTACGTAGATTCCACTTCTGCTAACGGATTGGCAATAGCGTTTTAAATATACAGGGTACGCAAAAAAGTTAGGTTTTTTTTAAATGGAACACTCTGTATATTTTGACAAATTTGAATTCCTACAATTATTTTGATTACAAATATATACACATATTTTATAATCGCTTTACTGGTTTTTGAGTTATTTTCACTTTATTATGGATATGTTGAAACAAAAGCGTTATTTTATAAACTCATATAATAAATCAATAAATGGAATAAATCAAAAACAAAACAAAATATATGAATTATTAAAACAAATTACGTAACATTTTCAATATTAACTTGGATTCATTTCAAACAACGTTTAATAAAATTCGAACGTCTAGACCTTAATCCAGTAGATTATTTTCTTTGGGGATCGCTCAAAGAAAAAATTTACAGTGAACCAGTGGAAAATTTTAAACAATAAAAAAATCAAATGGTAAAAAATATAACTTTGCTAAATTTGGATGCAGCACTTTTTTTTCGAAAAATTCTTTCGCATTTTATTAAACGTGGTTTGAAATGTATCGAAGTTAATGGTGGTTGGTTATGTTGAAAATGTTATATAATTTGTTTTAATAATTCATATATTTTTTTTTGTTTTTGATTTATTCCATTTATTAATTTATTATATGATTTATAAAATAACGCTTTTGTTTCAATGTATCCATAATAAAGTGAAAATAACTCAAAACCAGTACAGCGATTATACAATATGTGTATATATTTGTAATTAGAATGATTGGAGGAATTCAAATTTGTCAAAATATACAGGGTGTTCCATTTAAAAAAACTAAACTTTTTTGCGTACCCTGTATATTTAAAACGCTACTGTCAACCCGTTAGCAGGAGTGGAATCTACATAAAAAACCATGTAAGGTCGGTTTTTTAATTTTTGGAATTCGTCAAAGATAAAAATAAAAATGGGGGGTTTACATTAATAAAACTAACCCTGTACATACGTTAACCCATGTTATCTTATTTTATGAATAAAATCCAGAAGGATATTTTAGAGTTATTCTAGAATGAAATCCATGGAAAATGTAATATATAAAGCATGCTCAAATAACGCTATATCAATATTGTAATACAACAAGGTTAAAATAACTTCTCTGTAACTAAAAACTATAATAAAAGAGTATTCTCACACGGGGAGTATATAATATGGAGTCCCACAGGGATACATTCTGGACCTAATATTATTTTTATTGTACGTTAATAATCTAGCCAAAAATTTTCCATTTTTTCAGCTTTTTTCTTCTCGCAGACGATACAAGTATAATACAAGTATATTCCAGTCAAACTTTAGTTTACCTAATTTATAAGAAGATGCAAAACGAATCATTAGAGTGGTTTACATCAAATTTATTAATATTATATAATATTATTTTTCAACCTAATAAAGAAATAGCACAGATAGTAATTTCTAAGGCACACGGTGAGATAATTTCATCAAATCATACAAAATTTGTCGGACTATTCATGAATGATCAACTAAGTAAATTGGAATTAAACGAGAAACTAAGTAAAGAGAGCTTTACCATAACTACTATAAGGAAAAATATAGGTTTAGAAGCAGATAGGACGGTATATTATTTCTTAGAGTATATTGCAATATGGTATTGAGTTTTGGGGAAATTCTGTAAATATTGGCAGTACATTTATTATACAAAAGAGAATCTTACTAGGTTTGTGCGGTTTAAAAAGATCCGAATCAGCTCGAGATTATTTTAAAGTACCTACGCCAGATTTTCACAGTACCAAATTTGTATATATAGAGTTATAAACAGACATTGTTCAGCCCGTTGAATATATAAACAGTCATTGTGAATCCCAAAATGACACTGTTCAGCCCGGATTCGGGCTCAACAACATATACTTATCTCATCAATTTATCATTAAAAGAAGGTATTTTTCCCGAAATATTTAAAACTGCTCGTGTTGTACCACTATTTAAAAAAGATGAGAAAGAAAATATAGAAAATTATAGACCTGTAGCTTTACTTAGTACAATATCCAAAATTTTAGAGAAAATTGTGTACGGTCAAATAATATCTTTTCTGAACTTTAATAATATTTTACATGATTCACAACATGGTTTTAGGAAGAACAGATCTACGCAATCAGCGTTAATAAAATGTATTAGTCAATTATATACAGAGTTGGATAAGGGTCATAAATCTATAGGTCTTTTTATGGACTTAAGCAAGGCTTTCGACTTAGTCGATCATCTCTTACTTAAGGATAAACTTAATTTCTATGGTCTTAGGGGTAAAATTTGTGACTGGTTAATATCCTACCTTAACGGTAGAAAACAATTAGTGGATATCAATGGTATTTGTTCCAATGAGGTAAATATTAATATAGGGGTTCCACAAGGGTCCGTCCTAGGGCCCTTGTTATTTTTAATTTATATTAATGACCTTCCTAAATTAGATAACTGTGAAAGGAACTTAACGATGTTTGCAGATGACAACACATATTTATGTAGTGATTTAAATGTTACCGAAGTGATTTCAAAAACTCAGACTATGATTGATAAATTTAAAAATTGGTTTGATATGAACAAGCTGTGTCTAAATAGGACTAAAACTGTTTTCATTAATTTTTCACCTCGAAACTCCTCATTAAATGAAAGTTATTTGTTAAAAGTTGAGGGAAAATCCATTGCGCAAGTGGAGAACACAAAATTTCTTGGGTTATATCTAGAAAACGTAGTAAGTTGGAATATACATACTGAATACCTTGCAAATAAACTGGCTTCATTTTGTTATGTTTTGTATAGATTAAGAAATATTAGCAATAATACTACTGTTATGTCCTTTTATCATTCGCAGTTTGTCTCACGCTTGCGTTATGGTATAATATTTTGGGGATCATTATGTCACTTTAATAGAGCGTTTAAAATTCAGAAAAGAGCAATAAGAAATATTGTTGGAATACCTACAGCCGTGTCATGCAAACCTCATTTTATAAAATTAAAATTATTGACTCTTCCATGCATTTATATATACGAAATTTTAGTATATGTTAAAACAAATTTAGACAAGTTCACAATCAATGGTGATTATCATCATTATGAAACTAGACAGAGTTCATTATTGTCAACTCCAACACATGGATTGTCTTTATATGAGAAAAGTCCTATGTATATAGGAATCAAATTATTTAATAAACTTACTCCAGAACTAAAAAATATAGAAAATATAAGACTGTTTAAAAATAAAATAAAAAACTTTTTACTGGATAATGTTTTTTATAGTATTCAAGAATATTTAGATTTTTAGATTATTGTTATTATTATTATTATTATTTTATTTTTTTATTTTTTTTTATTTTTTTTTTTTACTGTTTGTGCTATGTAATGTATTGTAACTAGTATCTTAATTTTAACTGTTTTTAGATAATTTTATATATTTGATTTTATATTGGCTTCACTTTTACTCCTTTATAAGCTTTTAATTGTTTTATTTGTATGTATTGTGATTTTCTTTTGTTTGCAATGTTCTGACGTTTCCTATACTATGTAATATGGTCTATTGGAAATAAATAAATAAATAAAAATAAATAAAAATAAAATATTGAGGTGTATACCATCACGATTTGGGTAAATTTGGTCTTGGGACACCGTACGCATATTTCAAGGTGGGATCAACAACGTGCTGTTCACATCTTCGTATATATCTCGATTAGTTCTCTCACGTACGCCGCAACTAGCAGGCAAAATTAAATATCATGCACCAACGATAAAACGACAACGTTGGGCTCAGCAATGGTGCCTATGAATGGCCTTGAGTACTGTTTAAAGAAGAAAAAAATGCAGTAAAATTTACTCATCTATTTTGGTTCTAAAGGGCGGAATTAACAGCGACCTGTTAATATATCGTGCTCAACAATGTACCGTTGGGCCATTGAGGCATATAAAAGCATAAAAATCATAAATCACAAAGGAAACTATTGGAATATGAATAACTTTAAAAAACAATTAAAGACACGTTTACATATTTTATAACTAATGGAATTTTTTATTTCACGTTTGAATAATAAATAAAGTAAAATATAATAAAATAATTTGTTGATATCGCGAATAACCTAATTTCCTAGTATATTCAACCAGAAATCTATTATGTGTGTATATAATATGTCTATTAATTTTCTCTCTTGTAATCAAATAACTATTTCTCTTCTTTTTTTTCTTCTGTTTAGAAATTTTGTTGTAGTTCTTTCTCGATGCTCAATTAGGGCTTTTGTGCATAATACAGGCACAATGTTATACAAATTTTATTGTAAATGTTTTATCTTTATATCTTTTTTTATATATTATAATATTTGAATGTATTATGTATTGCAAAAATAAATTTTATTATATTATCCCATTTTATCCTATTTAGGCAAAAGTTATTCAAACAACGTACACTTTTTAGTTCTATGAAAAAAATCGTTACAACACTTAACGCACCTTAAAAATTAAATTGACAGCATTTAATTGAATAACGAAATTTCAAAAAAGACAAACTTGCGAACATGTTCCTGGAGAAACGACTCATAATTTATGTTATAACATAATAACATTATTTACTACAACGTATTGAGCGTACTCAAAATATTAAAAGCACCCTTTAAATTGGGTATTTCCTTTATATTCCTTTAAATTTAATTACTCTTCTCTATTATGTGTTAGAACAGTGAGATATGAAATTGTTATTGAAGCTAGAAAATGAATGAAATGTCGGTGGTTATTACCAGTGGGCGATACTGTTCTTTTGCTCTTTGATCACTGATATTACTGATTAAAAGTATGCCATTCATTTGTTGAAATAAATGTACCTAATAATTATTAAATTAACATATTTTCAAAGTTAATATACCGGACTAACAAAGAAAGTTAAGTGTGGTCTCCTGGCAGTAACCACCCAAATTTTAGACAATTTCTTAATGCAATTACAATAACGTCTTTCCACGTCTTTATAGTTTTTGCCGTTGGTTAGACCTATACATTAAATAACAATTTTTTGTTACAGGGAGTCAATTGTAATATACCTTCTGCAAAAATACATTCGGCTGATTGTATTTGCTGACGTTTGTCTCCGGAGTCGCTGAAACTTTAGCAGGATACATTTTGGGGTCCAACAGTGGACCCATCGGTCCTTGCCTACTCCATGCCTGTTCTCCGAGCGCTTCCGGGCCAAGAATTCCTCCTTGCTCGCTAGTTGGAGGAACTTGTTTTAAGCAGTGACAAGTACATAACTTATCATCTCTGTACTGGGGTTTATAAATTTGTTCTGGTTCAGGCCTACAATTTTAG
Source organism: Rhagium mordax (assembly GCA_963680705.1). Lineage (NCBI taxonomy): Eukaryota > Metazoa > Arthropoda > Insecta > Coleoptera > Cerambycidae > Rhagium > Rhagium mordax. Next base: position 15,643,995 of record OY796660.1, on the reverse strand, counting down.
AGGGTTTTTATAAAATGTCTTGATGCTTTTCATCACATAAGCTTTTTAATCTGCGGGTTCACCTTAATCCAAGCGTTTTCACGTAAGGCCAGAGATAATCCTTTCTGTAGGTAGTAACAAACTGTCCCATCACCATTTTGATTATTTTGTGAAGTAAAATACCAAAAATTTGAAAATAAGTAAGAAATTATGCACTAGAAATTTTGGGTAAGCAGATCTGTCAAAACTTTTTTAATTATATAAATGACATAATTCTGCGTTCTTTCGTTTAGATTTCCTAGAGTAGGTCGACTCCATAACAACATTGTCAGGGTAAACGAACTTAAATATTTTTGCACATCGTTATTGGAAAAAACGTATTTTATGTATATTTGAACTGAAATACCATCAAGGAGAAATGTGTGAGTTATAGCAACAATGAAATCAAACTTTTTCTTGTCCGGTTGCTGCAATTCCTAGAAATGAATCAGATCCAATCTTTGTATAAATCATTTAATTTTAACTACATTTAAGTTTCCTTGGTATTTCACAGAAATTATCGATACTGTTTGTTTTAAATTAAATATACACATTATTAATAGATAAATTAATACGTTTCAATGTGGAAATAAATTTAATATCTCCAACTTCTCTTTTTGCCAAAGTGTCGAAACCTCCGCCAGGTTATATATGATAAACGACCGATTTGATTGGACACTGACGTCACTAGCATATGATATGCAACTCAAGACGTATTTATAGCGCTGATATGTGTACAAGAGAGTACGATTTAAATTTAGATACACGCACTGTTCGCGTTACTGAGAGAAACCGCTATTGGATGTGATTAATTTTGTAGTGAAGGGAAACCTCGTCTCGGTTTATTTCATATTTCACTTGAGCTTTGTGAATTTTTTTATTGAAATATTCATATGAAGGCAATGCAAGGAAGCTCATCATTCACTTAACCATCTGGTTACTTACCTTGAAATTGATTTATTTTTAAATTAACGTACGTAAGTTAGTCAGTTCAGTGAATACATTTAGTATTTTATTCGTAAAATAGGATAAAATAAAATTGCAGGGGTACCGCTTTTGTCTTAAGGATGACTAAATAATTGGATAATTTAGTTACACGATGGCTTTTTGACTTAACTCAGTAAATAAAGAAAATGTATGACCAAATAAAAGATGAATGAAAAAAATATATTAACACCTAGAATAATCACAGTGGTTGTGGGACAGTTTCTTGCTACCTAGAGAAAGGATTATCTCTGATTTTAGGGAAATTTATATTTTCCTTAAAGGAAAGGGGCACAGAGATGCCGAAGAATTTTCCGATGCAGATTTTTTAATAAAATACTTAAGGGAAATTTTTTAAAAGCTTATTGCGTTGATTCTCTCTCTGTAGGAAAAAACATGCACCTATTGCAGTGGATGGAAAAAATTTCAGCTTTTATAAAAAAACTCAAACTATGGAAAAGAAAAACGAATGAAGATGCGAGCAAGGAGTGTTTCTTTATATTGCAGCAGTTTTTGACCTCAAATGGAGTTGATTTCTCTCAAGATATTATGAAATGCATTTTTGAAGAACACTTATCACAGCTTATCACCTGCTTTGAGAAATATTTTCAGAATGAAAACGTCCATAAGTTTGTATGAGTTCAAGCTCCATTCAACACTAGTGCTCCACCTGTATTTATTTCTGAAGAAGAAGAGAGTTGTCTTGCGACAATAGTTTGTAAGCGAAATTTGGCGGCATAAAATTGACCGAATTTTGGATTTCAGTAGAAGATGAATATCCCCTTTTAAGTGATAACTTCTATTTGTGCGAGCTGAGTTTTCGGCGGTCGCTGTGATAAAAAGCAAGTATCGAGCAACTATCAATGTAGAAAAGGAAATGAGAGTGACCGTGTCCAGTTTGATTCCAAGATTTGAAAAAATGTGCAGTGATCTGCAGGCTCATCCATCTCATTAATTTAATGTTAGTGAATAAATATAATAAATTAATAAATTCGTTCAATAATGCAATTCTTTCTATTGTTATACATGTTTTATTTATTTTCATATCTTACTTATGGTTAGTCATGCTTTGACTTAGGGAAGGACGCCTTGGGAAAACCTTGGTTCAAAAATGGCGCCGAGAGTCGAAAAAGTTTTGGAACCACTGCTATAGTCCTCCTTCCATAGGTTTCAACCTAAAATAAGATGAGATCTTTCTAGGTTTTCTACATCAATAGTATAAATAATGGGGTAGAGTACTGGCTTCTTAACAATTTTAATGATGGCGGTTTTAGTTAATATCGCAGGCCAAATTTACTAACTTTCCGACATTATTATTTGCTCTAAAATTACTCTTCATGAAAACAGAAGCCATAGAATTTATTGAATAAATTACTCAAATTTTCAAATATCCTTCAAAAATAGGAATCACTTTTAGGTAAAAATGTAAGTAGTAAAATTATTCCAAATGTTAATTATATTCTTAATTCGCTTCGAATTTTTTTTCATGGCGTTAGGCGATGATACCTCTTATCCACAATGTCCAAAAATATGAACTCAAATGTATACAAATGTTTGAAACACTCGTATTTTATAGTTAATTGTATAAACTTAATTAAAATTGTATATTTTAGTTTTTAGACAGGAAAACATTGGGATATCGGTTCGCATGTTTCAAATTTAAAATTAGTCATGGTTGGTAATTTCTTATCGGCTACTTTGTTTCTGTATATTGTTCGTTCCTTGAATAATTAATTAATCAGAAGTTATAAAACATCGATATCCACAATGCATTACTTCAGCACTTAGTTTATTTATCATTTAAACATCATTTAATATTAATTGCTTTTTTTTAAATCTAATTTAGGTTTGACAATATTTTCAGTCTCTTTTATTTTATTGGAGATGGAGTTGATTGTTTTGTTAAAACAATTTTCTTTGAATTGTTTAATGGTCAGTTTATATTCCCTTTTTATAGTATCAAATCGGATATAAACATTTTTTTGGATCTTCTGTTTCCTTTATTTCGTATTTAAATTCGTTAAATTTATTATTTTCAAAACCATCTAGCCGGAAGTAAAACTGATTAGGTCTTTTATATTGGCAAATGTAAAATAATTACTGAAAATGTATTATGGTCACAAGTTCATGGCCTAAAATATTTTTTCAATAATACAACCACTACTTGACAATGTTTTCTTCCGATTGTACGTGTCAGATATATATTTTCCAATAAATAGCATTTGCTTCCAATTTATTCTTTAAATAAATCGATACCTATTTTTTGTTTGGCTGGCGTTTTACGATTCACTGCCAAAAGCAACATGTCAGTGGAAAAAGTCGTCATTAATGATATCAAACTTGATATTGCCGATGACATCTTCACACGTCTCAGCACGTGGATGCTATATATGTATTATTAAATTATTCAGATCTATTATTCCATGTTTTTTGAGTTTTATGAATTTGTGAATATATTCTCTCTGGTGTAGAACATTGTAGGTACTTCCTTATAAAAAATATTTGAAAATTCTTAGCCAGGAAATAATCTTCAACAAAACTTTAGAAAAATTTAAGAAATCAAGGCAATTCCTTTTCCACTGCATACATATAAACTCACAAAAATATATTTTTTACGGTATGCATTTTAGATTTAGTAAAAATTTAATTTTATGATTATAATGATTCCCCACGTAATCTTTCAGCTTAAAATTGGTTATCTATCTATGCTTAATAGACAATTCCTATGAGGAAGTGATGGAGGTAAGATATAAAGGTAAGTGGGTATTCATTGATCTTGACACCTGCAATCACATTATCTCCAGTATATCAGAGTGAAATTATTAACACCTTAAAAATTAGTTTTCAAACTAAACTGCATCAAACAAAGATTAGGTGATCCTCTTACTCCAGGAAAGCTCAATAAAGGTGAAACGTAACGTACGTCGTGTAAAAGAAAAGAAAAGGAATTAAAAAAATTAAAGCATTTAAATTCAATGGAAACATTTTGGGATGGATCAATAAACTCTCTTGATTCATCTTTCTCATTGACGGTATTGATGCTGATGCCATTGAAACAGTTTAGCTTCAGGACTGCACCCATTGAGAGAAACAATTCTGCACACATTGCCAGCCCGAAAGTTCAGGAGATTAATTATTTCACTGCCACTTTTAAACTTGATGATGCATTCGAAATGAATGTTGCTTGGCAGCTCCTTCTATTACTACGAGGGAGGCAAAATTTGGTTCAATTGTTGTGAATTTTGTGAAACAATTGAACTGATGCTGTCAAAGATTGGTCCGCAACGATTAGCGTGACATTAACTAAGATTTAATTTTTATATTTATATATTCTCAATTTCGGTAAGAATAGTAAGTAGTTTCATGGAGTATTTTGTTGGCTAAAGGAAATTATCCAAAGCCTTTAAAAAAACTTTTATATAATATTTTTAATTTAATAACCCTTTTCATTAGAAATTGTGTGCACTTTAATTTTTATTAAAACTAAGTATATTTTTTTGGAGTCAATATTTCACAAGAGATTTATAAAAAACGTAATTTTCTAAGACGGCGGGTTAAGTTTGGATTTTATAGGACTTTTAATACGTTAAAGATTAGGTAATATCTCTCTCAATTTTCAAAACTATCCATTTTTTATTTAGAAATGAAGTACTTCACAAACCAATGAATTTTTTGAAACCAATGAAATAGATTTAAATTAATTTCGTGATGATTATTCGCCGAAAGCCTTTTTGTTTCGGATAAAATTTATTACTATTAGTTTAATTTAAAAACTTTACAAGTTTTATTTAAGTTAAATCAAATAAATATCTCAGCGGGTTTCTTATTGAGAATGCCAGTTTTATTCTAAACATTGGGAACTAATTGTAGAACATTTACTGTTCCTTTTATATGCAGATATATAAATAATGGCACGAAATTTCAACAATATTAAATCACGTGAGCTTTTCTTAATTATGGATCCCATCATTGAATATTTCATCTGCAGAATATTTTTCATCTTATTGGCGTGAACATATTCCATTAAAAAGATGACAGCAGATTAAAATATTCACGGTTTGTATAATGTAGTTTACCACCAACGTTGTCTTAAATTTATTAAAACCACGTTCTGTTCCCACTCCTAATACCCGATTTTATAGAAAATCTAAATCTATCATCATTAATGAATTTATTTCTTGTTATTATAAAATACAATTTTGATAATTTAGTTTTACTAAGTTGTTTTTTCTATTATTAAGAATCTTTAGAAGGTAGTTTGCATCATAATTTTAAATCAAAGTCAAGGGAAAAAAGACTACCTTATCGCAACATTCTATAGTTTGAAAAATGACAATCAGTCTATATTCATCGTAAGTATCAAATTATACAAAAGAACATATTTTTCCTATATTATGACATCATGGGCACTATACAAATAAATAATAAGTACTTCAACAAACCACGAAATTAATTTACGTTGTGTAATAAACAAGTCTCAAAAGGGTTATTTATACTTTTTTAAGGATATTTTTTTATATTATATATTTTCGTTCTATTTCTCCAGTTTGTCGGTGATTTAGAATTATAAATTTGGTGGTGCTGTTTATAAGTAAATATGAGCAGGCAAAGCTAAAGATCATACGGTAATTATATGTGGATTTCTGTAAACTTCCCTGTCGTTAAATCTTCTTTCGGGTAAAATAAAAACGTTTTCGGGATTCTAAATTTATAACATAATTAACTTTCTGTGAAGTGCCATTGTGCAGTTAAAATTAGATATCCCCTAGCTGTCATAATTAGCAGTAAGTAATTTTATCATTCCAGAAAAATTTGCAAATAGATTTTAAATGGAACGTCTGGCATACTTACTTATGAGTTACAATTTAATTTTGTAAATGGTTGTTTCTATCATTAACATTTGCTTTGATGAAGTTGGGAGGGTGAATATTTATAGTCCATTTACCATGGGTTTCAACTTTAATGTTTGGAGATACATGTATTTCATTTGTAAAATTAGATTACAAAAAGTTTGCAGGGGTAGGGTACCGCAGCTTTGTCTTAAAAATTGCTAAATAATGTAATTTATGTACCTGGTGTTTTTGGTTAATCTCTCAGTAAATAAAAAAATTATCAGTTATATGTATGTGACCAAAAGAAAAATGAGGAAAGTTTACGAAAGATAATTTCAAGCAGTTTTTCATAGCTACAGCGGTTTTCGTTTAAATCATTAAAGAGCATTGTGAGTACATTGCATTAAAATCATGGATGAACGGAACAGTATACCCAGCCGTAGGCTTTCAAAATTACATGCGTTCTTAGAAAAAAAAAATCTATAATATCTATTGAGTCAAATAAAATAAAAAAATATATTTTGGAAAGCTTCTGATTTATAATTTATTTATTGCCAAGCAGTTCCTCTGATTTATATTGTTGAACAATTGATTGAAAAATTCAGTTAACGGGGTGGGGGCAATAGTGCGTCGGACTTCGATAGCTCGAGTTCTATGATAGCTAGAAATTTATAAAAAAATACAAGTAAACTAGATAAAAAAGTCTATAACCGGAAATTATTTTAGAATAAACAGGACGAGCCAAGACCATATTAGAGGATCAATTTATTTTTAAATGGAATGCTATGTATACAGGGACGGATGGGTAAGGAATATCAGTCCGGGAAATTATATGCAAGCAGCCCCATGGTCCCACTCCAAGAGACAAAATTAAAAATATTGCGTTTAAAAAATCATAAAATAAGCATGATTATTATTATTAAAACCAATAGGGTAAAAAATAACAAAAAAATAATACTTTACTAAAACATTAAGAGTAAACTTTGGTACTTAAAAAAATGGATAAACTAGAAAACAACGACGACTCCACCGAATACCGAATCGCCGCAAACACGGTGCAGTGCACTAACGTCGCACAGTGGCCCCCAACTGACTTTTTCAAATTCATCTACAGGTCTTAATAGTTAAGCAATCGGAAAGTTTTCTTTTTAAATCTTCGTTTCTTAATTTCCAATCGATCTGTTATGCCAGATTTTCGATTTCTGTGACCGATTTTTCGAAATGTTCCAAGGAAGATTAAATTTTTACCAAGAATCGTCTTTTTTATGTAAATATGACTTTACAAACTGAATTTCTTAAGTAATCGCGACAATTTTTTTTAAACCTTTTTTTTTAATTGCCTATCAATCTGTCGAGGTAAATTTTCTATTTTTGAAACTAATTTTTAAAAAATTTCCAAAGAAATTTGAATTTTCATAAACATTTTTGAAAAATTAAGGGCAACAATCGAATATCTAGCTCGACAGATCAATAGGCAATAGGCAATACTACTACTAATATTTACACAAAAAGACGTTTTTTTATGAAAATTCAAATTTCCTTGGAAAATTTAAAATAATTAGAGACAGAAATCGAAAATCTGGCATGACAGATCGATAGGCAATTAAAAAACAAAGACTAATTTGAAAAAAGAAAGTCATTTTGCCACCGGCCCTTCGGGTATTTGCCTGAATGCCCGGACTTCCCATCTGTCCCTGTATGTATAACAGTCTCTAACTCCGTTCACTGCTATATTATTATTGATTATCTCCTAACCATTTGGATGTAGTGAATTTTTTTGTTGCAATAATGCCATCTGCAGTTGCATATTAAAAAAATCACTACAGTCCCAATTATGAGACTATAAGAAAAAAATATGTAAATACTAGTTACGAAACATCTAATTAATGTTTTTGAATCATTTTACCTTCCTAAAAATATGCAGAGTGGCCAAAAATGATTTTTCAATTTAGAGTTTTTTGAATTGATTTTTCTCAATGAAACACCCTCTGTATGTTTTTCGACGATGTGGTGCAGAAATGAAAAACGAACCTTTCTTTGTTTGTACATATATATTTACATGACATTTCAAAAGCGCATAGAAATGCGTGTCAATCAAATTGGGCAACATGTGGAGCACTTATTATAATTTATTCTCTTGAATTATTTGACAGTACTTCTATTTTTTCAACTAATTCTTGATTTTATACTTGTTTATTAAGTCGAAAATGATTACAGATAGTACTTGAATGAAATCCCTATCAGTGTTGTTAAAAAGATTATATCTTTTATAGCAGATCTTTGAAAAAATTATTTATAAAAGATTATATTCATATATAAAAAAAATTCTCATTTTAACGAACACCCAGTATGGCTTTTTACCAAATTCTTCAACTGAACATGCTATATATAATGCCCTCTTTTTTATCTCTGATTGTATCGACAAAAAGGAAAAGGTAGCTGAAATATTTTTTGATTTTATACGGGCTTTCGATACAATAAATCACAATTTGCTGTTGTATAAATTAGAAAACTATGGAGTGAGAGGGGTCAGTTTGCATCTACTACGATCATATTTGAGTAACAGAACTCAACAAGTATTAATTAAGACAACTTCTGATGGATGCGTAGTAGAGACTTTCTCAGAAAAGGCAATAATATCGCAAGGGGTACCACAGGGTTCCATCCTAGGCCCCTTACTTTTTCTTTTATACGTCAATGATATGCCCCATTTCATTGAGCTTCAATATTTCTATCAATTTGCAGATGACAGTACATCGGTAGTAAATACTAAAACTCAACAAGATTTGTCACCGAAAGGTAATTTAATTGTAAAAAGAATGTCAGTGTGGTCAAGGAATAACTCAGCTAATCTAAATCCTGAAAAGAAAACATATTTTAATAAAAATGCAAATAAGACTGAATCCATCTATGTAAAAATAAATGGAAAATCGATCCCAAATTCAGAATCGACAAAATTCTTGGGCATTACTATTCAAAATACCTTAAGTTGGCAAGTGCATATTGACAGTTTAATATCTAAATTAAAGTCTGCAATATATGCCTGCAGATTCATAAGACAACAAGTCTCTCTTGAATCAATAAAAATTTATTATTTTTCTTACATCCAGTCTCTTTTAAATTATGGTGTAATATTCTGGGGCGGCGATACAAATAGCTCGCGACTGTTTGTAATGCAAAAAAGGTTTATTCGAAATATGTTGGGAGTATCTCAACTCACATCATGCAGACCTTATTTTACTTCATTGGGTATAATGTCCCTCCTTTCATTATATATTTACCGTCTAGTAAATTTTGTAAAATCTAATATACATCTATTCACTTATAACTATGAAATTTATAATAATATGGCAACTAGAGGTGAAAGTTTCGAATACCTCGACATAATACTACTTCTTTCCAAAAAAATGTGACCTACAGAGCTATTAAAGCGTATAATAATCTTCCCTCAGAAATCAAGGATATAACTAATGCAAATAAATTTAAAAATAAAACTAAAAAATTCTCTCTAAACCACTGCTATTACTCCTTCAGTGAATACATAAATTCATAGCTTGAATTTTTTCTATTATATCATTCTGCCAAAGAGATCTCTAGCAAGATTATAGTAATTAGGGTATAAATTAGTTATTGTTGTTGTACCTTGTATTATTGTTGTACCTTGTAATATGGTTTTTTTTCTCTTTTACTATTTTGTACTTTCCGTACTATATCGTACTTTTTGTATTTTATTAACATATGTAGACATTTGTTTTTTTTTTCTGACAATGCTGATATTCAATTGAATCAATAGCAATAAAGATTTATTATTATTATTATTATTATTATTATTATTATTATTACTTACATACAAGAAATGTTCGTTTTTTATTTCTACATCACATTGCCGAAAAACATACAGGATGTTCTATTTGAAAAAAAGGAGAAAATTCTATTCAAAAAGTTCTAAATTGAAAAATCCATTTTGGCCACCCTGTACATTTTTAGGAAAAGAAAATGGATCAAAAACATTAATTAGATATCTCGTAACTAGCATTCACATATATTTTTCTTATAATCTCATAATTATTGTGACTGTAGTGATTTTTTCAATGAACCTGTGGAGTGCATTATTTCATTTTGGATGTGATAAAAATGAAAATTTGTTGCAAAGTATTAAATTAATAATAATTTCTTTAACATAAAACATTTTCAAAAAGGGAAATTGTTAGTATTTTTACTTATAAATAAAAATAAAAAGGTATTTCATTAACAAAAAAATATTTTCACTGTTAAAACTAAAAGTGTTATTAAGTATACAAATTTATTTCACTAACAAACATTTTTCAATTTAAAACAAATAATTGCATGAAGAAGAAAGTGATTCCTAACAAATATTAAAAATATCGATATCGATTGAGATTGCGTTGAATTACTTACATCGAACTTACTCGAACTCTTTTCCACACCACCTAGGAGGTAGAGTTCTAGGTGTGTTCTGTTTTTACGTGATATCCTCACATAGGGCCTAATCCACGTTCAACAAATTTTTTCAATTTTTTTGACTTTTTGTCGGCAATCCAGCGTTTTCCAATTCGGAAACTGAATAATCATCCTCGTCAAGGGGAGTTTCTATATATATCATTCACAAGTTTTTCCATAATTGGTTTTACAGGAGCATGAAATGAGTTTAAGTACCACATGTGTGGTTCTTTTCCAGCCTCATTTTTCTGGGTTTGGATGTTCTCCAAGCCATGCTTGGACTTGGTGATATGTCCTAAACAAATGGAGACGAGCAACTGCTTGTGTTATGGAGGTAATGTCGCTAAGTTGGAATTTATTTTCTTTGCTGATTAAATAAATCGTTTATAGTGGTGGAAGAGTTAATTGAATTTTCTGTAGGAGTACCTCCCAATAATGCGATGGAGAACTAGTCTGAGCAATAATATTTTGGTCAATATTTTTTTTTTAAACAATTTCACTGCCTTAAATCGCTGTAGATTGCCTTTCAACGTTTTAGACACTGTACACTGCTGACGTATCATAACCACTGAACTCATAGAGGAATAAAATGTTGTCAGCCACATATTGCGTGTATCGAGGACAATGTGAGTTGTAACGACACATAGACTTGAACTTGCCGTTACACCATTGCTTCCCTTATCTCTTTCTTTACTTAAACTCATTTCGTGCAGATGTAAAACCAATTGTGGAAAAGCTTGTAGATGTATCTAAGCAGGCCTCATATGCTTAATCATTTGCTCCAACTGCAGTGGAAGATCGTGCGACAACGTTCCACAAGTGGTAGATGAGAACGAACATGATGAAAATAATGAAGAAGAGAATGATAGAACATAGACAAAATGTATGATGAAACAGATTACCTATAGAAACTCCCCATGACGATGATAATGATTCAGTTTTCGAATTAGAAAATGCTAAATGAAAATAAATAAAAATTTTTGTTGATCGTGGATTAGGCCTAAAAAATGATCGCGCCTAGAACTCTACCTCCTGGGTGGTGTAGAAAAGGGTTCAAGTATTAACAACTGTATAAGTAATTTAACTTTAGTAAAATTTATAGATACGTTTTACAAGATCGATAATAACTTCTTTTTCATAAAATCAACAGTTTACGAGATATTTTGAAAAAACATTTCAAAAAAATTTAAGACATTGTATTTAAAAAAGTATTGATTTACAGAAAAAGGTATCTAATAAAAATAAATGGGAAATGTATTTCTGAACATTAAAGGTCTCTAATAATTTTAGAAGATTAACGGTTTCCTAGATAATAGCAATAATAGCGTGTTTTCCAATGTGCGGCTAACACTGGTCCCTACTAATCCCTCATGCCAAAGGCGACCCTAGAATTTTTGTTTGAAAATTAATTTGATTGGAGTAACCACTTTATGGACAGCAGGAGTTGTTGGGTATTTACTGTGATAGCCAAACTGGCAGGAAATTATAATTGAATATTATTTATCTTATCTGTATAAACAGAAAGTCGCGCTTTTGGTATAATTCCAATAACCGTCGCTAAAATGGGAATTGTAGAACTCAGCAAGGATCACCTTATTTAAATCGTACTACCGTAAATTTAAGGGCTTCAGGAAAACTATTTGTTGAAAAATTGCTTGATAAATTTATTTATGGAATGACAGGAGACAAACAAGATGATGAAAAATATTCGAAAATTAACGTAAGAAAACGTAAAATTCAAAGCAAAAATAACACTAATTAGGGATACGAAATGAAGACCAATGAAGACCTGTCCCAAAAACTCTGTTTTTGTTATTTTCAGTCTAGTTGAAAATAATTCTTCCCATTTTTTAAAACAACAACAGTAGGTACCTATATTTGTATAAATTTAAAATTAAGGGTGCTATACGTTGACTATAAAAAAAAATTTCATTTAGAGCACTCAAAATACATAGAAAACACACTCTTTAATATATGTATAGTTGTTTAGTATTCAGGTCTGGCCTATATTGACTATAACGTGGTTTATACACAAACAAACAGATATTCATCTGGACAAATATTTTGGTTAACATTTTGGTTATCATCACAAGACCTCAAAACACCATTAAAAATAATTGTCACTAAACGATTTATCTCGCACAAGTAATATTTAGTTATTTCATTATTGTTTGGTAATATTTTGCATACATGCATGCATAAAACATTGCGTAGTATCAAAGAATTTGATGTTAACAAAAAAGTAAATAATTAAATATGTGGAAGTCAATGCTTGCTCCTCAGAGTCGTTACTCAAGAATTTAATAATAGACGTAAGCAGAACCATCGTGTTTATTTTTGTGCAGTGACACAATGTTTGTTTTTAGGTATAGATACCTTTAACGCAGTTTGCAACAATTAAATTGACACTGAGATGTTTACATATTGATAGTTATTTGCACTTATCTATTCTGGTTTTCATAATTATGTCACAGCTGAGCTTATTTCTCGACATTTCTAAGTAATAATTACACAGCATATAAATCTATTAATTGGTAGGATATATTTCTGTATCACGGCTATAAAAATCTAATATCCCACAAATGAAAAAAATCTCTTATTAATACACGAAAACACGTTAATTTGAAAATGAAAATTAAAATTAATAGATATACTTAATAGAATATTTTATTTTCCATGTCACATAAACAAGGATAACCAAAATGTAGTCAGTAAAAAAAAAAAATACACAGCGATTATTATTTGTCAAGACCGTACTGACAGAACTGGGAGAGTGCTTGAAAAAATAAGTGCAAACCAGAAAATCGAAAAATAATTTCTCAATAATAGAAGCAATAAAAAAAACTGGAATCACCAATATAGCATTCCTTGTTCATGTGGCCAAATTTACAACGGAGATATTAAAATACATACAAACACCAGGCTTAAAAACATATCAGTGATATAAAAATTGGAAGCCAATAAATCTGCAGTTGCTGAGTTGAAAGGAACCCGGTCAATGGATAAAATTTTACGAAATCGAAATGTAGCATCGACCAGAAATTATTGGTCTAGCACCGGATCAAAGCCACGCCTCTCTTTAATGTGAGCTAAATGGTTCGCATAAATGGCCAAGTGCTATTGATGAAAGTAAACCTCACGTACCAATGTCACTGGAACGACCTGCCAAACGTAAACTTGAGCCCATTTCAGAAGACCAAGAAAAAAAAGTCGAAGCACTTTTACGTTTAAGCACGTTTAAGTAAAATATCTCACTTGCTTTAAAGCTAACTGAAAAATATAGTTTATAGTAAACAAAAAAAATATAGTCTTCTTTAAAAATTATGCAAAAATATCCAAAATATGTGGTTGCTTTCCAAGTTCTTGGAACTAGATATTTTTTCTAACCGAATTATGAACTGAATATAATAGAGCAGTTTGTTTATAAAATTTACAACGCAAAAAGCTGTCATGAACTTAATAATTTTCGCTACTAGTAAAGTTTATTACCGACGAAAAATTACTTTCAATTACCATTTCGTAATACTAATAAAAAAATTACGTACTTTTTTTAAAATTTGTTTAACTTTCAGATGCTCACCTTCGCACATTTTTAAAGAATTTCTTATTAAAACTTTAACTATATTATCTGCAAGAATTAACCTATTAACCATGAGTTAAAGTCCTCGTTTCAGGAGTAGATGTATATTTAAACTTTTTCTTGTGAAGTATTACCAGGAATCACCGTACACAATTATTCTCAGAGGTAATGAATTACCTTGTATCAATAATTTTTTTTAACGTTTTTCTTTCAAGTTTGATAAACCAAAAATTTAAAATTTAGAATCTTGTCAATATGGTTTTTAAGAATCCTGTAGGTGATAAAAAGGTGTAAATGATTTATACAGTCCGTGTTTTTTAGTATGTTAACATAATTAGGCATCTGTTTTAATTTACAGCTAGTCATCCTTGATTTAAATCTCGAAATAATTAGGTAACGAAAAGCAGATTTTTGGCTCATCGATATATAAGTATTCTAATATGAACTGGGTATAAGATTAATGAGAATTTATTAATAATGATTAGTATAGTTCGTAGTATAGATATATTTTAGGTAACGAGTTTATTCTGTTACTAGTGCTCTCTGCGAGTGATTCGACTAAAACAAATCAGTCAACAAATATAATTTTTTAATGGTTCAATAACATACTTTATTAATTGTCATTACGTGTATTGATAAAAAAAAAGTTAAAACATTTTTTCTTAAACTTGTTTTTCTCAAAGAAGTCGTACTAAACAGTAAAAAACAATTTCTTTTTTGGTAAAGAATTTCATTTACCTACGACTGCAAGAAAAGCAAGGTGTGCGCGCACCCCCCATTCCTACCCTGTTCATACAATCATACGTACCTACAATCATACAAAGTGTGCACGCCTTGCTTCTCTTGCAGTCGTACATAAAATTCTAAGCTAAAAAAGAAATAATATTCTACTTTTCAGTACGACTTTCTTAAGAAAAGCAAGATAAAAAAATATTTTTTAATTTTTTTAATATATTTAACAATTTGGATAGTAATTCTATGGTAGCTGGTTTTTATGATTAGTTAAACAAAATTATTTCAACCAATGTAAAAGAATAGACAATTGACAAAAAATATCCTATCTGGTTTTCTTCTGTAACAAAAAAAATTATAAATTTAAAAGAGAATTCACGAAAGAAATGGAAGAAATTTAATAACAAGCAAGATTATGTCATATTTTCTTTGCTCAGAAAACAATTAAAGAAACAAATTAATTTAGACTACGCTGTTTATATATCTAGAACAGAAGAAAATTTACGAACAAATATAAAATGTTTCTGGTCCTTTATCTCGAACAACCAAAAAGAGCAATCATATAAAAACAATATAGTTAATGCTGATCAGGATATTTGTGATGCTTCTTCTGATTTTTTTCGACTGCTTACGTGTCAAATGTTTTGCCTGCTAACATAACACCTGATTTAAATGTAACGGATAATTCTTCTGTAAACCACTTAACTAAGGAGCAAATTTCAAGTCGAATAAAGAAACTTGGTATTTCTAAAAGCTGTGGCCCAGATAATATACCTGCAATTTTAATTAAATCGTGTGTTAATTCTCTGGTAGAGACCCTGTATATAATATTTAGTACATCTTTAAGTGAAAGTAAATTTCCAGAAATGTGAAAACTAGCTAATATTACCGATCCATAAAAGGCCTGGTTGAAAATTACAAAGGAATCTCTTACTTGTGCATATTTGGTATTTGAAGCTTTAATTACAGACGAATTATTTTTTATGGTTAAGAATAAACTGTCATTGCATCAGCATGACTTCTATAAGGGGACGCTCTACAGTTACAGCCCTTTTACCATTTGTACAGAGTGCCTTGGAGTCAATGGGCGAGCGACATCAGGTGGATGCAGTGTACACCGATTTTTCTAAGGCTGTTGGCAAGGTTCATCATGATACTTTGATGACAAGGTTGGAAAGTTTCGGTGTGCATGGTAGTCTACTAAGGTGGATTTACTCGTAATTGACGAACATAACTCAAGTCGTTAAATTAAATAACTATACATATAAGGAAATTATGGTAATATCAGGAGTACCACAAAGCTCTCATTTGGAGCCCTTGCTGTTCTCAATTTTTAGTGATGATGATTATACGCAGATGATATAAATTTTTTTTCGGTAATCGACAATGTCAACCAACAGCTATCATTACACGAAGATTGAAACAGATTTTCTGAGTTCTGTTCGTTACTTAGGCTTCATCTCAATCTTAAAAAGTGCTTCACAATAACATTTATGCGTAATCCTGCGATCCTTAAATATTAGTATACTATAAATAATTGTGCTTTGGAGTCTGCAAAGGATGAAGGACCTAACTTCACTAATTATAAATTTACCAAACGCCGGTTTTTAAATACATATACTTACAATTTAGATTTTCATAAAATTGATTCCCTTGAAAATAGAAAAAAAATATAATACAAAATATTCCTGTTTAAAGTAGTAAACAACATCATCGATTCTTACTGCGTAAGCAAACTTTCATATATTGTGCATAATTATTCTGTCAGAAATCAGTACTTTTAAATTAGATAGAGCCAACACTAATAATCTTTTGAATTCACCAAAGGAGAAAATGCAAGAAATCGATAATTTTTATCATTTTTCGGAAGTCGACATTTTTCACTCGTCCTTATCCACAGTGAGAAAACAATGTGTAAATAATAATAAAAGAGTGACGTTTAATAGGGTTAAATAATACAAGAGATAAGAATAATGCCGCAGACCCCAAAAAAGAAACATGATGCAGCTACGGACACGTGTTTCGGAGTTATTGCTCCTCATCAGCGTAACGTAGCTTAAACAATGGATCTGTGTAATAAGATCAGAACAATAACTAAAGGTTAGAAAACACAGTACACAGTACTCAAATTCGTGCTTTCGTGCATCATGGACCACGATTGCAGCCTCAAATGACAGCAGTCGGCACATTGAGCTCTATGCGTACTGCTCTATTTCTACCTAGGCAAATATAAACAAAAGAGTGTCGTTTAATAGGGTTAAATAATACAAGAGATAGGAATAATGCCGCAGACCCCAAAAAAGAAACATGATGCAGCTACGGACACGTGTTTCGGAGTTATTGCTTCTCAAGTCAAATAATTGTTATATTTGAATTTGGTGTATTTTTTACTATTCTTATTCTTATTTTTATAGTTATTTATCTCTTCCTCTATGTTTATTTTTCGTATGTCTATCTTTCGTAGCAGTTAGTACCTACTTAGATTTATTTTTATATATATTTTTTTGATGTTATATTATCTTTAGTTCTGAAGCAGAAAATTTTGTTTTTAAAAATTTTTTGTAATTTTTTATAATTTTTTATTGTATGCGCAATCCTGTAATTGGAAAGTTTACTTTCTGTTGGGTTTCCAAACTGGGAAAATAAATAAATAAATAAAATAGATTTTTTTTACGGGAAACTATTGCTCGTTCTGAAGAGAAACTGTAGAAAGACAGTTTTTGCATAAGAACGTCTAAAATTTAAAGGGGTGGAAAAAAATTTACTCTATGTTGGATATTTTTCGAGAAATTCATAAAAAATTTTTTTGGGCTAAGTTTCAATTTTCTATAAAAAGCTATCACCCGTTACCTGTAAACTATTTCTTCTGCAATGTCTTAACCTACCTTTAGCCAAGTTTTCAGAGACTTTAGTCGTCTCTTTAGGTTGAGCCTCTGCTTCCTCAATAGTTCCAGTTCCAGTCAATATTTCGAATTGGTTTGTTCTTCTTGCATTAATTTTTTAGCATTTAAAATGAAAAATATCTACTTAAAAGCAGATAGTATTTAAATTTGTTGTAAAATAGACTATAAATTCCATTTTGAAATTAAATTGTGATGAAACTCTTTTTTCACAAAATATTTTATTATAACCTTTTTCTGAAAACAAAAATCAACATTTTCTATGAATAATAATATTAAAAAACGAGCAAACCCAATACCGAATGATTGACAATTTCAAATAATAAAACCACTCACTTTTAAGGCGTATAATGTTGCATGTGTTGTGCTCTAGAAAGCAAGTGTAGAATCAAATACTTTTCCTATTTAGACTACTATACTTTACATCTTTCCGCATTCAACTAAAAATTGTTAGTTGTACAATTTGTTTTTGTCTTACAGCTTCCTCACAATTCTCAACGCCATTTGTTTTTCCTTCAGTTCTAATAATAACAATAACTACCTAATACAATTATATTGCTTTAATTATTAGCAGTGTTGTATACGAATTACATAATAAAATGTTATTGACTATCGCCAAAATCTAAATATCTTTTATCAACTTAAAAAAAAATCTGCAGTAATTAGATAAATAAGACAGATAAATAACTCACATTGGCACATTCTTCTCATCAAATCGTCCAATTTTTTCTAAGGATACATTAATATTTCTTATAAGTTTCTTGCGTTGGTGTATATCAAAAAGGTTGCTTTTAAAGAGTGACTAATGCATAAAATGACTAGTACTGAAAGAATTTCGATTTAATATAATTAAAAGCTCCGTCAGAATATTGCAATTTAAGATATTGTGATCAATATTATTTCCACATTTATCATCAGTGGTGGGGCTTTATTTTGTAAATTTTATTTACACATTTTGACGGCGGCTAATTGGATAACTCTCTTTGCACTTCTTGACCCCTGTTTTTCTTTGGAACTTTGTCATCAATATCGTCCCAATTTATTTTAATTCCTAAATTCTTTCATTCACGAAAATAGCTTCCAATTTCCACCCCCAATTGACAAGTTTTTATTTAATATTTATTTTTATTTTAAAATTTTTTGTAGAGAAATTTCAGCCAAAAATACCGCGTGTAGTAACTCATAAAATAAGTGAATAAAAACAACTCAAAAACAAATTATTTTATTGAGAATATTATTTGACTATTTCCAGGTATACGTTAATTTTTGAAAGTAATAATATTAATTTTTAACATGCGGTACTTTTGAATGAAAGGTACAGGCCCATTTTAGGGGACGCTGAATACAGTGACGTACTTAGTTTTCATGTAAAAAAATATCATTAATACGATTTCTTGAATTTTCACCCCAAAAAATTGCAAAGCAAGCCTTGATTTTTATGATAGAAATCTATCGATTTGGCACAAAATGCAGATTTCCATGAGCAACAATCTAAAAAAAAAGTTGATCAAAATCGGACGAAAAATAGCCACTTTACAGAGATGTCCCGCTTTCAAATGGGTCACTCTATAAATCCTGAAAATAAACCATTTTTGATCAATTGCAATGTTTCGAAAAAACTTTATTTTCATTATCGTAACTGATTCCTTAAAAATATACGTCAAAGGAAAAATTTTACATTTAAATAATACATGAAATAATTTAAAATATTATTTAAATGTAAAATTAGTATATCCTAATATTTATTGCTAGTTTTAATTATATTTATTAATTTTATATATGAAAATGCAGTGCTTTGTGTATAAAAAGTTTAAAAATATAGCGAATTATAGCATCATAATCACATACGACGTAAAGCACTTTAATGACAATGGGACTCGGCACAAATCACAACAACCGCTAAAAAAGTTGAACGCCCTTCAAAAAATTCTGAAAATCAAGTCCAACTATTTCAGAATTACTAAATAAAAACAGAAAAACCAAAAGAGAAAGAACAAAACTTAAAGATATCGTTTTGGCTCGGTTTCACACTGAATTTGTTCAGTATTAACTTTTCAGTCTGTAGTAGTGCATGTGCTGAAAATAGTCAAGTAGTATGTGCGGACCCAACTGATGGAATTTGAAGTTTAATATGAGTGGACGAGAGAAATATTATTTCAATTACTAAAATTATTATTTACATGAATGTTTTGAGTGTGGTTCCAGTGTTTACGTACAAGTTGTTCTACTTGTGTTTGTTGGTGATGTGATAAGTGATATTGCTTCGATGATCACTATCGCCAGGAATGATGTGGAGGTCGCAAACGGAACAATTTCTTTTAAACCATATCTACTGATGGGTACTGAAAGCACCACAACTATCGTCCATAGAAGCAAAACAATCAGTAAGTGAACTTAAGCAATTGTAGTTTATTTATTTCATAGTTCGCTACAGAAATATCACTGGCAACAGATAAACGAGCACAACTCATGTTTAAATAGAATATATATCATAAGAAAATAATTATAAACATAAGTACGGTTACAAATACATGCGGACTGGTTTTTAGTATGTTCTGTGATATAATCTATTCTGATAAATATACTACTACGGGGTTAATCACTTTTACTTTAAATGACGGTGGCATGCACGGTTATATTCCAAATGTGTAAAATACAAACCTTCTTGTTTCATTGTTGTTTAGTTGTGTGCGATTTTATTTTTAGGAATTACGTGTGAACACAAAAAGTTTACAGGTCGTAAATGCTTTCAGACACGGCTGTAACTTACGCCTGATAATTTGTATAAAACATAAAATAGATTTATTTTTCCGCAGAATACATCGTTGCACATATAAATAAACAAATAAATTAATATGGTTTTATTTATCTAAAGTACTGGTATTAATGGATTTATATCACATAGAAGTAGGGCTTCTAGTTTCAAGGTTTGCGTATATACTTGTTGAGGTTGTCTATATCTATTAAACCGATAAATGATTGAAAATAAAACCTCATAACGCTTAATAATAATGTTAATCCTAGTGGATGTTTGTTTAACTTCTAACTACTGGTTCTTTGTAACCAGACAATGTTGATCACGTTGCGAGTTTTATGTATGCATTTTTGGGGGTGGAATGTCATCAATTTATTGTCATAGATGATGAAATGGTAACGTCGAAAGGACGAGTTGGATTCAGTCGTATCCAGTCGTGCCGCTTCGGTGGGAAAACAGTTTTTAATGGTAGTAACTCTACACGATGACAATTTTAAATCATTTATTTGGCACTTTAATGCTTCACGTTAAAGCCTTAATATAATTTATAAAATCAGAAACCAGCAAACAAAATAAGTTGCTTTCAAACTTATGCCAAACAGAACGTAGGATATTGTGAAATAAAGGAAAATAATTATCTCTCAATGTTCTCAGAATCAAACACCTAAAGGAAACAATAAATATAAAAATACAAGGAAAATACATCGTGGCTTTCATAGAAGAAACTAAACCTGATGATGGCAAGGAAATTGAAACGATATGTTCACTCTTCTCCTATTTTCGTAAAAGTGTAGTAACACAAATCGACTTACAAACTTAAAAACATGAAGTGGAAGTATCAAAATTGTATTTTAGCTTAGAATTGAAGCTGCTAGAATTTTATCGAATTTGTAATACTTACAATTAATGCCCTACATAATTTACACCTGCCATTTTTTAAAGTGTTTATACACAAAATCATTTGAGATTCGTACTTGCCAAATGATTAATTTAGCCTCATAATTATAGACGTTGAAATATGAATTTGTAGGTATAATTAATTTTATTTATATTACTACCGTATTTATTTTGTAGTGTAAAATTTAAATATACGTAAATGCATTCGAGTAGGTATGAAGGAAATTTTTAACATAATTCATTTTAAGCACAATTTTAGAAATTAGTAAGTAAATATTTAGAGCTGTTATAAATATTTAAGTTAAAAAACATATCAACTAGGTCAATGTAATAAAAACAAAAACTGTACGAACCCTTGGATTTTTCTGGCATAGCTAAATTTTAACTCAAGTTTAAAAAAATTTGTTTACATGTAGGTACATAATGTGCGTAATGTCATGTGATATAATTTAAACGTACATCCCGACGAAATTTTCAGGTATTTAATTTATATAATTCAAATTGACTAAATAACACCATTCTCACAGTATTCTTTTCAATATTTATATACTGACTTCAATAAAAGTCTAGGTTGATATTTGTTATGTATGTAAACAGGACTAAGAATTATAGTATTATTTCGTGGATTTTTAATTTAAGCAATCACCTGCATGCGATCTAGGCTAACTAATTACTTTTTAAAAATTATAATATTCATTTATATAAATAAGCAAATAAGTTCCAGCTTTTATCTCAGTAATAATATTGACCATGCACCGAACGTTATTATATAAATTAATTCCTATTTTCTAGTAGTATTTGAAAAGCAACATATCAAATTATCATCCTAGATATAGAGGATGCTGAAATATTGCGTTCGACTTTGACATCTCTAGTTATATTAGCTATAATAGACGATCTTAGTGTTTAGTTTTTTTTTTAACGGAACATCATCTACATTAGAACATTTTTTGAAACCTCTTTCCACTTTTGTATTATTATTAACTCTCCCAATCACTTGAATGTAATGATTTTTTTGTTGAAATAATACTATCTACAAGTGCATATTGCTAAAACCACTACAATATACATCAAAATTGTACCTTTATAATCGCAACGAAAATATAATGGATAAGTTTGTTGCAACGGGTTCACTGCTAAACAAGAAACGTGAAGTAAATCGCCCAGTTCGAAATGAAGCTGTTGAACTGGCAGTTTTGGGTCACTTGCAGATGGACAATAATCAGTCGATCAAAGCGGTGTCTCAATCTTCTGGCGTATCCAGTTCAAGTGTTCACCGAATTTTGAAAAAATGCAAATTTCATCCATTTAAGATGATGCTGGTTCAAGAGTTACATATAGATGAATTTGATCGTCGTACCAAATTTTGAGAATATTTTAGTGAGCGACTTCAACTGAACCGAAATCTTCTCTACAATACGTGTTTTTCAGTCGAATGTACATTTATGTTGAATGGCGAAGTGAATAGACACAATTATCGCTAATTATTATTTAATCAGGAAATTTCAAACTCCTCAAAAATTGAATTTTGGGCAACTAACTTGTTGGACTGTTTTTTATTCAAGGACATCTCCATGGGAGACAATTATAGGAAGACACGATTGACTCTATGAGAAATTTTAGAGAGTGACGACAATTTAATAGAAAATGAAATAACTTTCCACCAAGATGGCGCCCCCCCTCACTATGCTGTTGCTGTGCGGCAATTTTTGGATGATCATTTCCAGGGCATTGGATTGGTAGAAGAGGTTCCGTCGAATGCCTATCAAGATCACCTTTGGACCTTTTCCTGTGGGGCCATTTGATATCGCAAGTACGCCATGCAGCATGAAACACTAGAGGTGATGCGTCAGAGAATTGTGGAAATTAGTCTAACTTAAGGAAATAAGTATTTTAATGGGTTCCTACACCTCAATTGAATTAAAGGTTTTTAATTGATCTATGTCAAAGTTGAATACATATTAATATAATATGCAATAAATTCCAATATATCATTCTTACAGCAGTTGCTTTAAATATTTTGTATCAATTTCAAAAGTCCCTCCAGTTTTCCGTTAATGATGTCAAAAACGGACGGTTTTGCTATTGGTTAAACTCCAAACAAATTCGTGCACGTGATGTCATAATATTAACCTCAAAAATATGCATTTTTTACGATTTTCGAATATTGTGTCGTTTTTATCAAAATTTCTGCTTGGTTCCTGTACTATCAACTAAAACCTTGTTCAGTGCATTATTAATGAAGTTTTAATTGCCTTGATCTAATAAAATAAGACTATTTTTGTTGGTTTGAAATCAAACCTATAATTAGCCGCCTATTTTTAATAAGTTAAAATATTAAAACTTTATATATCTTCTGTCTACGTGAGTTTCTAAATGTTAAAATTACAAAAATTAAAATTAAAATAAAAAATAAATTTACAAAAACAAAAAATTTAAGGTTATGTGAGTCATATGATGTACACGACCTATACCAATGACTATCCGTTTTTGACGTCACAAATATTTAATAGATTATTTACTATGTCTTGAAAAATTTTCTTTGGCCTTAAATGAAAAATAGCAGCAAAGAGAAAAAATACGTAAGAGCTATTTTAAAAAGCACTATAGTCTGGTATCATTGCAAAATTTCGAGGAAGAGCCCATTGAACAATAATTGTAAAAAAAATTATACTTTATCATTGCCCATGATTATAATAATGACAATATGCACAGAAAAAAATGTCATGTCAGAATCTTTTTTAACCTCAAAAAATAGCTACAAGTACTATAAAATTTCCCTTATTTGTGAGATATTATTGTTGTGTTTACTGAAAAGAAATGAAAGCATGTATTGTTATTCTAATTAAATAAATTGAATCTGATATTGAAATAACTCTATCACGCCAAATTTATTATAAATTCCAAAAATTGCTTAAATTCTACAAAATCTCATTATACGATGACAACGTTGGCCTCTAAAAGTGAAATAAAAAAACAAATGAAACCATGATACTTGATGTACTCTGAGCCTCGAATTCGAATCTGACATCACAATTACTCTGGCACAGCGCAGTTTTTTTAACTTCAAGAAATATTTTAAAATTTCGCAATATTCTTTCAGTATTTTAAGCTACTAAAATCGAATTTAATCCTGATTTTGATTTGATTTTTTTCTAACCTTAAATAGTAGCTCAATAATAAGTGACTGCAGACCATGAGTGACAATATCCGCATATATTTTTTTTATTATATTTAACAGATTATTAGCTATTTCTTGAGGTAAAACGAAATTGTGGCCCGATGGAGCAAATCTGATATCAGATTCGAATGGAGCGAATCAAAATAAGAATTTTTTTATTCCTCTTCTTTCTTCATGGGATTTATTACCACATTTCTTGAGATTCCTACCCAAAGAAAGTTGATTTATTTATAAAATATTCAAATTAACCAGTTTAAGAAATAATAATAATAGAAATAACCTCTACGCCTTTGACGTAATGTCAGAGGCACAGTTAGAGGGTGTTTTATGACAACTAATAGGAATTAAATTAATACAAAAATACTGCGCTGACGTTTTCTTTTTCAAAATTTAAGCTTTAGATTTTTTATCCAGGACCACTATATTACGAAGGTTTATTACGTCTGTTCTCCGTGGATTAAAGGCCCTATAATACACGCTTCTATTTTTTTGCTCAAAATCAAAAGATTCCTAGTCAAAATAAACTTGTCAAATTTGACGTTTTTAAAATCAGAATTTCTCACCTGCTCTCATTGGCTCTCACGCTCCTAATTTGGCCGTGGTTGTGGATAAAACGTTTAATTACATTCGGGAATTAACAGCCTTAAATCCATTCCAAAAAATGTGACTCTCGGCTGCGCCTCAGTGCATTTTATTTCTCGTAAATTAAAGGCTTGTTAATCCCCTTATATAATTAATAACTATTATGTAACGTGTAGAATAACATGGTATAAATTAAAAATTGTTTATATCATTTCCATAGAAATGTTGAAAATATACTAAATAATATTAATTTTATTGAGTTCTTCTCTCAACATTGCTAACCAAGTTAAACAAAATTCTACCGAACAATTTGATATGCATTTATCTTCATTAAGTAAAATTATTACAGATTCTTTGATTTCTCTTTTTTTGCTGTCTGTTTCTGTGGTCAAAATTTTTCCTGAATCCAATTTTGTCTTGGGATCGTTTTCCCAAGCAAGTTCAGAAATTTTAGATTTTACTATATCACCTTTTCTAATATAACTTTTGTGCTTGCCCAATCGTACATTAAGTGCTCTAGATGATTCACTCACATAATGTTTATTACACTCGCACGCTATACTGTAAATACAGTTTTTTTGAATTTTGTTCAGGTATTAATGGTTTCATTTTTGTCAATATGGATCTTAAATTTTTGTTTTTTGTCAATATGGATCTCAAATTTTTCTATAATAATGTAAGAAGTATAAATTTTTTTGAAGCTATCTTTTTGGCAATAATCCACGCTTCGTCACGTTACACAAATTGATACAGTTGAATATTAATTTACGATTACTCTTATGGTTTCATAAAAACATAATATTTTTTCTTCCGGAATCCAATGGCGGCCACACAAAGGAATCGCTGATCATTTTGCTAAGAAATGCCTACGTTCTTTAAAATATGCCGCAAACTTGTATTTAAAACACCTCTTTGCTTCACCATTTCATAAAACGTTTTAATTATTGTGATATGCTTTTTCTTGACTTTCACGAATTTAATTTGACTACATTATTAATTTCTCTATTGTTTTTTCCCCTCTCTTGAAATACTTAGGAGGTTTATTATAATAATTGCCGACCCGCTTATTTGATGCTACTACTACTTCTAGAGAATTAGAATCTGTATGTAGCAAGTAACTCATTTATTGGAATCGATTGGAATGAAAACGACTAATATAATTCGAGTGCATATCGCTGAGAATGACTAAACATATTAGTCAATCAACGCTTTCATTTAAAAAATAGTGTGATTTTTAAAATATAAATCTATTTTGAAAATGTTATCTAATTCTTATGTTACAGTTAAATTTAGATATTGATACTTCAAATTTCCTGAGTTTCACATAGACATTTTTATAAACACTAAACGTCAGGCATTTCCGTTTTATTCCGATAAGTGTGGGTGAAGAATGTGACGTTCAGATGCCTCGAAATACCATGACTTATGCAATAATTTGCAAGATTAAGACTGAGCAATGCCCTATACTTTACATGGGAAAGTTCATGATTTTTTTCTTAAGTTCCCATCCCAGCAAAGAAAAAACTGAAAAGATAGAATAACTCCCAATTATGAGAAGAATAGAACTTGATTTTTTAAATTTACATTTAATCACGCAGTTCCCTGAAAATTGGTAAATCAAATATCGATTTTGTTCCCTCATAGTTATCCAGATGTCGCCACGATACCATGTACAATGAGTTTCAACTGCTTTATTGGATCTGTCTTCGGTTAGAGAAAAATGATTGAGACACAATTTGAAACAATATTTGAGTGGAGAACTATTCAGTTATTTAATTTGGATTATGGAATTCTTAGATTGTGAGAAATGCTAAACTCCATTCAACTTAGGTAGTTGTCAGTGTTATGGTGAGATTTTTCTACAAAAAATTGTATCCTCATAAGGATCGGCATTAGGCTAGAAACAACAATACTGGAAAAAAGGATAAATACGTGGCTAAAAAAAATTCCCAAGAATATTTTAGGAATGAGTTTCAATCATTGCCCATTGTATGAATTTCCAATCTATCAAAACAGATATAAAGCGAGAAGTGACCAAAGTTATGATTACTACTACTGTATTATTTTTTTATGTAATAAACATTTTTTTTATAAACTTATTATTATTGTATACGGTTTTATGAACATAAACATAATGTATGTAATATATATAGAAATTTTGAGACCAAAATAACTTAAGTAATTAATGTTCGTGTTATTTTAAGTTATACATAATATAAAAACTTTGGCATACATTAAACGGTGTACTTGATTATATATTCTTAATAAACGGCGCAATATTATTAATACCATGAATCATATAGTTAGCAGGACGATTAATTTTTCGTTATAAATTTTTAAAATATTTGTTTTACGGAAAAACTAAATTTCATATAAACGTAAACTAATGTACCTATATAAACATTTTTTCGTTTGTAAAAGTAAATCTGTCGACCTCCGCAGATCTTTAGCGATCAAGTTGTGATAATAATTGCCCCATTATGTACTCCAGGTGTTCCAATCCTTTAAGATTTTTACATTTACTCTTGTAAGGTAATATCTGTCCCTCGTTTTTCTCTGGCATTCCTTGAAAAATTTATAGACGCATTTTAATTATTCAAGCTTGGATACTTCGTCATCTTCCTTTTGCGTATATTAATTACTACGTTATTCATTTTAAATAAATTCTAAACAGAAAGTGGATATAAATCTGGAGGTTTATTCGGCTGCTTCATAAAAAATTGGATATAAAATTTTAACGGACATATAAATTTTAGAATCAAGAAAGTTTAAAAAATTTTTGTGCCGAATTTTTTTTCGGTGTAATGGGACTCTAAATTCTGATAAAAAACATTATTAGATATTTTTTTTAAATACGGTAACAGTACCTACTCAGGCATTATTCGGTACTAAAACTATTTAAAATAAATTATTAAATTGTTGCAGTTAACTTTCCTTGCATTCTTTTAAATATAGAAAGACTCCTGTAAGTAAGTAGATTATTGGTGGAGCCAAAAGTTGCATTAAGAAATAATATGTGGATTAATATTGATAAATAGCAAAGCAGTTTATTTTCAGATAAAGCCAATACCAATTTTCGTTATAATTTACACATACAAGCAAGCAACCCCATATTAAACAATGAACTTGCACAAAAAACTCGATTAAGTTCCAAACGTCCAAAGAATTATGTTATTTTTATTATATAAATAAGAAAAAGCTGTTTATTGGAACAATAATTGACCAAAAGTAATAATAATGTTTTCTTCGTCATCACTACCAATCACCATTAAACTCTCATTTTTTGAGCTTTCTTTAGCTAGGAGATGTTCATAAATTTCGTTGTTTAGACTTTTTGAATTTCTCTTTTAAATTTTGTGCTCCTTTCCTCTATCGAAGGATCTTCATTTAGAAAATATAACTGCAAGTATTTTTCTTTCTTTATGTATTTTTTTTAAATTTTTTTTTAAAATATTTCATATTCCGTTTTCAAATTATTTAAAAAACATAATATACTCGTACTACTAACACGTGTCCCTTATACAGAATAATTTTATTAGAAGCTACATTAGCTACATTTAAGCGATATTAAATTAGGAAAAAAATTCTAGTCCATACATCTTTGTTATTGTGCATAACAGTTTAAAAAATCCGAAGTTGTTTTAGGAAAAGAAGCTATGACTATACCGGGTGTAACAGGATCATGGTGTACCCCACTTTCTCCTTTAGTTTTGAAGATAATGGATTGAAATTTGGGATATCCCATATACATAATAAGCGGCACTTTCTGACATACAAGTGATTTTTTTTTCACTTCCGGTTTCGCCAGAAGTGACTCTAACTTTCGATTTTCAAATAGAACACCCTGTATATTATTGCATTTTTGAATTCTGCATAATTTTCTGAATCCAACGATATTAAATAAATGACATTTAAATTCATTTTTATATAGAAACAAATGCAAAAAATGATTATGTAGTGATTAAATAAATAATGATTAGTTATTAAGTTTTAATTAATTTAGTAGTATTTTTTTAATCGTTTCAATACAAGCCTAATTAGAAATGAAATATTATGATCCTCCATGAGTAGAAATATTTCTCCAATTTGGTTCCCTTCATTTTTATACTCTTTAAGAGATAAATGAAGCTGGATTTGGACTTGAAATATTCCTCCAATTTGATTCCTTTCATTTTCATACTCTTTGAGATAAAAATGAAACTGGATTTGGACTATCTGCTTTAAGGAGATGTTTTGTTATTTGGTTATTTGGTAGTATTGCTACTGCGATCTACAGTTAAATCCAAATTACACTAAGAAAGAAAGAAAAAAATATACAGATAAAGATGCACTCGTTTCTTTAAATTATTAGGCTAATTGTGAAATACCGTTGAAGTAATTCATTGTAGTTATCACAATTTCATCTTACTCTGTAGATGTAAGGAAACAGGAAGAACTTAGAAATGAGGCAATTCATAGGACTGCGTCCATAAATATTGATCCACTATTGTTGTTGTAAAAAATTTAATTAAGGATGGTATGTGGGGTGTGTCCTAGCTTAGTCATATTGAAAGTACTCTCAAGTGCGCTCAACATCATGTAATTGCTGAATTAACATGTGTTGAATATACTGCGTTCAAATGTTCAAGTGAAGTTATATTTGTCTTCTCAAAATTGCTACATAAAGATTTAATTTGAGCGGCTGCAGGGAGTGCTTCAATGAAATTGTGAAGGATTTATGTCAACTGTGTTCTCATGTTTTGACTATAAACTACTAGTATAAAACCTTGCCTCATCAATGTAACGTGCAGAATATAATCATTGTCTAAATTAGTTAGGAACCATTAAAGAAAATCATTTGCAAATTGGCAATAATTTGATGATGTAAATGAATTTTGTAAAAATATGCAAACTTTTCTTCTTCTTTTATTCAGTTCTTCTTTAATTCTATTGTTTACTTCGATCTAGAGGTGAGGTTTGCCATGCCAGTGACTGTAAACCCTTAAATAAATAAATTGGGTTTTTTTCTTTCTGTTCTTATTTGGGATTTACTGTCACACTTCTGAACATTAACCAGACAATCTAAAACATATCTGGATTTAAAAAAAAAAAACCTTTACGCCTGTAACTTTACGTCAAAGGAACAGTTAAAGGTTGGTTTTTGACATAAAATATAAATAAATTAAAATAAAAACAATGATGTTTCGCAGACGTATCGGAAACTTAATCTGTTTCCTTTTTCAATGCTAATAATCTTTCTTTTGTGTAATTCGTGAAATTACACAATTTTAATGTTTATATCATATCCATAGATACTCACTACACTGACAGAAAAATTGATCAGATTAGATATTCAAGTTGCTAAGTTCTTCTTTTAGCATCGGTAACCATATTGTACAACAATCTACAGAATAATTTGATACGCATTTGTTTTCATTTAGTAAAATTATTGCAGATTCTTTAATTTTCCTCTTTTTACTGTCCGGTTCTTTTGTTAAAATTTTTGCCCCATCCCAATTTATTGGATGTCCGTTTTCGAAAGCGTGTTCACAAATTTTTGATTTTTCAATTTCATTTTTTCTAATATAACCTTTGTGTTCGCCCAATCTTACATTGAATGGTCTGGATGACTGATCAACATAATAACTGTCACATTCACAACACGGAATACTGCAAAAATGTTTTTTTTGATTTTGATCACTGTTATCTGGTTTTGTTTTTGTAAGTATAGATCTTAAAGTGTTAGTAGTTTGAAATACCGTTCTAACATTAAATTTATCACCGATAGTGCGTAGCTGTTCAGATAACCCCTGTACATAAGGAATCTTTGCTAATGTTGTGTATTGCCGTTCGGGTACTTGTTGGCGCTGATTATTAACCCTATTTTCAATATTTGTCAATGTTTCTTTATTTAATATTTTTTCAGTAAAAGAAATTGTTATTGCCCTATCATAAACATTTTATAACACCTCTTTTAACACTTTTTGATTGATTTGAGTTATAATTTAGATATCTATTTGTATGAGTTATTTTTCTGTAAACGCTAGTTTCGAATCTATATCTTTTTTAACTAAAATATCTAAAAACGGCAATTCATTAGTAGTTTCTATTTCCAATGTGAATTTAATAGATGGTTCTTTATCATTAATATTTTCCAAAAAACTGTCTAGTAAATCGATTCCTTGGGGCCAAATTGCAGAAATATGATCATCATAATATATCACCACCAGATGACCGGTATATACTTATATATAATTTTGAACATATTTACTTCAAAATCTTCCATAAACATATTACTTAATATTAGAGATAATGACGACCCCATTGCCATACCGCAATCCTGCTGATAGAAGTCATTTTTTAATTGAAAATATGTTGTTTTGATACAAATTGTCAATAATTCCATAATACTATTCACACTAAGTTTAGTTCTATCTGCCAAAGTATTATCGTTTGATAATTTAGTTTTTATTATTGACAACGTTTTGTCAACCGGAACGTTAGTAAGACACAAAAGTTATATTAGAAAAAATGAAATTGAAAAATTGAAATTTCGTGAATACGCTTTCGAAAACGGACATCTAATAAATTGAGATGGGGCAAAAATTTTAACTAAAGAACCGGAGAGTAAAATGAGAAAAGTTAAAGAATCTGCAATAATTTTACTAAATGAAGACAAATGCGTATCAAATTATTCTATAGATTGTTGTACAATATCGTTACCAATGCTAAAAGAAGAACGTAGCAATTTGAATATCTAATCTGATCAACTTTCCTGTGAGCGTAGTAAGTATCTATGGTTACGATATAAACATACATACATTACGATATAAAATTGTGTAATTTCACGAGTTACACAAACGAAAGATTATTAGCATTGAAAAAGGAAACAGATTAAGTTTCCGAAACGTCTGCAAAACATCAGTAGCTGCTATTAAAAATAATAGTTCCAGACACTGGCATTAATGTTCGATATAATTTCATCACTACTGTGAGAGAAATCGCTGTAAAACTAACTTTATTTCAAATGGTTAGTACAAGTGAACGATATTTGTGCCAAATAGGTCCAAAAATTGGCTTAGTAATGACGAGATTCTTAATAAAGTTTGGAGATGGACGATGAAAAATAATATACTTGAGTCAGAGAGGTTGGAGATATTTCCTGCGCGTCGGAATCATTGCTGAATAATTAAATATATTTCGTAACTGCAAACTGGGTTATGGGGTGACATGTTCATGCAAGAAACCAGGGTTATATTATCAAAAGACTGCGAAATATACTGACAATAACGAAAAGTATCATTGCATTTGAATCTATAGTTTTCTGTGTATTCATTGGTCCAAAGGATTTTGTACCGTGTATATAAGTACTACCTAAACAGTGATAGACATGATAAAAACATTGCGTTCTTTCCTATTTCCGATGATAAACGTATCTAAGAGTAGCAATAAAATTGTATTTACATAAACATTGCATTAATGGATATTGGTGAATTATTAAAGAATAAGATAATGTGTAAAGGCGCATTTTTCTACAAATGATGTTATTAAAAATGCTAAACGAAAATTGTTAACTAAAAGTGCAGTTTCCTAGCAATGTATTGAAAGCGAGGGCGGTAAATAATCGAAAAGTGATATATTAATTTTCTTTTGTGCAGGTGCAGTTTCCCTGAAAATTTACTTATTTACTGAAAAAATCAAACATATTGCTTGTAGTAAATACATATTTACGTAGTTATTTGGCAAGGAAAAAAGTTGAAATCATTTTCAGTTCTTTAACTCAACATTTATACGTAATTTTTTATAATTTACGTTGAAATATATAATTGCTTTAAATTATACAAACATACATACAAATAGGTACAAGGTATTTCATTAATTATTTTAAAGACTATTACTCTTAGACTGAGATGATGTAACAGATAAGTATAAAGACAAGATTTTTTATTCCATGGAAGCTATATTTTTGTATTCTTATTAGAAACAAAAGAATGCTTAATTAAAAAAATTTTTTTTGGAAACGGACGAGGAAAATTTTGCACTTGAGCCAAAGAGGATGGAAATGCTACCTGCTTCAGAGTAACAGTTGAAAATTGTATTATGTAGCTGCAAACAGGGATTTTAAAAATCGCATTTGTTCTGATATCCTTAATTTAATTATAGCCACTGCGGTACTTTTTAAAAATAGTTGCGGCGCCTATTTACTCCCACTACGTAATATACACGCATCCCATTAATTGCTAATACACTAAAAATATAACAAATTTATGTCTATAGTCTAGTGTAACAGTTTATGTCAATGTCATGACATTATAAAATTTTTATATACCTACCTGCTGTGATATTTTCTAAACTCCGTTTATAATAATTTGGCAAAGGTATACGATGAAGTTAGATGGACTTTCCTAAATTTACCTCACGATTATGCAGTGAACATAAAAAACATAATCTATGTATGTGTATTTTAAAGTCGAATTTTTATATTGCATTCTAAATATTTAGCTTGTATGTTTGCCAGTTTAATATTATTAGATTTAGTTTAGCGATTATATTTTAAATAAAAGGTGTTGATTTTTCCAAAATCTGTACTGTTCGTCTGAATTGTAAAGCAAGATTTCTGGTTTGTAGGGAAATTATTTGGATATCAAGGAAATATTTTAATACCTTTGATATACTGCATAAAAGAAACATAAAGATCGATATTCACAGAGCACTGACTTGGTCTGCGTCTTCTTCTGATAAATTTAAAAAAAAAATAGCAAAAAAAATATAATTCATATCTACGTATGAAATAAAAAGTGTTGGTCCTTACATTCATTATTAGAGTAGTTGTATGTTTCAACAAATCTTTGTTGTAACATAAAGAAAAAAACCTTACTCCAATAATAGTAAAATGAAAAAATTAATTTACCCTACCATTAAGTTAAAATTTATTTAAATAAATTACAATTCAAAGCAATAGAATGGAAGAACAATATTATCAAAAATATTTTAAGAATTACACTAACTACATTTTACTCACGTTGCCAAATTCCTAAACCACGTTTTAAATACTCTAGCCTGAGCAAATCGTGTAACGCTACTGTTTGGGACAAAATATTCCACAACATAGTAAGTTATTTTTTTTATTTATTAATCCAAAAATAATAGGTGCCTAAAAATAATGCAGACGCAATAAAAAAAAAATAAAATAAAAAGTCAATGTCAATATATTTTTAGCTTTCGGGTAAAAGAATTCTGATGCTTGGTTAGTTCAGGAGCTGGATTGCAAGCTTATTACCTACATATCATTGCTCTAAAGCGACATTGGTTCGCACTTTCAGATGTAGCAAGTATGAGATGTTATATTTAATCAGAAGTCATAAACAAATATTTTGTTTCGGCATAAAGACCAGGAATATTACAAAATTGGGGTGATATTGGTGCAGGAAGATAGGAGGAAATACTTACATTGCGAAGGAATAAAATGCGAACTTAATCATTTTATTAGTCGAAATAGAAAGAATTTCTGATGAAACAGTTTGGGCAGTTATAATAGTTATACATTCAGAGTAAAAAAGAAAATTTTTAATTTCCATAAAAATTACAGTAAAAGGTGATGATAGATAGATAGATCCAACGAGCTTTTACTTACCACTTGGTCTGACAAAGTGATGAATGATCCATTTTTGTTACATTTCTTAGAAAATATTCTTAAGTGTGTTTTAGTTGGACTAAAATCAACAAAGTAGTTTAAACTTCATTCTTCAATTTACATAGTCTTAGTTAATCTGAATACGTGTACACGTTTAAATCTCAGCTGCAGTTTTTTTTACAATTCTCTTTCTTTGCTGTATATGCATTGTTTATAAATGACTTTATTTAGGCTTTACACAAGCGTAATAACAAAAACCTATCCAATGTGAGTATATCAAATTGGATAGGTTTTTTTTTATTATGCTTGTGTAAAGCCTAAATAAAGTCAGCTGCAGTATTTCTAATGGTGTTAGCTTATATCTTCTATAATTATTATTGTAGTCTAACAAATTCCTCCAATTGATGCAAATTGAGACATCTTACGTGAATAAAATAAATAAAATAACCGATGAAGAAATTAATTTGTCACCAATTTATTATTTGCACATACTGACGGAGATTTAGACTGGTTACTGACACTTGAACTGAACGAAGAAATCAATGATTTCATATCCTCAGATCATGGGAATATACGACAAGGTCATATTAACAACAGGATTTATAAAAATATTGAATTAAGTTTTTGAATATTTTTTTGATACCAAATTGTGGAAAAAGGGGATGTGAGCAAGTCTTAAAAGCTGACAAAATCAAATTATTCTTTAATTTTTACCAAGAACCAAAAACATGATTTTTAAAACAAAAACATAGCATTTTTCTCTTCTCTTTTTTTGAATTTATTACCACATTTCTTGAAATTCCTATCCAAAAAAGTTGATTTATCTAAAACAATATACAAATTAACCAGTTTAAAACTGGGAAATAACTTCTATGCTTTTGACAAATTTTCTTATATGCCGTATTATTCTACATGTTACATAAAAAATCTAAAGCCTAAATTTTGAAAAACACAAACAAAAACAAAACAGATATAGTTACCAAACATCAGCGCAGTATTTTTGTATTATTTTAATTTCTATTAGTTGTCTCGAAAAACACCCTCTAACTGTTCCTTTGACATCACGTCAAACACGTAGAGGTTACTTCCCAGTTTTAAACTGATTAATTTGAATATTTTTTAGATAAATCAACTGTTCTGGATAGGAATTTACAGAAATGTGGAAATAAATCCTAAAAAAGAATAGGAAAAGAAAAAAAATATGAAATGCCACATTTATCATGTAAACAAAAGACATAGCATTTGCAAATAAGCGCCCGTACTAAATTAAATATATTACTGTCACACATATATCATATTATTATGTTGCATATTTCTTTCACTCAAAAATAGTAAATACAGAAAATATAAAAAATACTATAAAATACTATTCTATAATATACTACATTATTGAAACAGAGCAGTGTACAGGGTGGGCAAATTTGGAAGTTTTTAAAAGGTAATTCGATAACTATAAGAGATATACAGGGTGTTTCATTTTTAAATGTCGTCCTTTAAGGAGGTGATAGAGCATCGAAAAATAAGTCGACCTGCCTAAAAAACCTATATCAAAAATACATAATAACGAAGTTACAGGCCTTCAAAGTTGGAATAAAAAAATCGTTTTTATGTCATAACTTCTAGACCATACGACCGACTTTAACCAAATTTTGCACAGGCAGTACTGAACTAGATACCTACAATCCTATAAGAATAACTTATGTCAAAAATCACCAGTGGCGTAGATACTGGGGTGACGCCCTCTATTTCTCACCCTATTTCCCACGCCACTGGATATTTTTTTTTTGGGCAGGTCGACTTATTTTTCGATGCTCTATCACCTCCTTAAAGGACGACATTTAAAAATGAAACACCCTGTAGAAAAATTGATGCTCCATTCTCTATGTTTATTTTTGAGAAGAAGAGAAGAAACTCAATGGTGGAAACCTATCGTCTTTTGTTTTCGAGTTATAGACAAAAGTTTGATTTTTCAATTTTTCGATACACGGTTGTTAGTGAAATTAGAAAAAAGTTATTTGTATACGTTCTTCAGGGACTATTTCAAGGAGAATGTAATAGGCTTGGTATATTTTAAGATATCTGCATTAATTTTCAAATTATAATATAAAGTTGTGTATTATTAATGCAAGTCATAGTTGGCTGTAACTTATTTAAATTGAGTTTTTTTCCTCTTTTCAATGATACACCGGGTGGCTACGAGAACCGGCCCAGGTAAGGGTGTCACCTTCAAAATTTCCAGGAAGGGGCAGATCAAATTTTTTTAGAAATGTCTTAGCTCTTTTATTGGAACACAAGATACCCAATTTTTACTTAAATAAAGAATTTTATTGTAGGTACCGAACACATGGATGATTGAAAAATTTTATTTTATTTTAATACTTACTAAAAATTGCCGATGACGTCATAACTTTTTAAAAAAAGTTTGTAAACATTTTTTTTAAATGAACAAATTGAGAAATGAAATTAAAAATCGACGTGTCTGAGCAAATTTTTGTCACTTGCTTTGTAACTATTTTACGGAATTTATTCCAACCTTTACGTGCTCACTGTATAACTTATTTTCCAATTGTCAAAATGGCCGACTTCCAGTTTCGACGGAAATGACGTCAAATTTGGTTTATTTAGAACACTCTGTATATCTTATTATTTTTGGAATCTACACACCAAATTGGTAGCCAAATTTGTTATTTGTCTTTTCTATACCAGACACAGATTTATAGGTATAATTCAATGGGGGCCTTTGCCTGTCCAGTAGTTGTTTCCTATAATCCTATTTATTTAGCATGTTTTAGTCCATCAGGGCTAGAGGTCGCCGCTCTTGGTGCTTGCTTGGCAAGTCGCTATCGGTCACAGAGACACCGTTTCATTTAAAAAAATTGACTTTTTTTTATCAAAAACCAACACTTTAAAATCTATCGTCCCACTATACACTTAATATTAATTTATTACTAACACTAGTCCGTAAATTCCAAAAATAATAAAATATACAGGGTGCCCCATTTAAAAAATCGAATTTCATGTTATTTCCGTCAAAACCGGAAGTCGGCCATTTAGAATGTACAGGGTGTCCCAAATTGCTTGATTTTGGCTGGTTTCCTATTTCTAGACCAGGTAGAGAAAAACTGACATATGAGTCTAGAGCTCGATTTTTGTGAAACGCCGATTGGTGAAAACCACATTTCGATATCTCTAGCCGTTTCCAAGATATCGGCAAAAATTGACATTTTACAGATTCCGACAAACTGTCAACTTTTTTATTTGTGGATATTTTTCAAACAGTAAAAACTTTCTATAGGCACTTTTTGACGTAGAATAAGGTGCATTTGTCAAAAAAATATGTCGCTTTTCGATTGTTTGATATCAAAGCTAACTTTGTGGAAACCATAGTTGGATTTGACTTTAGAAAATAGGAAAAAAATAGATATGTCTAGTCATCCTTGCTGCCAATATAACACATTTCTCTTTAAAAATGATATTTTTTAACATTAAAAACAGTTTTTCGGAATCTGTAAAATGTAAATTTTTGCCGATATCTTGGAAACGGCTAGATATATCGAAATGTGGTTTTCACCAATCGGCGTTTCACAAAAATCGAGCTCTAGACTCATATGTCAGATTTTCTCTACCTGGTCTGGAAATAGGAAAACTAGCCAAAATCAAGCAATTTGGGACACCCTGTACATGTCATTAAATTGGAAAATAAGTCTTATACCTATATATGTTCCAAATTTCAAAGCAGTTGGTTTATAAACAAAAGAGCTATAAGCCTGGGCCGGGTGGCCAACCGGTATATCATGTAGAGGCATATGTCAAAACTACTTATTTATAATACTTATTCGCATTTTTCTCCTAGTAGGCGTATATCATTTAGAGGTATTTTTTTCTGATTTAGAGTAGTGTCAAGGGGTCTGTCATTAAATTATTACATTTTCATTTTTAAACTTTTTATTTCAGTATAATTTCTTCTAAAACGTTCAATGTCTTACAAAAACTACGAAAAACATTGAATGCTAAAATGCATTATTCAAAGTAATAACAATACTGATATTGCATGGGGAATATATTTCAATTGCTAGGTGTTTAGAAAGAAGACAACCTGATAAATCTACTTTTGAGAGATTAAAGACAGTCTCATCAATCATGGGATATTTAACAAGCCAAGACCAAAGAAGATAAAAATGATTACAATAAATTACACTAACAATTCAAATTAAAGTAAACACCTATTTATAATAAAATTCATGATGAATGGACATATTTGATATAGAAATCACAAAATTTCGTCCGAGTTCGTTGATGTTGTTACTGGTTTTCTTGTATTAATTGTCTTTAATATGCCCCCCAAAAAAGAAATCTAGTGGCGTTAAGCGAGGTGATCGTGGTGACACTGGCCCGTTACATCCCATCCAGTTGTTTCCAAAATTGGTAGTTAACAATTCTGAAACAATTCCAATATTATGAGGTGGAGCACCATATTGTTAGAAGAACAATAAAATTCTGGTTTAGGATTCGTTAGTACCATTGGCCATTAAGACTTTCTTGATATATGTGATATATTAAAATATAATTACCACGTAGGGCATACCAAATATTAAAACCAAACCGTTCCTGAGATCGGACGTCGACGGTATGGTGAGGGTTGATATTAGACCAACAATAATAATAGGTACCAGTCAAGGATGGGTCTTGTGAGAATTTTTGATGATACCAAATGCAAAACTCCAATCATCGTTGAGGATCAGTTGATTGCAGGTGATGTTTTTTTACTGTGTAAGGCACGAATTTGTATTTTTTCAAAATATCCAAGGCGTTGCGTCTTGAGATCCTAAATTCAGCTTCAATTTGATGACTTGAAATTGAAGGATTTACAACCGCGATTTCATTTACATTTATAGCAGTTTATTCAGTATTTTATATTGTAATTTCTGGGTCTTGGCTTGTTAAATGTCCCATGATTGATGAGATTTTTTTTAATGCCTTAAAAATATATTTATGAGGTTGCATTCTTAAAATATTTTTAAGATGAGCCGTTTCGTAAATGTCCATTAGTTGCAATTTTTAAGTACAGTAAACTAAGGTTTCACAATATAGTTAGAAAAAAGTTATTAGCTTTTTAGATAAATTTTCTTCACGATATTTTCTTCAGTTGATTTCTTTCGTAAGAGTTTACAAAATATTAGTTGGAAATTGTACTTAATATCTTTAGACATAAACTAAAAATATGTCCTTTAAATAAGAGCGATCCTGCATGCGTGGTATATATTTCTACGACGCAATGCAATGGTTTGATATTTTTAACTAAATAATCCAGTTATTCGTTTTAAAAAAATTATCATTGCCAAAGCATAGATCCCGTAGTACATGGATGACACATTTTCAAGCTTCACTAAAAACTGTTTATTTGTGGTTTACTTTGAAAAATTCATCGTTACGAAATTTCTTCAAACGTGATATTTATTTATATAGGAGAATTTTTATCTATAAAACAATATTAAAATCCCTTTGGAGTAGCATAAATAAATATACTTACTTAGTATATATATCCGCTTATTCATAATCTCAAGAGCAGTTTTAACATTCAGTCACAATAATAATGAAACGAAGAAAATCAGCGGTTTAAAAAACTTCACAAATAATAATAATTTATTTAATAACACTAATATTAATATTATTATCTCTTTTTACCTATAATTCTGCTTCTGATATTTGTCACATTTTTTTAGGACGCAACTGATACTTTCAAATAATAGTAAATCAGTATATTTCCTGCTGACTAAATTATAAAATAACAAATAATCGAAGCAAATAATAAATAATGGCACTACAGTTCAGAAGTTTCCGCAGTAAAATAAAATTATTTAAATATTATATACAGTGGGAGTCTACAGTATTAAACAATTTCCTTTTCTTGTAATGTATGTTATTTTAAGACAAATACTTAAGAAGGTCGATTTTGAATTTTAAGTATTTATCCTTGTGATATTGATTTGCTTTTAGATAGGAATCATAATTTTATATTAAGTTTGAGAGTTTCATGACTCCAGTTTTGAAATTTTAATACGAAAAACAACACCATAAGAGAGGAAAAAGTGTTTAATTTTGAACCACCCTGTATATATAAAATTACGCTATTTTATAACTGATGTTGACTTAATCAGTGATTATAATAGGATTCTCAGTTTAACATTTGTGCAATTACATTCATTTGACTGGTCAAAGATATTGGCAACAGCCAACGCCTGAATGAACTCATGACGACTAGTTAAAAACATCTCAGCAACAACTGTAGTTCATCATGGTGCAATGTATTTAAAAATAGTTGCAATATAACGTAAGGATACACTGCGATTGTAACAATTACATTAAAGCAAAGCAAAGCGGAAAGACTTGACATGGGGATTTTCCGCAGATCATATCCTATATAGTAAGTAGCTCCTTACACATCCTGACGAATGGATACTTCGTCACTTCAACAAAATAAATAATTAAGAAGTGGCAAAAACCATTTATTATAAATTAAAACTAATCGTATTTCTGTGTATTTGACGGTATGCATTTGATTAATTTATAATTATCAATTAACTAAACAATAAGAAACAATTGATATTAAAATAAACAGTTAAAACGTTCTATGTCATACTTTACATTTTTGAAACTGTACAACTTTTTTTATTTTAAGAATTTGTAGCTTTCATATATTGGAATCTAACAGTTTTTGTAATAAGATGCTTATAACGGAGAGAGAGAGAGAAGTTGATTTTAAAGACGTAATTCGTGGCATTGGAAGAGAAAGTAATGCAGATTAATATAAATTTGTATTTGGTGGAAAGTGAAGATATCTCAATTTTTTTTTACATTTATTCTATTTACTAAGAAATTAATGTTTTGGTGCAAATTGTCAAGAAAAACGCTGTTTTGAATAGGTGAGCCATATTATGTATCTGAATTTTTTGAGAATACAAAACTGGAAAGAGGAAGACATTTTTTAATATGTTCTGGGTATCATCAGGAACACGTACCTACATTTTCTACATTTAGCAACTTACGGAACCCTCTTTATTCGCCTTCAAAAAAACCTTTTTTTTTTTTTTGGTAACCCGGGCAATGATTTTAGTTCTATTAAATTCTGGTAAGATGTAATATTCGAGTAAAACACCGATCTTAAGTATATCGCTATAAAATTTTACGAGCCATTTGCGCACTTTTATGCTACAGTTTACGGATACTTTTGGATAAACACCGCCAAAGTTAGCTACTTTTCCGTTTCGGAATTCTTGAGGGTATTATCTAGTTCTTCGGTAAAGAATCATATAGAGCTACGATGTAGCAGGTGTTGAATTGTTGGAGTTGTTTATAATTTTCAGTGAATGTAAATTTAATAGTGTGCATGAAATCAGTTTCTTCAATAAT
The DNA here is from genome assembly GCA_963680705.1 of Rhagium mordax. Lineage (NCBI taxonomy): Eukaryota > Metazoa > Arthropoda > Insecta > Coleoptera > Cerambycidae > Rhagium > Rhagium mordax. The sequence continues at coordinate 15,602,050 of OY796660.1, read as the reverse complement.
ATAGGCATAGCAGCAACCTGTTAAATTTATAGGCTGTTACAAAATACAATGGCATAAATATTTTATTACAATACGTTATTATGCAACAAAGGTTGCACAAATTGGGAAAATCATTGATGAAAATGTTTGTTGTTTATAGCATATTCCATATAAATAACATCGTTATATTTATTCAGATTCTATTGACAAAAAAGTTTGATGGCGATACAAGAATTTCTATAAATTTCAATTCTATGTATATTTAAAGCTTATTAATATAATGAATGAAACGAGCGAATCTTTCTTTTAGTGTTTCCAAATAGACATAGTTTATTTTAAAAATCATTAAATAATATTCGCGTTACTTAATATAACAAATTCCTTTCAATAGACTAGTTGGAGATGAAAGCTTACAACGTTAATATTTACAATATTTTTAATTTTAGAACATGCGGCTGGCTGGTAGTGTTGAGAAGATTTAGTCCAAAAATCTTACGTTCTAAAATAAGTTTCTGAATACAGTTTTAACGGAACTAATATAACACGTGCTAATTTATGATACTGAAAAACTATTTATAAGTTTGTGAAATACAAAAATTATGAGTGGAATTAAGCGACAGATCTATAGACATGTTTCTGCAATTCAATTCAATTCTGTAATTTATTGTTTGTGAGGTTAATAAATCTATTGTACCGAAAATTATACGTTTATGTTTGAACCTTATAAAAAAGTAGCACTTACTTATTAAATTAATTTAAAACGTAGTGCTTCAATAATTAAAAAAAGGTTAATAATTTTTGAGGAGTGTTATTGATTTTCGGTATTTGCTTGGTATTGCATTGAATGTTATGGTGTATAGGGTATATAAAATGACACTTTAATTAGAAATTGGTATAATTGCAAAAATAATTAATGTAGCAATCTGGTAGCTCAGAGCTTGAGTCGTGGGTACGCCAGGAAAATTATGTGAACTGGTTTTATCGCATTCAACGATTATATTAACAGTAGAACTTATCATAATCATAGAAAATATCAAAATGGTAAGTTAAATTTTACAAACGAAATAAATTTGTTAGATACAGATAATACAGATAGTTTAAAATGTCATGCGTGATACCTACACCCCTTATAATAATTATAATATCGAAGTATAAAATAATTAGATAGCAAATAAGTTCTTAAAAATATACATTTAATAATGAAAATTGAAAGTTATACATGAAGGGAAAATTTTGACCAATTTTCAGATGACAAACCTGAATATTCACTAGTAATCTCCAAATCTCCCTAGTGCTTGAATTATTACCGAGTGCACAAATTAGTTATTAATTCAAGCTCGCGGGGTTTCGGTAAGAAAATTTCACACCTATATACAGGGTGTCTCATAAGTAATTGTACACAGAACAATGGCAGATTCCTTACGTAAATACATTACGATTTAACCAAACTTACCTTAGTCCAAAAGTTGATGTTAACAGAGATACGGGGTGTCAAAGTAAAATTTTTGTTTTGGTTTTTTAAGGAATTTCTTTAAAAATTTAAATATTTTAACAAAATTTCGTGATTGGGTGTTTTGCGGCGAAAGATTCAAATCTATTCATAGTTTTACTGTTATTTGTAGCGGGCGCCACATTCGGTAGTTTGCGTGTCGTTTATACGTCACAATGTTTTTGGGGATTTTTTTACTTATTTTAAATAAAAATTCCTCTTTTCTCGTTTTTCGCGTAAAAAAGATATACTTTATATATGTCGCTACTAGTAACCGTTTTCGAGATGTTTGATTCTCTTGTGTATCAAGATACAATAAATACTCGAGAAGAATTATTGCAGAGAATTAGAAATACCACCTAATACTCCACCCCCCCAAAGGGCTTTTTTCTTGCTTTTTGCTTTATATCGAGCTTCCGGTGCATGCTATCGCAAAAGTACCTATATTGAAAATTAAAGAGGAATAAACAGTGTACAATATGAGCCATGTTTGGTTGTTGTACGTCAAACCGTTTCTTTGCACGGGCACCTCAAAGTTGGCCCTCCCTTTGAAATAGACACTTCGTAATTTTTTTTATCGTGGCTCACAGACAATACTAATTAAAAATAAAACATATGGCAGTTTATCACCGATAAATACCTGATTTTTTGGTATATATCTGTTTTTTCTGACATTGCTCTTTTTCGAGATACAGGGTCGTCCATCCTAAAATTCACTCCATCGTATCACCGGGGTTGTTCATATAGGATAATTCAAAATTTAAGGTATTATAGACTTCAACGTGCTGTTTGAAAATACGTATCAGACGACCAAATTTTTTCGCCGGAACTACCCCTTAACCTAAAAAAAGCGTTTTTAGGTTAGGTTTTTCTTTAATATTCGCTCTTCAGGGCACTCTATGAGAAATCGTCACGTATTGTTGTACACTCGCTTATATAGTTTATGTATAGGTTTCCCCTGTATTCGAAATTTTTTTTTTATAGAGGGTTCTAAAAAAAATATTTTTTTAACGTTTTCTAATACGCATATATGTTTTTACTATATGCCATCTACTTTGTATATCTCTATATGGTTTGTTAATTAGACTACCCCTCACCCCAAAATCGATACCGCGGCGTAACAGTTTATCAGAAAATTACATTATTCATGTTATGCACATATTCTATACGCATGTATGTATTGCAAACGTTTTCCTCAAATATTTTCTCTGAGGGTTATTAAAAACAAATATTCTTTTACCGCCTTTTAATACACATATATTATGTAGCTACTATGTACAGTATTCTTCTGTTCTAAGTGTATTTACGACAGAAATACATTGACAATGAGTAAACGTGTTACTTATGCTGACTGTACTCCTTTCCACATCACCTGAGAGGTAGAGTATTTGGCGCGTTTTTTTAATAGTGGTATCCCCATTAGGCCTACTCCACAGCGATAAATCGTCCCCGTTAATAAAACTTGCGTCGCTTAATTCCGGAAGGACCCGGTTGCGCTACGTCCTCTTCGAAATCAATGTCAAGTTCGTCCACATCTTCTGTAACGTCCGCATGGCCGATCAGTTGTTCATCGTCGTAGTCCTCTTCCACATTAATTTCGATTTCTGGCATGTTCGTACAGCCTTCTTTGCAATTTGTGCAAATACTTGAGCAGTTTAAGCCTGCTTTACGACACCCGCACGCGCGGCGACAGTCCTTCTTGCATTTGCAGGAAATAAGTCTCAGCAATTTTTCAGGAGCTTGTATGTATGTTGTAATTTTCAATATAGGTACTTTTGCGATAGCATGCACCGGAAGCTCGATATAAAGCAAAAAGCAAAAAAAAGCCCTTTGGGGGGGTGGATGGGGATGTTCCGGGGACAGCTGTGTCCCACAAACTCAGACCCAAATTGAGCATCCCAAGATCAGTATAAAAAAAAATAAAAATCAAATCCTATATAGTTTTCCACCTTGAGCCTACGTTTCCTGGAGTATCATTTCAAAACGAACACTTATTATTTAAAACTAGGCGGTCGTTAATTAAACGCATCGCCAAATGTATTGAAGTAAATGGAAGTCACTTCGAATATTTATTACCGAAGACGGATCTCTCTTTCTATTAATTATTGTTATTTATTTATTTTTTAAATGAAATTTGTATTTAAATAAAAACTGTTCCTCAAATTTTAGGTTTATTTATTTAAAAGTCATTGCTCTAGTTACAACTACTTTTTTTGCAAGCGTTGGAATGTAATAAATTTAAATAAACCAAAACAAAAATTTTACTTTGGCACCCTGTATCTCTGTTATTATCAACTTTTGGAGTAAGGTAAATTTGGTTAAATCATGATATTTTTATGTAAGGAATCTGCCATTGCTCTGTGTACCATTACTTATGGAGCACCCTGTATAGTTGTAGGATATCTACATATACATACAGGTTTATTTGAAGAAATACAGAAAAATTTTATATACAAAAGTTTCAATGTTTTTCCTGAATTTTAATAATCTGTCAATAAAACAATCAAATGACAATCGCAAAATGGCGAAATTCTATAAACTTAGAATTTTCTTTACAGAACATCCTGTATGTTATTATATTTTCTGAATCCTTATAATTTCCTGTTTTCAAAAACATATAATAAGTCTATATATTTGGACTATCAGTTCTTCAATTACTCAAAATAAAAATGTATACACGTATTAATAAAATTGTCCTAGTAACCCATGGATTAACTGAAGAACGAATAGTCCAAATATAGACTTCTTATATATTTTTGAAATCGGGAAATTATAAGGATTTCGAAAATGTAATAATATATAGGGTGCAACTTTTGAAAATTATAAGGAACAACCCTGTATGTATGCAATATTAAAGAAAATGTTTCCACCCATTTTAGTTGTAGAAAACTACTCATAAGGGGTTAATATATATCTACTGTCATGATTTATATTATGTGTTCTTCACTAAAATGGGTGAAATCCTGTTTTTTTTATATTTTCAAACTTTACAACACTTTATTTATTTATATGACAGCAAACGTCAAATATGATCATATGTCAATAATTTGACAGAAAAATTTCCACTTATTAATTTCGCTCCGGGTACCCTAAAGGATGAAAAATTTCCGGAAATTTCTTGGGTTGCCATGGTAACGGTACCAAAGAAAATCTTCTGATTCGCCAAAAAGTGACGTGTGAAATATTCATAATATAACCTCTAGGTAGCAACTGTTATAATATTTATAATATATTGATCAGCTAGCCATGCAATTTATTTTCAATTTTCAATTGTTTCTTTGAAGATGCCATTTAAATCTGTGTAAAAAATCATAAAAGATCATGTTTTAGAAAACTATTCTAGCACCAAAATTAACGTAAATATAGGGGGGGGGGCTAGATTTTAAGTGGGACAGTCTATAAAATGTATTCTTGATAGGGTTATACAGTGCGAGTCACTAACTTGGAATAAATTCAATATATGACACATCAAAGTTTTTTGAAAGAAATGCTCAGACACGTCAATTAATATTATAATTTGCGCATTTTTTTATAGAAAAAATATGTATACAGGGTGTCCCAATAAAGAGATATGAGAACATCGATAATTTTTTTAAAAGAAAACCCTAGTTTTTAGAATTTTGAAGGGCGTGGTAAGTTATACACAACTACTAAATTATAAACTTTTATTCCCAATCATTTCAACGTGTGATTTTCAAAAATGTGCAAATTATTCCGTTTCAATTTGGTATTTTAGAACTCGATAAAAATTGTAGTAGGTAGGTCTAGGTAGTCATGAGTTGGTTTATTGTGTCAGTTATATGTCATAATACAGGTAGGTACTCTAAACAAATGCCTTACTTAACTGAAACCCACAAGATTGAAATCCTGATGATCGGATACGGAGATAGAACTAGAACACAGAAGGATGTCGCTCTTTCATTTAGAGAAAACTATCCCGATTTACCACCAATAAGTCAAAGTTACTGTAAGCAAGATTGAAAAACAGTACCGGAAAAACGGGCATGTAAGGAAAACGAAAACTTATAGACAGAGTGCGCTTGGCGAAGATGTGAAAACAAATATCTTATTAGGTATTGAAGAAAACCCTAATATCTCAACCAGGCAGTTAGCTAGAGAACAAGAAATTAGTCAGTCTTCAATAGTAAGGATGCTTAAAACATATAAATTCCATCCTTACAAGATAACAATCCTCCAGGAGCTAACTGAAGATGATCCTGATAGAAGCCTCCACTTTTGTGAGCAAATGACAGGTTTACTTGATAGGAACGCTGTAAACGTAGAAAACGTACTTTTTTCTGATGAATCTACGTTCATGTTGAATGGTGAAGTGAACCGACAAAATTGTCGCTATTGGGCAAAAGAGAATCCACACTGGATGAGGGAAGGTCACACTCAAAGACCAGAAAAGGTCAATATTGGGGCAGGTATTGTTGGTAACCAAGTGATGGGACCAATATTCTTTGACGAGAATCTTACTGGAGCTAGATATTTGGAGATCTTGGTAAATGAATTAGTACCGAATTTGGTTATTTTATTTCCCGATCCCGTAGAAGCTGATATTCCGAATCGAAATATCTGGTTTCAGCAAGATTGTGCGCCCCCCCATTTTGCAAGACCTGTCCGTGAATACTTAGATGAAGTTTTTCCAGATAGATGGATTGGTAGAAGAGGGCCCGTGGAATGGCCAGCAAGGTCGCCAGACCTCACCCATCTTGATTACTTTCTGTGGGGATACTTAAAAAGTAAAGTTTTTAAGACGAAACCGTCAAATATGGAGGTGTTGAAGGACCGAATAAGAAATGAGTGTAGACTAATTTCACCCGGAATGATTAGAAATGTTCAAAACGAGTTTCGTTTCCGTTTGAGACACTGCCAGCGAGTAGATGGACGACATTTTGAACATTTAAGAAGAAATTTAGGAAATGATTAAATCTTTCTTTACTTTTCAACTTTCAAATACTTTTTGTAATCTCTTGGAAATTGTTGGGAATAAAAATTTATAATTTAGTAGTTGTGTATAACTTACCATGCCCTTCAAAATTAACCCCTAAAAACTAGGGTTTTCTTTTAAAAAAATTATTGATGTAGGCATATCTCTTTATTGGGACACCCTGTATACATATTTTTTTTATAAGAAAATGCACAAATTATAATATTAATTGACGTGTCTGAGCATTTCTTTCAAAAAACGTTGGTGTGTCATATATTGAATTTATTCCAAGTTAGTGACTCGCACTGTATAAGAATAAGAGATAATATTAAAATAATTATTTAAACGTTTTTTGGGGAAATTAACGTTTTTATGCATAGTAAATATGGCTCGAGTAAATACGTGAAAAATTCAAATTCGAATAAACGAATAATTATAAAAGCTAACACATTGGAATACACTTATTAAAGGCCCATGTCCCAAACAAACCGAAGCCTACTAAAAAACAGGTTCCAGTTGAGAATAGTAATAGGACACTTCTCTGTTAAGAAGCACTTGCATACAATGGGAAAATGTGACGGCGACTTAAGCTCCTGATTATGCAGAAAGGAACCTGAAACACCACTGTAGCTCGCAGACGATACAATATTTACGAGCAGACTCAAATAGGGCCGAAAAATATCAAAACTCGTTCAGTTACGGATTTGTACCACTTGATTAGTGCTCCAGAGGTAATTGGTAATTGGTAAATTGTGAGTGAGCTGTTGATCAGACCCTCCACTGCGACCGCTCGGTCTATTGTGGCTCACTCCAAATTATATTTCACCCAACAGGTTCAGTCTTTTAATAAAGCTGATAACCTTGTTGGGTGATATTTTGTCCAGGTCCTCCGACAGAAGTTCCCCTTTGCCGAACATTGAGAACCGAATTCTAGCTGCAGCGGGGCATGCACATAAAATGTGCTCTGCCTTTTCATCATCCTCCAAACACAGACGGCATTCGGCGTTTTCCGCCAGTCCAATTCTGTGTACGTGGTGATTTAGTCTGCAGTGCCCTGTGTACAGGCCAATTAGAGTCTTTAGGTTTAACCTGTTAAGCTCTAATAGTTTCTTACTTCGTGATTTCGAATGGTACGGTATGAACGCCTTTGAATGGATCAATCCTGGTAAATCTTGCCAGTGCTGGAGTGTTTTACTCTCAGCCCAGGCTGAGATTGCTGTCTTGGCAGTACTTGACGATATGATATGATGATTCTGGTCCAATGAATTGTGATCCTGCACCTTTCCTGGCTAAGGAGTCAGAAATTTCATTGCCCTCCATTCCAGAATGTCCAGGTATCCAGACCAGAGTTATTTTGTTGCTTTTTCCCAGTTGGGTTAAGGCTTTCTGACAGATCCATACCGTTTTAGTATTACACCGATATGATTCAAGAGCCTTGAGAGCTGCTTGACTGTCTGAAAATATTTTTTATTGATCTGCGCTTGAGATGCGATTGTTCAAGCCTCCGCAAGCACAGCTCAATGGCATGAACTTCAGCCTGCTCCAGAGGTACTAAAATGGTTGGAATGGAATCGTAAAGGAAGATCTCAATTAGCCCAGGAGGCTGCAGTACCCTAGGCGTTTAAACAGACGAACTCTTAATGATTTTCAATTATTTTATTGGAAATTGGCTTCATTGAATGTAAATTAAAAAAAATCAAGTTCAAGGCATTACTCATAGTCTTAAGTGAAAGCATTATAAAGAGGTACAACTCTGTGATAATGCTGATTGCGGAACATAAATGGCTCCTTCACAGCATTGTTTCATATATTGACAGTGTGGTTAAATTTGTCACACTCCTTCGAACAAAAGTGTGGTTGGAAACGATAATATCGTTGTCCATACACGGGTGACAATTTTAACCACACGTCTTTGAACCAGAAGTACCACCTATATCTCGCTGCCAGCAATATTACGGCCTTGCGCCTCTATAATTCATTCACTTAATATTGCAGACATTTTCAATGTCTTACTGGCAAGTAATGGAGTAAAATTATTTAATAAAATAAATTTTTTATGGGTTACGCTATACACCTATTCTGCGCAATATATCATTATTCATTATAATGTAATAAATAATAAAGAGGCATTTTGTTTGGCAAGTATTTTCTTTATGTATATCTCTAAGTATAAATAACAATTAATCTAAATAAATTTCAATGTTATTTGACGCAAATGGATTTTCTCAACGTATCTGCGTTTGTAAAATTAAGAGAATTAAAATTATAAATACGCTCTCCTTGCTAAGTATTCATTGTTCTGACACGTTTAAAAATAATTATATATAAAAGTATATTTGTATTTGTAAAAACTTGGCTGCAATATAACTTTAAACTTTCCATTAGATTTTTGTTTTTGTATACCATTCGTTTAAAATGTTAAGTTTAAATGCAATAATTGAATTGAATTAAAAAGGGGGTCGTAATTACATGTGGTGTTTTTATTTATTTATTTTTATGTCATAATGCAGTCGAGAAACTTGGAGTATCCCTAGATAATATCCAAAGTATTTGACGTTAAATGCTTATTTAATGATTTACTCAGTAGTAAATAAAATGCGACCTTAAGGTTTGTCAGTGTCAGTATAGTTGTGCCTATGTCTATGAGATTTTCTCCTTAATCGATCATTTTATTAGTTATTGATGGAGTCTTATCAGAAAAATTCTGTATCGACTCAAGTGTTCCATCAACTTTATCTCTTCTGCTAAATCTTCTATATACAGTTTTGTTGTAACGGTTCATCAGTTTTCTTCACGGAAGCTATTCCTTTCACTCCCCGTGTCTTTAAGCTCAAAGTGAATAGATATTGTATGAAAACACCTTCTTTGTTTGACATTTGACATTCAACCATTTAGAATCTTCATACCTAGATGAAATGTGCACGAGCTTACGAAGATCATATATTAGTAGCATAAACATATCTTGAATATTCTGGGTTTCATACGAGCTATATACTACATCAGTGTGTGTCATATTAATTACATGAACAGATAATTTAAGTGGTAGTCCATGTGTACTCCTAAATTCTTAACGGTGCCTTGGATTTAAAGGCGGAATTATTGGATATGAATATTAATCAGATTTATAGTTTGTGTTAATTTTCTCCCAAAAATTATCATAGAAGATATTGTTAAAACCACAGAAAAGTAAAATATTTAAAATTTTAATAAACTAATATTCTCATCAAATCTGTCAAAAGTTATTAAGACTATAGGGCTAAAAAAGTAATAAACAAAAATGTGTCGTGCAGCATATCATGGAAAATACAGTATATCAAAGAATCCTTAAAAGTTTCAGTATACATGATAAATAATAATGGTCGTAGCTATTATAGTCATTAGTCAATTTCAATTTTTAAGATGAAAACTTCGCAAGTGCAAGTCAAAAATTTATAATGTGTGAAATAGAGAGACGCGTATACACTAGTATACAGTGTGGAACAGCCAAATGGAATAAATTCAGTATCTCAATTACTGTGCATATTTTTAAAAAATCCCCCACGTCATGCAAATGGCTGCTGTGGTGTTGTGACGTCAGAAACGCGCATTTCCATTTAATGTTTGGTGTTTGATGTTGTGTAAAACTTGTTAAAATAGCGTTTAACGCAGCATTTTACAATGAAAAACAAAGATATTATTGATATTAAGCATCCAAGGTACTGATAAATACCGCAGTGCCAGTCGTCCATAAAAAAAACACCAGAAAAAAGATTTGTTTCATTACCAATATACGATCAAGCGCTAAATTAAAGAAAAAAACTAAAATTATGGTTACGTACCATGAGAAGGAGTGAAACTGATATATCAGAAAACACCAAAGGGGTTGTATGTGAGAATCATTTCAGCGTAAGTGCGATTTTGTACCTTTTTAAAATCATACAATTTTAGGTTATGTATTTTACTTTTTTTTCAATTAGAGGAAGATTTAGAAAACTTCATGAAGTTTAAATTAATGGGTAGTTCCATACATTTAACAGATCATGTATTTTGATTGTCAAACTGGTAGAAAAAGGCGCCTTCCACTTAAAAGTAGTACAGCAACAAAGAGAGCAACATTGGCCAAATTATCTCTCTGGGCTTTTACAAAATCTGTTCCACTCACTTTTCCGTGAAAAATGTTAATATTTAACGCCGAAATCGCACATTGAATCTACACGTAAACAGTATGGCTTACATAAAAGAATCTGTAAAGTTCTGTCAAAAAATCGAGTGATTGACGTCACGGTGAGATTCGGATTTCATCGTTTGTTCTCGGCCAGTGGTCGTAAACTTAAGAATAATATGAATTTTAATTAACAAATACATAAATATAGGGTACATTGTTGATAAAATTTTATTGTTATTCATTTTTTTATAGCATTAACTATCTTTTATAACCAATTTTGCATAAAAATCTCGCATATGCGCATACCCCATTGGTCGAAAAATGAGATATATTTTGTTGCACGCCATGCAATGGGAAACTATTAACAAACGATAAGCGCGATTGTCTGAAACGCAACGAATATTCTGTTTAATCTGTTTTCCAATTCTTCAATGTTATGTTATTAGAAGGTTCTTATACAATATATGATATTTTGCAAATAATCTCAAAGCAAAAGTCAGGGACCTGGCTCCATACAAATTGAGTAATTAAATAATTTCGTGTTTCAATAATTTCATATTTAGCAACACTACCAAAACCTCATTGGTGGTTTTTATGCCAATAAAAAATTCCATCATTGCTTAATATAATTGTTCCTTCAAAACCTGGCACTTCATTGCACCGACACAAAAACCATTGGTAAATTTTGGTTATGAGTGATGAATAGGATAATCCTAATTTTCTAGGATTTGAATTTGAAAAAACGCAACGCAGCTGTTGGGATTACTAAATTTTCCTCCTTTCATTAGATGTTATATTAGAATATTCTCTTATAGTTTTTAAAATAATAGTTTCTCTACCTGCTTTATTATATATTTTGGATGGAGATACATTTTGTTTTAGCCTTTTGTAGATCTTCTTTGTCAGGCTATATGTAACTGTTAACGCCATCTAAAAAATAGTTAAGCGACACTTTTGACACTATCTGCATCTAACTTTAAAATATATAATAAACTGAAGCTCAGAAGCTAAATCTGAATATTTTCAGCATTCTATCAAACTATTCTTCTATTAATATACAATAGTCACTCACAATCAATTCGAAATATTTTTTTTCATGGTCTTCTCAAGTTTATTAAAAAATGCGATAAATATGTATAGTTGTCAACGGCAGTCAGTTCAAATCATATAAGTTTCGTTTTTCCCTAGGTACCTATTTATAGCAAATTTATTTTATATTATAAGAAATACAAGTTAGCTATATCTCACAAATTAGAGCTTGCATTACATTCAATTTTATTAGTAATGAATTTGACTAAGAAAAACCTTTAATTGACACTTGATAAACTGAGATATGAAGATTTCGGTTTACACCATTATTTTTATTTACAAAATCGAGCCTAGATTATCTACTTTTAGAGAATTTGGTACGCCCTGTACAGGGTGATTTAAATTCGACTCTCACACCTAATTTCTCGGAAACTGTAGAGGTTATGCACAAATTGTTATCGGCGATCAAACATAATTTATACAGACTACACGTTAAGGTCAACTGAAAAGTTTTATCGCATCGCGACGCTAGGCGCCGCGACGCTCTTTTAATTTTTTTCCGCCGACACCCAATTTTTTTTATATTTTATGAAAGACCTATCAATCCTGAATATTTTTAGTAAATAACACTATGGATCTATTTCTAGTAGAAATAGACCCAAGTGTTCTTTACAAAAAATATTCAGGATTTACAGGTCTTTCAAAAAATATAAAAAAGTGGGTGTTGGCGGAAAAATAAAAAGAGCATCGCGGCGCCTAGCGTCGATGCGATAAAACTTTTCAGTTGACCTTAACGTGTAGTCTGTATAAGTTATATCTGATCGCCGATAACAATTTCTGCATAACCTCTACAGTTTCCGAGAAATTAAGCGTGGGAGTCGAATTTGAATCACACTGTACTTGTATCAGGATTGCTTAATGGTCGTCTAGAATATATATCTCTCTGATATTTTTTTTCTAACTTTTGTAATTTATTGTACCAGTTACAATGTTATGAATTCCCTTGAACGACATGATGCATTGTATTGCTTTGTCGATATTTTTAAGACAGTGGTGCTATTTTCGAATTTTATGTTTAAAATAACACAAAAAGTTATTCTTCGTTTTATAAGCAAAATATCGTAGCGTTTTTATTCTTAGCAGGATTTTTAAGCAATGTGCCAGTAAAAAAAACAAACAATACAAAGGTTGTTTCAATTTTCTATCCTTTAACTTTAGGCGGTTTAGTAACAAACAGGTACACTTCTTTTCCTGATGGAGATCCACTTCAGTAATGAATGTGACGGATATTTTTTTACAAACATCTTAAAAACTGACATACATTTTCGGATATAATTCTATATAATTGTTATATTATGCAGAAATATATCAAAATATGTATTAAATATGATTTATCAAATACTTGATTATTTTGTACCTTTGTTGAAGTAAGATAAACATCAACGTATCTTTATGGAGTTCTTGTCAATTTATTATCCATAATTTTGAAATTTTAGCCTTCTGACCAACTTGTGGTCTTTTTCTGAAGCGAAGCAAACTCTATTGATCCGAGTTTGTTCATTTATGTGTTTGGCTGGAGGTGTGGTTTCAATCTATGACGTTGCATGGCGAGTGTCATGCGTAGTCTTGATTTCCCATCATTGGTAGGCGTAGCTTCAGTTCAGTTCAGTCTTGAAGACATTCCGTTTCACTTTTGGCATGGTAATATGCAGGATAGCGGTAAGAATGGGCAGTTAGATACCTGTCGATATTCTATATAACTTGTATTTTAACATTCCCTTGTCTTTTTTGCATATGCGAATATCCAGAAATCCAGTATCAAGGACTCTCTATCTCCTTCAATTCACATGGTAAATTTGATGACAAGGTAGGTTTAACATTCTCAATTTGTTTACATTCACGTTGCCAGATAATGCCATGTATCAAAATGAACAATTGGGTTTGTGGTTCGAAGTATTCAAGGCGTAAATTTCCAGTGCTTTCATCAATAGATGGCAATTGCTGGTGATAGAAGTGAACCAATTGCTTTTTTATAAATGATTTTATTTAGGCTTTATACAAGTATAATAACAAACATATCCAATTTGATATACTTATATTGATGTTTCATCTCTAAACATACAATTATTAAGTTTATTGGACTTACTTTAATGCATGATAAAAATTGGATTAAAAATTACAAAATTCAAAATGTCTAAAAATAAATTACCTATTGAAAAGTCTTTTCTTTTAACTTACCACAAAATTCATTCATTATTGATCACCAATTAAAAAACGATGTCCCCAAGAAGATGTACATGTTCTTTCGCCTTTATTTTAGCTCATCAGGGAGACTATACCACGTTAAATTCAAAGAATCTACCTATATCTTGAAACTTATACTTAAAATTGTATTTATTGACATTAATAATTGCTTTTGTCATCTTGTTCGTATGAGTTTTCGTGGAAGTTGAATTTGCGCAAAGTTCCACCAGGTCATCTAGGTAGTTGTCAAATCCGTTGTGCTGTAGTTTATCGCGGATTAATTCAATTCAAGTCGGCCAACCTAGTTGTATTAGTTTTCTACATTAAAATCAGAGATAAGTGCAGGATCATACATATTTATACATGCAAAAAATGTAAGTTACCTTCCTCCTTTTACTAGAAAATATTTCATCAATGAACCTTCTAGTCTACACAGGATCAGTCGTCATGTTTCCATGTCAAAACTGTTATTTTAATTTAGACATTTATCTATACGCACACATTTTTTATGAAAATGTTACTCTGACAGCTTGAATGAATGATACATGTTATACTACATATTTTAGTATTTATATATTTATTCTTGAGAATGGCAAGGTTACTCGAATTTTCTAGAAGGATACAAAATTGCTTTATTCTTAGATTTCTACCGGTTAATAATTTTCTATTTATTTATTTATTTTTTATGTACCTAGTACCAGAGATTATCTACTAGTAATGTAAGATCAAAAAAGTAATTCCATTTACAAAATACATTTCTGTCGTTATGTACTGGAGTTTCTATACCTGTCTATTATTTGAAATTTTGAATACAATATCGATGTTTCTTATAAACTTTGATTTTCAAGTGGCACAATTATAATTTATATCCACTCAAAAGACGTTTCCTAAAATATTATAAAAAATTTATCAAATCGATAAAATAGATTGAATTTTTGCATTTTTTGAAATTTAATATTCTCTACTTTGAAAATAGGCCTATTAGGACCTTTTCTTGTACGAAATTCCGACTTGGAATAAACCACGAATTCACCTTTTAAAAACGTTTACAATAATTTAGGAATACCCTGTATATGAATTAATATTTAAACACTAATATTAATTTATAGCATTTATGAAATATTGTTTATTTTATCACCCGTCAACACAACTCCAAATTTATGCATTATTTAACATTTATAACATGAATATAAAAAGAACTTGGCCATTTGACCAGAATTTCTAGATTTGGATTGAAGTAAAACCTAAGGTAGTAAAATGCTTCTACCCATTCACATAATATTAGATTTATTAACTAAGGATATGTTTTTGTCAAAAACTGATACTAAAAAGGTGGGTGCTCAATCGGGTAGTAAACGTTACTTAATACTTAATAAGGATATCCTAATCAGGAATACCATTGTATTTTTAGAATTTTATTGATTAGAGTTTCCAAAAGCCTAAAAATATATAGTATATTTTGTGTTAGAAAGCGAAAATTAAAAAATTAATAACGTGTTCTATTTAAACAACCGAAGTTTTTTACGTCTTATGATTATTTGTAAAGATTTTTGGTTCTTGAACTACCTAATAAAATCGTACAAGATCCGTTGCTTTGAAAGTATAGAGTTAAAGTGATGTCGTATTTTAAACTACAACTAATAAATTACACTAACATTGAAATAAACGAACGAAGACGTCAATAGTTAATAAAGATTAACATTAATTTCCTTGTAATATCTATTAACGATGTGGCATTGTACACTTCCTGTTGAAGTAAATATCTGAAATTAAAAATAGTTTACTATTAACACAAGGTAACTAAAGGGTAAAGTGAAATAATTTTATTTCCGGAAAATGGATATTTGACGTCATAGAATCCTATTTTCAGATGTACTTGCTAAATGTTAGTTTCAATTTATAAATTTGCTTTCAATTTTCGAATACTATTGTGTATGTGCGCATTATGTAAAACTAATTCTCTGCAACAGTAAGGAAAACTTGTTCGGATTTTGTTTTGTTTCGTTACGTTATTGTTATTTCTTTTTATTCAAAATCCAAAGAACAAAATCAAAATCTTACTATCTTAATTTCCATTATCACACAAATTCACACATAATAGCAACCCTGTAAGCATAAGGAAGTTGAGGTATTTTCTGACTTCTCTGAACTAGAGAGGAGTTATACTCAGATAACTAATTAATAACACATGTTGCAAAAACAGTAAATGCCTGATATTCTGAAAATATAATATCTTCAAAGAAGTTATAGATGAATTAGGGCGGAAATTTAGAATATTTTCAATTTTTAAATGAATAATTAGTAATACACGGAACTATGTTCAATATTACGTGTGTTTAAAAATAATTTTCTTGTTAAAAAATTAGAGGAGATAATTTATTGTGATTCTTTATGCGAATGTCATGCGTTAGCAAACATCTGTACTAAATTATAACAAGGAAATATTATTTTTCAAATATTCCTTACAGATTTTTCAATTTGTTTTATATATTTATAATGAATTTGAAAGAGAGAAAAGCAAATACTTAAAGCGCAAAAGAAATTTTGTTGATTTTGAACTCTAGTGTCTGATTAGGATTAAATACATTACGAGAACCAAAATTTAATCGTTAAACCCTCTCAGATATTTAAAAATTTCGCATATATTTTATACAGCACATTCAGTTTCCCATGACAAACTTTTTTTTGTAAACAACATATCTGTGTAATTTTATAATAATGTCGTACTTAATGACTTTTATTATTTATTTCAATAACGATATCATATTATTGAAACCACTACAAAACATCAACCTGTTGATAAAAAATCTAGTTTAGCCTGGCTTCACGAAATAAAATGATAACATTATTTGATTGCCAAAAGTAAAGACAGTAACGTTAATTTTCATTATACCATTCTGATATTATGATTTATCATTACTCTATTACTCTAACTTTATTACTTAAGGCTTTAGTACCAACCAAGACTTGCTACAAATGTAAAATATTTTATATAATGTAGTCAAATAAACTTCTATCTATCTATCTATCTATTCTTCATTGATATAACACCAATATCGACCTAGGCCGATAAAATTTATCATTACTCCATTCGTAATTGATATAACACCAATATCGGCCTAGGCCGATAAATGTATACAAGAAAAATGCAAGGCTTACAAATCATCATTAAATATTAAAGTATTTATGGTATAATGAAAAATACTGAACGATACACGGCCGATGCGCAAATAACAGACGCGATTGACAGTCAAATCTTGGCTTCGCCTCGATTTTACAAACTTCAATCTGATATTTGCAACATATCGGCCTTATGACGTTACTAACTATATCAACGTCTGTAGTAAGAATGTGTGGTTCAAAGGTTAATATCAATACACCGTAACCTTCTTTTAAAACTGAAAAAAGTATGATGAACTTGTCATTAGTAAAATACCTGAGAAGTAAGACATTTGTTTCCAGATTTAACCTACTAACCTTTCCTGTTTCGAAAATAAATATTTCTTAAGCTTTAAGGAACATTGTTTTTTAATTTTTATGTCCCGAATATGCTCCAGAAAGGATGTCTCTTATTTAAAGACACCTGCCTTATTTGCATTTACTATAAGAGAATTTCTATCGCATCATTTCTTAAACTCATCAGATACTAAAGACGCTTTGGTTTACAACTCCTGGATACTATTGGAAGTTATGACTACAGATGTATCATACATAAAGGTATCTTCCTCCGTTATGAAGGCAAGAAGGTCGTTTATGAGTAATACGAATAGTAGTGGGCCAATAATAGAGCGCTATCCAACTCCAATGTTATATTTTCTTTCTGTTCTTATTTGGGATTTACGGCCACACTTCTGAACATTACCCAGATAATCTGAAAAATATCTGGATTATTTAAAAAACAACCTTTACGCCTGTGACTTTACGTCAAAGGAACAGTTAAAGGTTGGTTTTTTGACATAAAATATAATTAAAATAAAATAAAAACAATGATGTTTTGCAGACGTTTCGGAAACTTAATCTGTTTCCTTTCTCAATGCTAAATGCTCAGAAGTGTGGCGGTAAATCCCAAATAAGAACAGAAAGAAAATACAGAAAGATGCCACAAATAACTTTTAGACAATATCCAATGTTATATGTTATATACATCAGAAGATAGAAGTCTAGAGAGACCAATATTTTTCTGTTGCCTAAATATGACATTACCCAATGTAGTATGTTGCCTTTTATTCCCAGAGAAGACAATTTCAACTTTAGAAAATTTCAGTTGACGCAGTCGAAGGCGGAAGTTAAGTCAAAAAACATTCCAGCAACTTTTTGCCTTTATCGAGGTAACCGTATATTTTTTATTTCCAGGCTAGCTAGTTCTGTCGATTTGTCATAACTATATCCATACTGGCAGTTGTCGTTAGATTTTTCTGAAATTTTAGAGATATAACTCAAGATTATTATTGGTCTATAGTTTTCTAATAAGTTTTGATCGTCTTTTTTGTGAAGTGGCACTAATTTACCTAATTTTGTTGTTGCAATTGCATTGGTTAACGTGTATTTACAGAATTTTAGAAGACGCAGATGAATTTCATCAACGCCCATGGTAGAGATATAAGATGGTATGTCACGGCGCACATTTTGACTACCGCTAGGACTACGTCATCAAGTAGAAATCTTGGCGCGAATTTTAAATAATAGAATAATTGGATAGATTTTCTGTTTCTAAATAACATCTAATCTTGAAATTAAGTACAAATTGAAAATCTACGATTTATATATAGCATATAGCTCGTGCTTATTGTAATGTTTACCTGCACTTTTAATTAGAATGTATTTGACATAATATGAAATAAACTTTGAAATTAATCATGATTTTTAATAAATAAAAGTTGTACTCGAAGTTTCACATTTGTAGACTTTAATTGAAAATAATTTATTCTTTCATTGAATATTAAGAATGTTAGATAATGTTTAAATAATTGTTCATAATATTCGACGAAAGAATATATAGTTTAAAGTAATGAAGGGATATTCAACAAAGTTGAAATCTACTTACTATTAAAAAGGACATGGAAAAACATAATAATAACTACATAATAAAGCATAATATAACTATTTTTTGAATCCTGTAAATTTTGTGATCTTGTTTGTTTTTCTATAGAGTTATCTGGTATTTTTCTGTTCATTTCTCGTAGACGAATTTAAGTACGTTCTTGTCCAAACGAGACAATGTTAGCATAGCTGGCAAGCATTTTTTGCTATATTGTCAAAGACTTGATCCTCTTCAATTTCTCGCCGTGGTTAAAGGAGTCCTCCATGACCTTTGGGCATTTTTTAATTAAAACTGATACCACCAGACTAAATTAATAAATTCAAATAACCAAAACTTAACATTCTTAATGTTGTGTAGCAGATTTGACAATTTGTTATTTGACAGTTGACAGTTCTCACTTTGCAGAAAACATAGAACTACTAGTGGTACTCAACAAGTTTTTCTACTTGCGCAGTTCAATACGAAAATCGAGCCGAGATAAAACTAACCATATTTTATCTCAACCATGATCAACGCCAACGCTATTTTTATTTTTCATTTTGTTAATAATTTCAACAACTTCTATTTCAGTAACCGGTTCTATAAAGATCGAATTAGAGTTAATCTGTTTGACCGATTGTTGTTAAAGTGTTTTTGCAGTTTATTTTCTACACAACTTGAGAAATAATTACCGAAGACATTAACTACAATCTTGCTTGTTACATATTAGCTGCTTATTAACTTTTATGTTTATGTTATTAGTTTGTTTACTATTTAATTCGTGCCTAGTCTATTTTTTATAATTTTCCAAAGAGTTTTATTTTTATTTTCTGAATTATTAATCTCTTCTGTGTTGCATTCAATTTTTATTTTGGATATGGTGCCATTAATTTTCTTTTTGTGTTTTTTTTAGGACTTTAATAATTCATTGGAACCTGATTGCTTAGCTATATGGTATAGAAATTTTAAACGATTATATTCACTTAATATTTTAGGATCACATTTTCGCTCACTAGTGTTTCTGGTTTTGATTTGTATTTTGGGCATATGTGGCGTCCATACACCATTGAAAGTGTGCAATAAATACATTGTAATAGTCATCGACATTCTCGAACGTGTGCAAAAAGAGGCCGTATTGGTTAATGATATGTTTTCGAAGTTACGCATGTTTTGTTCAGAAAATATTCTTCCAAACTTTGTACTATTATAGATTATATTATTACTAGAATTGTTTTGCATATTACATATAACATAATTGTTCTTTGTGGTCTGACATGAGAATCAATTACATGACATTTACTATTCTCTATGTTGGTTGCAATATAATCAATAGAGGTACAGGAGTTGAATCCATTGCATGGGTTAATTCTGGTCGGTTCATTTACAAGAGAAACAAGATTAAACGAATTTAGTGTATCAGTCAACCATTTGGATTCTACACTCAATTTAAGGTTGTCAACATTGAGATCACCAGTGAGGATAATGTAATCAAATAGAGTCGTGATAATATCAGATAAAAATTCAGATATCTTTGATAAGAAATTATGACAATTACATAGAGAAGTTAGCTTAAGGAAACAAGGAAAACAGAGAAATGTAATTTAAGTTCGTTGCAAAAGTACTTATATAATTTCAAAAATATAGTTAGGAAAAGTAATACAAATTTCAGATGGTCCTCAAACTCGCATTTTCACCGCATGTTCTTGTATTGTACCTCTGTATAAGAGGTAAATGTAAGATTGAACTAAAATGGAATCTCCAGAGACCATTAGAAGCTAAATTCCATGGAATACATGTAGTTACCCCAGCATAAGCGTCATGCTTTTTAGAAAAACAAAATTTATGACCATAAAATGGTGTAGGGCAAAAATAGCAAAACTGTCTCGGGTATTGGCTTAAGAATACAAAAATTGCCTATAATTTTGAAGGAATTGAGAAGGTGTGAAATTATTCGAGAAGTGTAAGGGGTTCAAAAATCGTTCTGTGCATTTTAGGATTTAATTGAAGTTTCAGTTACTAATCGTTGTATAAATTTCCAATGAATTTTCCATCAAATTCTAAAGCCGTGTTTCAATCGGTTACCTCCAATCGAGGATATACACTGAGGAATAATAACCGACATTTCAGGTGCTTCTTGATTTTGCAAGTAATATTATAGAATCGCCAAAATAAAAAAAGTTTTATTGTAATAATACTGTTAAAAATTTTACGAAAATACATGTTTCCGATCTTACCCAATCCAATAAAACGTTTTTGAGTTAGTCTGTCGATCGGTTTATATGGTCGAACATTTAAATTTCTATTGAGATATTTTGATGCTATTTCGTAAGGTTTTAGTCAATTCCAGATCAATCTTACGTTAATTTGGTTGAGCAATATCGGTCACAAAACAGGAGAGAAATCTAAAATTACTTTTCAATAAATGTTACCGCTCCGTAACTTCCGTATGTCCTTAATGATAAGTTGAGAACTCTTTAAATTAGTAGATGTATCTGCAAAGTTCTTCAGTTCTAATGGTCATTAAATTTGATGACAGCAGAGGTGGAGAATTTATCTTTTTAACAAAATAAAAAATCAGGCGTCTTGAGATCAATCAAATTTGGTTATGTATTGATTTTAAGATAATTCTTATAAGGAATTACCACAGTTGTTCTACACCACATGTTGTATGACATAGTTTTATTTATAAGCAAATACTACTACTAGCTAATTGTGACAGTTATGTAAGCATAATTTGAGCCGTGACTTAAATTTTATATTAACATTTTAAAAATTACTATATCATCGTTAAACACGCAGCATATTCATTTAGCGCTAAAATTAAGTTAACATTTAAAAATCAATGTTATCTGAATACGAAATTAACTTGAAGGATGTTTCGAAAATAAAAAGCGATATTTAAATTGAGGTCTGTTTTCAGACAGCTTGACTCTTGTCATTATTATTGGATGTTATAAAAGAAACAGATCGGCTGACGTCAACGTCTGACGATTATAAAGGTGGCAAAGCATTTATGTTTAATAATAATTCAATACAACATAAAATAAATTTTGTCCGCAATTACTGAATGATTTTATCGTCAAGTAAAATAAAATAACTAAGTTTACTATACACAAGATTTGAAATGAAATAAAACTGGAAGTTTGTTGAGGTGCAAAGTACTGTTCCTGAATTATATTTATTAACAGTGATTGAAAAATAGTATTTGCTGATTTATTACTGTTTACTCATAGAATTTTTATTTCTGGTGTGACGTTTGGTCTCGATTTTTCATTCATATCAGGAATGAAATATGTGTAATCGTGCTATTTATAGAATTTTCTAAATGAAAATTGGTGTTAATGCTCCTTCATCTAATGTTCGCGGGGTACATGACTCAAATTAAACACAACATTTTTATGTGCCCATTTAGTAGTTTGATACAGACAGCAACGCACGTGCTAATGGTGTTTTTGATCACGGCCAAACACCCAATATAGAATAGAATATTGCTTTAATGTTTCTAGAGGAAACATATTTTCGATTATAGTATTATTATAAAAAAAATCGGGTGTCACATGAATATGATACATTCGTTTTTTTCTCTATTTTAATGATACATTTTTGAAATTTGACATCGTAGTACTTAAGCGTCAATTTTTACACTTACAATAATTTTTTCTACCGGTTTCATTTTTGGTTTTTACATAATTTTATGAATTCAAATGACATTTCAAATGCCATATTTTTTTGAATTTTTTAATTTAAGCTTGCGGATTTATTTCAATCGACCAATTTAATGGTAAATATAGTTAAATCCCATTAAAAATACCAAATTTTGTGATTAATAAGGAAACAAAGATCCCAAAGTGATTTTTTGGATGAATTCAATTTTTTCAAATTAAACTATTTGTACCAAGATGCCATGTTATGTAAATTAGAGAGTGAAAAAGAGAAAGGGTAGAGCTAAAGAGAGTGAGAACACATAATCAATTATTAGTATGCAGTTTTAGAAAAAAACTGATTTATAATCAAGAGAATCAGGTCTCACCCATCCCTTATTATAGGATTTATCTCCCTAAGGCCTTCAGGATCATGAAATATTCATGTTCCAATCCTTTTATTTGTGGTAATTTGAAATAAGGCTTATTTATAGTTTCTTGAAAAATCATTGAATTGAATAAATAGATAATAGTTTACGGCCTGTATTATATATTATTTTTGTTTAGATTATTGGAGATCAGCCAAACAGTGAAAAATGTTGATGAATGATATCTATTTGTGACAACTTGTAATGACAGATATTGGTAAATATTAAGTTTGCTTCTAATAAGCATTTTGTTTGTCATTACAATTTGTTTGATGAAGGCTAAGTCACAACCTGACAAAAACTATTTCTAATCACTTTGCAAGAGGTGAAAACATTCCTGGGAAATACGTTTGACAATACTGTATTGATTACTGACGTGAGAAAACGTGCAGACAAAAATGTTCTTTTCTTATTCAGTAATGTCAAACGTATTACACACTCTTTTTTGTTATTCTCCTAATTCCAGTTCTCTTGTAACATGTGTGGATATGTGAAACCAAACCGACTTCGTCAGTTTGATTTCTGGTTAGATTTTCTTCCAAACCATCAACTGATTGCAATTAATTTTACCGAAATAACTTTAACAAAAAGATCAGAAATTAATTAACTACAAATGGAGGCCCAATTTTTGCTCAATGGCCAATGCTGTAGTGTGACATTAACAACTAGTAGTTTCCTTCCTCTTAGGAAAAAGGTTTTCTCAACTGTTAGGTCATTAAGAGATAAACTCATCTTTTATAGATACATTTTAGTCTTATTTGGTTATCAGCAGAAACTCATCAGAAAGTACTCTGACACTTACCATTTCGATGACACCGTCAAGATTACGATAAAAAAATAGGTCTCTAAGGATTCCAGTCATTGTAACTTCTGTACCCTGAAGACTTTTGGGTTTTTTCTACAAACACGATGACTTCTTGTGCAACTGGAAGATTGCTCGTGTACAATCAATTGCCAAGGAAGTGAAGAAAATTGATATCTACCACCAAAGACGATTGTGGTGACAATTATGGATCTTTAGGTCGATAACATGAGTTGCTAAGCTCTGTCTAGTAGCACCAGCTATTGGGCAGAAGTTACGTTGGTTGTACTATGTAACATAACTTCTGGCTTCTGGCAAATATGTCGCACAATAATATTGATACGGGAGACAGTTACCCAACATTACGATGACGTTGAACACGTAAGTAAACTCTTAAGAGTTGGATCATTAAGTAATCGTATGGTTTGATTTTGAATTGACTCCAAAATTTCAACAATATTTTGGCTGCAGATCCTTATATGTATGGGTGCAATATTTCAAACTAGAACGTATACATGCCTTATGTAAGTCGAGTAAAGTAGGTCTTTGGTCTATTTAGGAAACTAAATTTATATCGAACTTATTGCAGGTGATTAACTTAATTATAGATATCCAATAAATTTAACGACTTGGCCCGACATGGTATCTAATAATACAGATTTCAAAATCAAGGAGTATGAACTCTAAATTCAAGAGCAATGAGAACAGTGTCCTCATTTCCGATGAATCAAGACGATGACAAATCACATGTTACTGTGAAGACTTACTAGCTGTTACAGTCTATTAGACTGCTTATTTATTTTAAAGTAGATAAAGAGATGATTTGGGGTCGAAACATGCAGACATATATAATTTTTAATACAATAAATATTAAGGACGATGTAAGATAACTAACTATATAACCAACTTGAAGATAAATTAGGAATGGATTGACCAAATAAAAATTTTGTAGCAAAACTTCTATTTTCAGCTTAACATTACTCTGTGCATTTGGCCACCCACAATACACGAAATACCGAGGTGAAAGCATGCTGCACTCTAGCGTCAAAACATTTCCTGACTCATAGTTAGACTTGCAGGATTATTTTCAGCATTTTTACGTTTCAGTAAGTGCTGCCTCGGTTGCTGAAATTGAAACTACTTGTCTGAAATATCTAAAAATACCTTGTTGGTGGCTCTAAATAAACAGAGGCTTGCCCAATCCACTGGCTATTATTAGTCCGGATTATTAATTTTAGTTTATAAGAGACGATTACGTCAGTCTGAAACTTGTAGTAATCGCTTCGCCAACGATTGTATATAATTTATACAACGCAGACAAAAAGTTGAAAATAACTAACTAATGTAAATAGAGAAATGAGTTCTATTTACATTAGTTAGGAAGAAGTCCTTAGTATTTATTTATTTTCAATAAAATTGTAGTTCTCAGTTGCATAAATTATTGCAGAGAAAACTGGATTTGAACTTTAGTGATTAGATATTTTAAATAAAGAATTTTTGTTTTGAAAAAAATTGAAAATAGGCCTTAATTTTTGTGATAGAAATGTATTAATTTGGCACAATGAGTTACATTCTAAAAAAAAGTGGATCAAAATCGAATAAAAAAGACGACTTTACAGTGGTGTCCTAAATTCAAGTGGGTCACACTGTATAAGTCGAGAGGAATTTTTCTTACTTGTCCACTACTTTCGCTACCACTGAAACCAATTTTCGTTTCTACACATGTCTAGACAATTTTGATTGGTTCAAGACAGTAATCATTTATTTTGCTGGAATTGTTTATGGTGTATTGTCGAATTATTTTAGTAATCAGTTCCTCACCGGGGAGTAGAGGATTAACATTAATCTGTCTAGTGTTCTGTCTATAAATACTAGTCATATTTGATTGAATTTGTTATAAGAAATACATACACTCTTAGAAATTTGTGACTAAGCTCGAGTTTAAACCCTTACAGTACGTATACAAGAGTTGACCTAGTTGAATATATGTTTTTGTCGTTTGAATTGAACAACATTAGAGACCCGGACAGCTTCAAGATTAATTCGTGACTTGTTTACAGATTAAGCAAACTCTAAATATACTTGCATACAATAATAGTGTCCAACTGATGGAAATTAAGGAAATGACGAAGAGACCGTCTTGACTCCAAGGAGCGCTCTGGTTGGTAGAGGATCAACAATGGTGCTTTCTAATTCGGTCAACGAGTCCCTATAAAGAACCTATCGGCGGCCTTATGTTACAACTGCACCTCGTTCTAAGTTAGGCATTGCCTTCAGTCGTCTAGGACACTGCTGACTATAAATCCATTTATTGGGGATTGTAAATAAACTCATATGTAGGGGATACTGCCTGGAAGATGATGCGATTGAATGACGTTGTATTCATCATATCCATTGCTTTAACAAATAATCCATGGAATACTCTTAGGTATGGAACTATACATACAACATTCTTATAAAAAAGGAGATAGGGAGAAAAGCTGTGAAAAAGAGAAGCTGTGTCTCTAAATAATTGCTTACCATAAGTGACTAAAAATACCGCTCGTTGATGCTTTAATGAAAAGAATAGTATTTCGAAAACATGCAATTAGGTAAACTCTGAAAAGCCTGAATATCAATAAATCGAAGTGATCTGATGACAACCCAGCCACTGTCTTTAAAATGTGTACCTTAGAGTTGCCTCCAATGTTACATCTGCTCTTCGATCATATAAACAAAATATCTCTCCTTTCAACTGGAAATTTTCTCGAGGATTCATATAAGTCGGTAGTTGTTTCGTGTTCTCTGTAAAATTAGAAGGACGAGGAGCAACTTTTGAAATAGGCTCTTGATAGGCAACATGATCAATTGCCAATGGGGTTCTCGCTACAAGCGTTCAACAGTTCAAATTTACCAAATGTTTCAATTGCATCGTCCCATATATGGGGGATATATGGGACGATGCAATTGAAAGATTTGGTAAATACTAAGCCCTATGGAATAAATGACCATTATATAACTTGTTAGCCCAATTGTATCTATGGTAAAAAATGTTCTCTTTAACTTCTCACTTAATGAAGTCTCAGTAGAAACTTTCCATACTAACTTCAGTGTTCCACGAGGTCAATGAACTTTATTTCTTCCTCACATTATTGACTTGCTTTCTCCAATCTTTTTCACAGCTTCACTGGTGACAGTACTTTTCACGCAAGCTCTTACTTGCAGAGACTAGAGGAAACTCTACTAAAGCTTCAAGATTCAAACAGACCAGACTAACTCAAATTAATCTGATTTAACTACAATTATGGAACTGGATTCAATTAATCTTGAGATTTTAATCCTTGTAGTCCAATATATTTTCCAAAAATTCTGACAGAAGTAGACCAATCATAAAAAATTAAGTTGCCTTTCGATATCTATGTTCGAATTGATCATCAATCTCTTCTGCTACACGCATTGGTTTTCTATGTAAAGCTAAGTGTTTTTTTACTTTATAACAGCTACTGATGATATATAAAGTACAAGTATGTTCTGGTTTGAAATTTAGTTACACCTAAAAATACATTGAAAATTTCGAATTCAGTCCAAAATCAAGCCTCTGAATGGTTAGTGACGCAGCTCAATAACCGCTTTGGAACATCGTCGTATTGTTAGCCGTTTCAGTTTATATTATTGTTATTTTCATGGATATTTTTCTGCAGAAGTTGCTTTGCTAATGCCGCCAGGAGTGACGAGTATCGTACTACCAAGCAAAATTTAGTAACTCAACCCTTTACACTTCACATAATTTCCAAACATCGCTTTTTCAGTTAATTCTTCTACATCAAACAACAAAATTATAGGATTTCTCATAAGACCATGTTGTCCACAAGTTCCAGTTTGCTCAGGCTTTTAAGGTCAGAGTGAATAGGTATATTCCTCAAACTTTCGCAGTTACGGCTCGGTGCCTCTGTAGTGTTTCAAGAAGCACCGTTCAATAAAATAAAGAGCCACCCCAAGCTCGCTTTACTAATAAAAAAAACACTTTAGATGGCCTTTTGTGGGTATGGAAGAATAAGAAAATGGCCGCTATTTAATAAATAGCAGACCACTTAGAAATCTAGTAGACTAGTTCTTCTTAAGATGGATGCATTCAACGTATAAAATGTTGACACTACTGGGTGATATAACTTATTCGTAGACACATAATTGGCTTCTCTATTTAAGGTTTACAGTGGGAAGTAAAAAGGAAAGGAGTCTTTGTATGTAATATGTTACAGTATTACGTTTTACATTTGCGATCGCCATTAGTATATAAATGAAAAAGAAGTGATGAATGGGGCAAAATCTGCAGTTGGAATCCACACACGTTCACAGTTTGCTACGAGGCGCACGCCATTGTTCCGTATTGAATCCAAAAGAGTGCGCTCGTTGTATTAAATTTAACCCAATTCTATTTTTACATAACAATTTGCCAAATATTCGAAACCTCTATTTTATTTCACGAAGTGTACTTTATGGAACCACTTTAGATCTCAAGGAGGTGAAACTAAAAATAGGGTTTTGCTTTATTTGTTCTAAACGGCCTTCACATTTGATATTTATCCAATTATTTTCATCCATGTTTTATTAAATTACCAATTAAACGAATGAGAATAGATATTTTCTTAAATTCGCGGTGTGGTTTACTATTACTAAAATCTATATTTATTTGTTTTAATTTATCGTTAAAATCGTACTGTTTTTCGTTAGAGCGTCACGGGCGACTCGTGGCACTCTTAATTGCCCTGCAAGTCTAAATATTTGAAGATAAGAATTAGACGTTACAATGTATACAATCAATGACGCGTACATACTTGTTTATATCGCTCATATTTAGGGTGTTTATCTAGTGTGTATTTATTTCAAAACTCTATAATTATTGAAAAATATAAACAAAAAGGTGTTCATTATTCAATAAACTGCTAAATAGTCATACTGGGTGCTCTGTTATGGTTGCTCAGTAAAGAAAACTATAATAAATCAGCAAAAATTAGTGACAAATACTAAGTGTAAACTGTAGTGATCCATTTAGCTCAATTTGCTTGATTCAAAATTTTTTTGATTTGCTACGGACTTAGACGAAGAGAGAGTTATCGAAGCCCTAGATGTGGTTCGGAGTCCGCAATAAACTGTATGGTCTCGTCTCTCTTTTCTAATACAAAATCCTAGGATTACTTTAGTGACTTGAGAGGCAGTTAAGAAAAGACATTTTTTTAAATAGTATATATAGGTACTGTTTTTATAACAAAAAACGCGAATTTTTGTTAATAAAAGAGAAAAACCGCTGAACACATTCCAAAATAAAAATAATTAAAGTGCCACAAACAGTAACAACACAACCCCCAAATTCAATAAATAAACGATAAATTCTAAAGAAATATGTGAATAGGATAAACTACACGACAAAACCATAGCATCCATGTAGGAAGCCAACAACGCACAGACAGACGACAAAAAAATACATCAACCAGGGAATACATGAATACAAGCATTAAAGAAAACAACTGGAAGAGAAGTTAAGAAGAAGAACTTGAAGGCAAATATAAAGAATTAAAAAATAAATATGAAATACTAGAAAAAATAATATTGTTGTATTTGATATAATAATAATAATAATGTTTATTGGATTTGGATATACTAGTTTTCAGAAAGATAATACAATATTACACAGTATTATGTTAATTAAGGTATATATTATTATTACATACAAAATTTTAAAGTATCTACATCCAAAAGGCGAAAGTATCTCCACAGAGTGTTTCACCTTCGCCTAAACTAACCTAAATTAGTATTTTTTAATATAAATAAAAATTAGTATTTCGATTAAGAAAAAAAAACAATTACAAACATTTTTTGCAAAAAATTATTGGTGAACAATTTATATCAATTTTTTGTTTTTTATAAGAGGTATCAAGAACACATAAACGAAGGAACTTTACAACAACTTATATGCAATGCTGATGAAACAAAGTATTGTTTCTGATTGCATTTCTGAAAGTAGGAACATTGTGTTCAGTAGTAAATAAGCCCATAAATTTATTTAACAAGAATACTGCGATATACTGAAAACAACATTCATATTTCTTAGTTTTATGCTGTGTGATGAAATACTGCTCATTGTTTACTAAAATTAGGGTATGGAGAGCATTTCTTCTAACAAGTAAATTGCTTAAATAAATAAAGAGCTGATGTTCCATACCTGAGAGAAAACGTGACTGGCAACTTTGCAAAATATTGTTAGATTCAATATGTTCCAACTAGGAAACATATAAGATACAGTACACAAAATGCTAATTGGCCTCAGATCAGTTAAACGGGTTGCCTTCGAAGTCCTAGCCAAAGACTTAACAATAGCATTTTTCCAAAGTGCAGGAATGTCGGCTCAAATTTATAAGATTTACCAAGGCATATTTACAGAATGGAAAAATAATTTGTAGCATTTTTAGGTTTGTATAATCTGCTCCATAAGCATTAGATTTCATATCCGCCAAAATTTTCTCCAATAGATTCACAGTTACATTTGGAAAATCCAATAAATTAGCAGATACACTGAGATGAGTGTTTTCAGAGATTCCAGACTTTCTTCATCGATTTTTGCTCAGGTAACCATGTTGACAAAATACTCATTTAAATACTCCACATCTAGAAAATCGGTATCTATTTCGTTTAGTTTTCTTATGAATGCTTAAATTGGAAAGGTTTTGCCACATTTATCTAGGATTCTTATTATTCACTTTGATCTGATTACGAATATAAGCCGTTTTGTCTTTTTTATATAATCTGTTACGTAGTTTTCCAAGTCCTTGTAATATTTTAAATGAGTTTGGGAATGTGAGGTCTTCCTTAAAGGCTTTGTCTTTTAACTTTATCATCTCTTTGATGGTATCCGTAATGTAAGGTTTATATGATTTATGTATTTTAATCGTCTTGTAGGGAGCATGTATGTCAAGAAGCGTTAGGATGGCAGAATTGAAAAAGTGTAGTTTATCGTTTATATCATCCAGACAGTCCAAAAAGGTCTAGTCAACATTTATTGCATCAGTTGAAAATTCTCTCTCATCAAAATTACTAAAGTCTCTATAACTCCTAAATTTATTTATCAAGGAAGACGAATTATCACATATTCTAGTGGGATCTGTAATGACCTGTTCCATGTTGAAAAAATCAAGCAAATTCTCAAGACGGTTAAGGCTTCCACTAGTTCTATGAAAATTGATGTTCAGATCTCCAAAAATAATAAATATCGTTAATAATAATAAAAATCGTTGTAAATCAGCAACAAATACTAAACTAACACTTACACTTGAATTTTAACAATCAATATACATATGTGAAGGAATTTATTTCAATATCAAACAAATATCGAGGTGCTAAAAAATTGTGATAAATATAACCATCTCAGAAGTGTTAAACATAGAAGAGAGAAAGAGAAACAAATTTTTAAGACAACATCTGAAAGAAGCCCGGACCAGAAATTTACGTGCATACCATATTAAGAAAAAAACAAATTATCCATATATAAATGAGGTCAATGAGGAGGAGTATACAGCAGAGAGCGAATAAGACACTAATAGAGATTAAGATAAGTGAATCACACAAATAGCGGAACAGCCACCACAATTATAAGGAAAAGGAATGAGCGAGAAATTGAGAATGAAGACCTGATTAATGATAATCCATAGAACCTAAAAAACTAATAATACAGAATAAAACCACCAGCGCACCAATCCCAAGTTCATCATCTAGGCTTGTAGATAGACACATAAAATCCAAAAAATACATACAGAATCCCAATAAAATTTGTAACCTATTTGGAAACAAGAATAGAGAATATCAATAATGAGTATAAAATAAAGACAGATCAACACTAGATATCAGTTAACGGCAGTGTTCGGCTATTTAAAGAAAAACTGAAAGAAAATTTTCAACCCTTTAAGGTTTGGGGAGGTTAAATTTGGCGAAAATGTCTGTCAGCCAAGGTCAGGGTTTTAAATTGATTATTATGGCAATTTATAAATTGTTGCCTATCATTTTTTTATTTCAATCAAGAGTACGGAATACAGTACTTTCTACCGATAGATATAACAATATTTTAATTTTTCTTTAAGATATTGTATACATAAAATTGGATTGGTTTTTCACTTCTTTTTAGTTAAATAGGAAATTTATTGTGACTGTTAAAATCATATCAAGTAATACATTGAGCATAAAAAAAATTAATCTACAATATTATGAGCCATTGTGTTAAAATTATGGCGTCCTGCTTAGAACATTTCCATTCGTTAGTCAGAATAGCAATGATTTTATAGGTAATCATATTCATTTTTAAATTGAGAACAAATAAACGTGTCCAGAACAGCCTACGAAAAAAGGTATTAAATATTGGAGATGAATATAAAAGTCTTAAAAATTAAATAAATTAAGTAGTTATTAGCAAATTTTCCTCATCAAACAATTACATAAATCAGTAGAAAATGAAGTGTGGGCAGAGTATATCATGTCAGTTAAATTCACACTGTAAAACAAGAGTTTAATTTCATGTCCTCACTGATTGAAATGATATAAAGCTAATTGTTGGAATATCTTAAAATTAGAATAATCCAAATATCTAAATTATTTTTCGTAGTTATAAGTGAGAATTCAGCTCTTAGTATTGAGAGTCTATTTTCGTCTTAAGTAAACTCAATAAACCTTTCACTGCAAACACTACTAAACTCAAATAGATGGTTAGAAAAAATATTTTATTGCATTACACACATCTCTAGGTGAAGCGTTGCAATTACGTGCGTTATTTTTGTTTAGTCTTTTTTTTAAACTTTAATTATAAGATGAAGTTACTTTTTCTTAATAACAACTGTTGCGTCAGATTCTGAGAACTATTCAGTTATTATTTTAGCGGGGGAGCCCATGTAACCGGTGTGTTAGGAAATATAGGAACGTTTTTGATAAGTTATTTTTAAATCCGTTTTAACAGAACTTTGACCGAGTATTCCCATCGGTATTCACAACTTCACAGCGATAAACCTTTCATGGAATGAATTCTGTAACTCAGATCAGGTGTCTCGGCAGTGACGTCATGGATTTTCTTAAACAGTGAGGTGGTCGAGTGATATATCGTTGGATGGAGGATTTGAAGGAAAATTCGAGACGATTTCACAATGATTGAAAAAATAACAATTCAAAGTAAAAGTACTCCGTATAAAAATAAACGATATTTATTTTTATAAAAATTTATCGAATAAGGGTAGGTAACAGAACAGTGTTCACTGAACTTCGCCGATATAATTTCAATTGTACGGTCACTTTGCTAGAGTTTGGTAAACTGACATTGGGCATTAACTACAAAGCCCTTATCACAAAATATCGGTTATTTGTGCCCTTACTTAAAGTGCTTTTGTCCTTAAAGATTACTTTTTAAAATTATAAATTACTTCCAAAAGGCCCGAAACTCTAAGCACATTTGAAACAGCACCTAATAGAGCTTCAACAACACCATAAGAGCTTGAACTACATCAAACGGGCTTGAAGCACGTTAAAATGGCTTGAAGTGCAATGGGAAAAAAATTAAACAGAGATTAAATTCTTTTTCATGTTTTTGATTAATTGTTCGGATGATACTTCTATTTCCCGTTGTCACAGGAAGTTAAAATTTTACGAGGAGTTCCAAAAAATCGATTCTAATATCATGTTTTTGAAATTTTCACCAACAATGCAAGTGCAAGATAAAAACCATGAAATTTGCCGCTTTTCACTTCGAGATTTCTTAACTCTTATCGTCGTAATAATATTGAAATTGGGTCAGTAAATTTGCGAGTTAGTTTTTGAAAATAAACTTTCAATCCATTATGATGGGCAACTTGTTGATTTAGCTGTAAGCAACCTGCCATCATGCAAAATGTTTCAATTGTATCGACGCAAATGATAAACTTAAAACAAATTTCGATGTAAATCACCTTATTTTTAATATAAGTTATCCAGTATACTTGAAAAAAATTGAGCTTCAGATCCAGAAAATTAAATATGAACAGGAATAGCAACCATATCACATCTCAATATTACACCAAAATGTTTAAAGTTTACGGAATAAAATAGATCAAATAGACATAGAATTAAATTTACAAAAACGGTGGAGTTATTATTTTTCATAAGAATTCGCTTAATGAGTATATTAGAGAAATTTTACAATTCTCTATCTTTGCTTGATATGCATTATTTATAAATGACTTTGTTTAGGCTTTATACAAGCATAATAATAACAAACATATCCAAATTGATATATTTATATTGATGTTTCATCTCTAAACATGCTATTATTAAATTTATTGGACTTTCTTTAATACATTATGAATATTGGATTAAAAATTATAAAATTCAAAACGTCTAAAAACAAATTATTAAAAAATTTTTTTAACTTACCACAAAATTCATTCATTATGGTCATCTGATGAGCTACTAATAGCGAAAGAATATGTATGTACATCTTGTGGACTTCGTTTTTATTTTTCACACTTGTGAAGTGCTACTTCTGTGGGAGATATGATATGTTATTAAGAAAAGTTGTTCAGAAAGTAAAGATGAGTAATAATGCAAAATTTGAAAGCCCTCCGCGATACTCCGCATACTTTGATATTTTGTGTTGGATATGTAACTAAAGCTTTGTTAAAAAATAACAGATTTTCTAGTTATGCCTACACTTTTTTTATAATTTATTTGCAAATTTCTATCTTGTATTTGAGATTCTAGTTAAATTGCTAATCAAAGTATCCTTCTTGATGTTTGAACAAAAGGAATGTATTACGGAACAAATAAATTAAATCATAATTTTTTAAACTTGTTTAATAATAATTGTTAATTTTGTTAATTTTTATTTTCTAATGTAATACAAATGCAAATCATCTGTCTTTACATTTAATGATTTCTATTCTTCTTAGAAGAAGTCAAAATGAAAATAAATTAAAATATGATATGTCATTGAGTGAACAAATGTTATTATAACGGGATGATTGATTACGGTTCTCGTTATTGTTTCATTCATTTCGTGGAAATTTATGTTTTTGAGGTTACATATAATCTAAAATTATTTAGATAAACTCTATTTCATTTGTAAAAAATAAAACAGAACAAAAATTAATGCATGCCATTATCAACTGCTAATGAGAAAAGTCTTCTCACAGTGAACACAGTGATCTTTTAAATCGCACATTTCCTGTTAGTTTAATTTATAGGTTGCCAACAAGGAAAATTGCAGTTTTCCTAGACCTACAGAGAGTTTTTGATACCGTTTTTCGCAAACTCTATTACGTCAGAATAAAAGAATGACAATTACATTTTTTCATAATTATCTTAAAACCATGCATAGTACAAATTAAATAATTATATAATTGACTTTCCTAAAATAATGCACACTTGTATACTTCAAGGCACCGTAATAGGACCTATTCTTTATATATGATTAAGTTGCTAAGGTAACTTATGACCGGTGACATATTTTGCATATTACACTGTACTGCTGCACTGGAAAGAACGCTGGGAAGATGTAACCAAATAGTAAAACATAATGTTCTTACTAAAAATTTAATGGATATGTATGGCAGATATCCCTTTAAGGAATGTTTTTCTAACACTCAAATATATATATATTTTTTTTGTCTGGTTTTTGGCCTTACATGCGGTGTGTTTTGGCCATATCAAATATATTAAAATAATAGATTATATTATAAGAAGTGACTCATGTAAATACTTGGGTCTGAAAACGGATCAGCATTTGAATTCCAATAGATAGAGTTTATCTGAAAAAACGTATAAAAAAAAACAATGTATTTTTTATACACTTTAATTTATTTTAATTAAGTATTAGGCACAGTCAATAATAAAATAGGATTATTGTTTTAAGGGGAGTGGTCCTGTTTTTTCAGATATTCGCCAAGGTGCACGATCCTTTAAATTTGAAGAGCCTGCTAATCGGGAAATAGCTACCAACAAAGAAGTATAAATTTTGCTCACTGTATAAATAAAATAAATAAAACCTCCTTTAACTTGAGTTAAATAATTTAAATGCAGACCAATAACAATATTTAAAAGTTCGTGCTTCGTCGCATGTTAGGATATATCTAGTAATATTTTATACTACTATTGCAACTTGCATCTCTGGACACTGGACAGTAGCTGGCAGTTTATTCCTTGGAGTTTCGGCACAAAAGAAAACAAACACATTATTCTGGTTCTAGGGTTCAGCTGATGATTTGTAGAAGAGTTTTCCAGTTTCTTCCTCGTTGAATATTTTGAATTCTTAATATTTTGACCATCTTATCATGGCCCTCTTCTGAAGCGAAATGTCGCTGTGCCTCAAAAAAAAAACCACGACATATTGATCGAAACGTCAAGAATTCAAAATATTCAACATGAAGAACAACCCGAAAACTTTTCAAAAAAACACTTCTTTATTCTTTCGGATGTATGTTCATCTTTCTTGTCATATGTTCCTTGAAACAACATTGCACAGCTTTCCATTTTTTCGAAGAGGCGACGCGAATTCGTATTTTATTCAAACGTTTCTTGGCACCGAGTCTAATAAAATTTTTGCTCCATTCGGAAACAAGTCATGAAATCTCTTTTTTGTTTGTCTGACTGTTTGATTTTCTTCACTTTTTCCGATCTCCCTGAGCAATTATTATAACATTTTGAATTTATTATTTTTAATTTCTTCAAGAGGAATAGCCTGTATATTTTTCAAAGTGATGTACAACTGAAAAAGAACATTCAAGAAATGTATATGCTGGACGGGAGCACCTATTATAATCTTTTTCTTGAAATATTTGAAAAATCTTATAAAAAAATTATATTATAAAATTTTTTAAAATTCATGGTTAAATTATATACGTTTTCCTCTATAACTCTAAAATGTGCAAAGGAATGTATATACAAAACACGTATATCAAATGGTAAGTAATATTTGAGACTAACCATATTAAAATTAGTAAAGTATTAAATCTGCCGCAGCTGAAGAAAATAAAATATTACAATACTTAAATTATTTAGGAATGAAAATATACAAGGATATTTCAGCAGAAATTAGAAATTGTAAGAATATAAGATTAAGTAAATGAATAAATGAGTAGTGCCATATACCCTGAAAAAGAAACATTTCTGATCCTTTCATACGGATTCATTATTCAAGCTACGCTACGCTGATGAGGAGCAATAACTCCGAAACACGTGTCCGTGGCTGCATCATGTTTCTTTTTCAGGGTATATGGCACTACTCATTTATTCATTTATTTTTATTATCGAACCCTGCTAAACATCACTTTTATAAGATTAAGTATTTAAAAAAACAGGGTTAGTTACTAAAGATGCACAATTGCACATGTCGCTCCAGGTTCTTATATGCTTATCATTGAAGGCTACTGACCTATTTCAACATATTCTCATGATTATTTACAAATAAATACAGCAAATATACCTACGAAATTGTATCGAAGTGTTTTGAAAGATGCACATGTTTATTAAAATAGACATAATTTTAAAACACAATTTTTGGTCTTAATATGGCCAAAAAAATCATTTCACAATATTTTACTAATCTCATTCGAGTGAAAATATGTATTTTATTCTATACCTATTATTACTCAACTATTTAAATAGAGTAGCCGTTAAGCCAATGAGCTAATTTATTATTAGAAATGAAATCTAAAATTTAATTCATCAAAGTAAATTTTTCTTAAAATTTGTAGTAGACAGAACAGGAGTTAATAGTCTGGCAACTAAATGATAGTTCTTGCCATAATCATTATCATTCGTATTGTATAAAGTTTTTACCATCTAAATATGTCTTGGCTATTACTTAAATTTTACATTTTTGAAAATTGTTCGTACTATTTAAGAAGTAAGGAAGTATTTGTGTTTTTTGTTAGGATATCATGTTTTGTTTATATGGGTTGATCGCAATGTGAAACACTGTGAATATTTCTTATTCTAAAAAATCGTACGAATTGATAGCTGAAAGCACACGTACAGGCAGAGCACAGATCAAAAGCCGTATATTTATTAAACTAACTAGTACCGGAGAGAGAAGGCCGGGTGTCCTAATGATTTATCTGAAAATAATAATACTTTACGTATTTTGTCAATTTTAATTTGTTGAATACAAAATCTGCATTGGTTTCTTAAAACAAATAGATCATTAATGTAGAATTACTTAAATTTAAAAATTAAATTGAAATTAGAAATAATGAGTCTATAAACGATTTTTCTTTTTATAAATTTTTTGGAATTTTGTCTAAATTAAAATAATGCCGTTGGTTTTGTTGTGTAGCACTTAAAACGGCTTCATAATACGTTTTTAAAATTGGTTAAAATAGAACACTCCTCTATTTTTCCTTACGTGTAATGCAACGTCGATCGCTATTTCGAACTAATGCTGATAGAATGTCGTGCAAGTGACGTCTCAATTAACCTCAAAAATGTGCATGAAGTTTTCGAATTTTATGTCGTTTTTATAAAAATTTCCACTTGGTTCCTGCACTATCAACTGAAATCTCGTTCAGTGCATTAATGAAGTTTGAATTGCCTTGATCTAATAAAATAAAATGTTTTTTGTTGGTTGCAAATCTAACCTATAATAATTATAAATGTTAGAAAAAACACCTGAATAACAACGCCATTGTGTTTGTGGCAATTATTTTTAATAAAAAAAATTATATATTAATTTTATTTTTTATAACCTGATTATAGCAAATAATGTTCAAAGATGTCTTCATTTTGAAAAAGCCAATATCCTACTCGATCTTAGAAGCTTCTGACATTTAATAACATGATACTGCAGTGTTGCAAGAATAAAAATCAACTGATACATCTACGTCCGTATTTAAATAGATCGATTTTAACATAATAATATACCTACTACACGAGTATTATATTTCAATAAAAAAATTCCTAATCAAACATATTTGGGAAACTGCATATACAACGAATGCCTACTTCATATTGTGATAAATAATAATCTTCTACTGAACAGTTGCAGCCAGCTTGTTCCATGAAAAGTTCCAAATAATTTTTCAAATAATTCTTTTGAGTATTACAGATGAATCGTTGCTGAGAGAAATTATTATTTTCAGTTGTCGATTGAATTAGTGTTGGATTCTCCAATAACATATTAATATTTCACTTAAATCAAAGTAATATTTTTCTTTTAACGAGATGATTGTTGGAATGTATATAATAACGTGATAACGGTGTATACTGTTTTGTTTATTTTACGTTTATTCATTTGGTTCTTCTTGGAATGAACTAGGAATCATATTTATTGTGTTTAAACGATACGTTATGCTATTGTTTCAATATTATATAAATTTTGTATATTACACATTATTAAATTTAGATATGAATTTAAGGTAGCCACTAGTAATGTTATATAAATAGTTTTTTATTCGTAAAATTTCAATGAACGTGCTTAAGAAATATTTGTAATAATCTAATTTCATCTTTACCAAAGATTGTGTTAATCATAGAATTTTTCACAATTTTTAAAACGTAAGTAAAAGGGGTAGGGTATATTTTAATTAATAAAATGATCCTGACGTGCAACCTTTGTTGACACTGATGTAGTTTCTAAAAATATAAAAATAGTGAACAGTATATAGACGTACGTTTCACAAACTAAGTTGGCATCATTAGAGCATGAAGAATAGCCTTATTTCTATTTAAAAATTTGGGCGTTAAGTAATATTGAACTTTTTTAAAAATTTAAAAAGTTTTGCAAAAACTGCTATAGATTTTCATAAATTTACAAATAGATTATATATTTTTTCTCTAATTTTTATTCAACAAATTTTCAGAAAATACCTAATCGGCCTCTATGACAGGAAGCTAGAAAGAGGTGAAAATAAGCACGTAATTAAGCAATTTGGTATGCCATTAAACCGAACGCTATATACATCGATAAATCATAAACAAGTAGTTACAATTGCTATTTCCAGCGCATATGCAACGGATATAAACGCAATTGAAGGTGTAATAATTGTCAACTGAGCGTGTTAGTCGACCTAAAAGTAGGTTCTCGCCAGTGGCATGTTTTTTAACGAGTCTCTATAAATGCACCACTTGAGCCTATTTTTAGCAAAACATTTGATACTCGCGCAGGTTACCAGTGTATTTACAGGAGGCTAATTCAATGTATGTTAGCCATCCAATGAACTATGCCACTGAAATCTTTGAAAACAGAAATCTGTTTTAGAGTTAAATATAACAATTGCTAGAGTGGTAACTGAATGTAGTTATTGTTTGTGAATTTATTTATAATTTTGCCTGAGCACATTAAAATACTTACAAACGAAATTATATTTTTAAAACGAGAAATCTATAAGTAACTAAATAATGGCTACATTCTCCTCCTATTAATATAATAGTTAAAAGGATAGAGCTGGGGGTGGCAATTATTTAAAGAGAAATATGTTAATAATTATTCGCCTATCTTAAATATATACCATGTTTATAATTTTTTTAAACACATTTTTACTTTACTTTGCATGAAACTTTTGCAAGAAAACATTGAATTCCTATTACTGACTATATTAATTAAATCTGTAGCTGAAGTATGGAAATTGACAAGTAAATAAAAGAAATTTCCCAAAAAATTTGTTATTGCAAACATTTTCAGTACTAATAATTTCATTACTATATATTTTGGTATAAAAAAATTTACCAAATCTTTTGAGTTCCAATGTTTCCTTTATATACTCTTTTATACCTTATATTTCTCTTCAGGATATTATTGGGTATATAATTCCATATATTTGTCTCGATTTAACCAAAGCTGTATATTTTTAAATAAACGAGATCCCTGTAACTTGTCCGGAATTTTAGTCACCTTCTTCATAGATATCTATCTTTTTTCTAAATTGTGGATGTTTTAGTCTCCAGTATTCGAGTTTAATTTTTTGGTGCTGATATTGACTGGCCAATGTTTACAAAAACAATCTGACATTAAATACATGATAAAAAAATCCTTATAGTTGGTATATAAACATAACATTTAGATCTATCTATACCAGTCCATACCATATTGCTGTATATTTTAATATTAATTGAACACCCCTCGACAAATTAATTGAATGATGAAGACTTTACTACCATTAATTATAACGAAATGGCAATACGTAAAATAAAAACAACTAGTAAAAATGTGTTGCACGTAGAATAAAAAATAAAATTATTTAACACTACGTCAGACTTATTAGACATTATTTCAACAAAACTATTTCTCAGTTTATATTCAAGATAATATAAAAGCTGAGAACACAAATAAATATTTAAACTAACTATAACTTTTTAAATACGTTATGCGGATAACTGTTCCTTTTGATAAAATCTGTTTAAAATTTTAATAATACACCGATACTGGCTCGAATACGATAACAATGAATACACTTTTAGATAATTAATTTTTAACTGCTGGTAATTTTGTTAATTCGTTTTTTCTGAAAATGTTCGGGTAATCCATAAATCATCTTTAACATTTGAGGAACGCAGACTAATGCATTCGAGGGGAGGTTTAACTTGAACGAATATACATTTTACTTTATATATATATATTACTGTGTTAATTACTTATTAATAGTTCAATTCAATGCAATAATATTGCCGGAGTATAAATAATGTATTCAAGTATGTCCACAATAAACAGTATGGCCTTGTCCCACATCACTTTGCATAAAGTTTAGCATAAAAATGCCTGAATTTTTGATTTTCTAGTATATTTCTAAGTCTCCATAAAGGAATGCAGTATTTACATCAAATTGTTGCAATT
Organism: Rhagium mordax; assembly: GCA_963680705.1. NCBI lineage: Eukaryota > Metazoa > Arthropoda > Insecta > Coleoptera > Cerambycidae > Rhagium > Rhagium mordax. The sequence continues at coordinate 15,560,535 of OY796660.1, read as the reverse complement.
CCATGTCTTCAATAGTTGCTAAGGCAAGGAGAACTCTGATTGAGTCATACCTAACAACTGGTGAAAAAGTTTCTGTATAATCTATGCTTTCCTGTTGAGAAAAACCTTGAGCCACAAGTCTTGCTTTATATCTTTGAATAGATCCATCTGCACTGCCACCGACTCGGTGGCGTAGTAGGCTAGAGCATGAGTGACAGTCTGGCTCTGGCCACACTGCCTATTGTGTCCGAGTTCGAGACCCGGCACCGACAGATGGCAATGTCGGTGGGTATGGATGTTTGTCTGCGTTTTTTCTAATGTGTAGCCCCCTTCCGGACAGCCTTTGGATTTGGATTTGGGGGTTGTCTAATTTCTGTGGTGTGTTTTATGTTTATGGTCGACTTTTAACTTATACACCCATTTACATCCTATGATATGACGATCTTTTGGTGGTTGTACAAGTAACCAAGTCTCATTTTCCTTCAGTGAATTAATTTCCTCTTGCATAGCAAGAATCCATTTGGTTGAATTCTCACTTTCTGTTTGAGGTTCTTCTATGGTTGCTGCGTTAGCTATCTCGTAGTCTTGATAATGTGATGGTAGTTTTAACTTGTCACGATTACGAAGTTGACGTCCTTTTAGTTCCTCTGCTTTTTCATCTTCACCATGAAGCTGTGATTTATTTTCCTCATCTAGAACTTCGTCAATATTTATATCTTCAATCCCACATTGAGGTTCTGCTTCTTGAATATCGTTCATTTACAATTTGATTTTCCTGATTCAAATTTGAGTGAATTATAAAGGTGAAGCAGTTCTTCTCATTGATGATCGATTCCTTCGGTTCATTTTCTTTGAAAGTAACATCTCGTGCAACTGTGATCTTCTGTGTACTTGAATCATACACTCGATAATTGTTACTCTCTCCATCATAGCCAACTAATACCATTTTTGTAGATTTACTCCCAAACTTGAATCCAAACTGCTTTGGAATATGAACATAGACATCTGCTCCAAACTTCCTAATGTATATCCATTCAGGTTTCTTGCCAGTAAACAACTCATATGGTGCCTTATCTGCAGTAGAACTTGATGGCACTCGATTCAGGATATATACACTTGTATTTACTGACTCACCCCATAGAGCTTGTGGTAGATTGGTTCCCAATATCATTGTTCTTGCCCTTTCAGTAATTGTTCTTAGTTTACATTCAGCCTTCCCATTCTGCTAAGGTGCATACGGTGTACTTGTCTCGTGAATGATTCATTGTTCCTTGAAATGTGCTTTGAACTGATCATTAATAACCTCAGTTCCATTGTCACTTCTGAACACTTTTATTTTGTTCCCAGTCTGTTTCTCAATCTTTTTCTGAAACTCCAGAAATATTGAGAAAGTGTCACTCTTATGTTTCAGAAAATAAACTGACCTGTTACCATCTGACCTGTATGACGTGCAGTCGTCCTTGAAGAGTACAAAATAATTTGCTCCTCCTATTGATGTGATTCTCATCTTTCCACAAAGATCAGAGTGAATAAACTCTCCAGGCTTCTTCATTTGACTTTGAGACTTCTCATGGCAGCCGATGAGTCTTCCCATATTGACAGATTTCACAATGTAGTTCAGTTGGGTCCTTTAATTTGAGTTCAGAAATTTTTCCACTGTCAGCTAGCATCTTAAAAGTATGAAAATTTACATGACCCATTCTCTCATGCCAGAGCATTGGACCTGTACTGAAACATTTGCTACTGGCTTGAATAACATTTTGTAGCATTAATTGGTTAGTTTTTGTCCTTGTGGCTTCTAGTCCTTGATTACGAACCCCTATATTGTTGTTGTCGAATACAACTCTCATATTTCTACTAGTCACAACTCCCACTGAAAAAAGATTCTTCCCTAACTTTAGAATATACAATGTATTTTCAAGTAGCCGCTGCTCCCACTTTCCTTCTATTAATGCCTAAACCATGACAGAACCAAATCCTTCTGCTTCAACAAATGAATTGTCTCCCATTTGAACTCGAGTATTTTTATGTGTGTCTTCTTTCAATGTTACAAACCACTCTTTGTGAAAGGTCATATTATGCTTTGATGCTCCATTATCTGCCAACCATATTACTTCACATCCGGGAATAGAGATATTTCTAAATTCTGTACAACAAGCCTGAATATTTGATCTTGATTCTTCCTGTTCTTCTGTTTCTATTACCTTGGCCAATCTTTTACTACCCTTTTTGTTGCAATAGAAACATTCCCAGTTCTTTTTATCAACAAATCCTCCTGTCTGATTTCTATCAGTTGAGCCTTTATTTTGTCTTGTTCTACTATTTACTTTTAGAGCAGCAAATGCTGTAGCAACCTCTTCTGTTTGGGATAAACGATTCTCTTCTTTTAAAAGTCTTGCTAACAAATTTTCATACGTTTGCTTTGCTTCGTCATAAGAGTCCCAAGCTGCCACAAATGACCCATATTTTAACAGTTAACTTCCCAATACTTTATCAATTTTATCAACATTTCCAACTGGCTCTCCAACATCTGCCAATGCTTGCTCCAATGCATCTAATTTACTTATAAGCTGAGATATACTATCTGTTTCTGACATCCGGTAGTTGAAAAATTGTTAACGTAGAATTAATCCCATGTGGGTTGTTCATATTTAAGAAGAAAAACAACAAAGGTCTTGTTCCTACAAAATTCTTTTTTATTGCAACCGGTTTCGTGATCAATACATTACATCACATCATCAGGCTACAAGACCACAAATAGAAAAAAATTTTGTATGTAAAAAACTATAACAATCCAAGTATTACACTAATATAATAAGTTAAGAATTTCATCAAATGTAGATAGTTAAATTTAATTAAAAATTGTTGTTTTAGAGTGACTTTATTAATTGCTGACCTTTGTTCGTGGATAGCTTTTAAACGTGTTCACATTGTTGGAGCTGTTGCACAAGCCATTACTGTTTGAAGCTGTGTGTACTCCATACCTGCTGATATCAGTAGCATTGCTGATGCATTTAAATCATCCCAAACCTTCAATTCAGTGTCGTTGGCTTTTCCTGCCACTGGTACTTTATTTAAAACTGACACTGGACGTGGAGTCCCTCCTGATATAAGTCCATGCAGACCTTCATCACGAAAAATGATTTCTATCTGAAATTTCCATAGTTGGAAATTTGTTCCATCGAACTTTTGAACCTGAAAATGTCTTAGCTTGTTCATCTACCAATCGCCGCAATACAAGCCCATAACCTGTTGTGTAATTAACTTGTAAAATTCTGAATAAAAACTTTGTTGGGAAAAATAAAAATCAATTTATTATTATATTAACAGTAACTAACTCAAACAACAGAATAACAATTTAAAACTAAGTTGATACAAAAACATATTTCAATAATATTATTACTGTTTCAAATTTGTCAGTCGCCATATCGCCACATATTAATGCTTCCATAGTTTTCCGTCACGCTTCTGACATTGTCGACCACTTACTCTCTTCCTGTATTTTTCTTTTAGAACATTTTTTTCATTCAACATTGCCAGACGCCATCCTAGTGGTACCTTCTGCAATAATTATAATACTCCTGATAAGATAAAAAAGGCTCCATGAATTCCTTGTAAACATGTGCACCCCATCTAATTTATTGGATCTATTTCTGAATCATTATTGGATTATGATTTATTTTTTTCAAGTAGGGCTTTCTGAAATCAGTTTTCGGAGTTTCATTTAGTATTTTACGGAAATATCTCCCTAGCTGAACATTTTGCAAAGGTACTAGTTGTCCTTGTTCATTTTGTTTCCTAATTTTGCAACATTTGACGTCACTGTAGATACTTTTTACTGTTTTTTCTTTTATGAACGATTTTTTTTGTTAATAAAATTTTTGTACGCACCCATTTACGTAGACATAGCAAATTTCTCGACTTGAGTAGACCTATATTTTATTGTTTAAGCAAAAGGCAATTAAATACAAATATTATGACACAATATTTTATCTTCAATAAAGTTAAACCTTCCAAAAAGCAAAACTTGACCTAATTCATATAATTATAGCAAAATATAAACAAGCAGCGTCAATAAAATGCAAGGGAAACCATAAAAGACAAAAAATTGTAATTTATACGTATGCTCCAAGGCAATACATTCGTCCTTATTAATAACACTTACATAGCAGGTTGTTAATAATAGTCTCGACTTCTATTTATATCGAATTATATCCGAAAACACATATTTCTTATTCTAGAATATACATGAGAAGATGGATATACTATTCTGTATAAATGAAGTAGCCCAAAAAGAATGCGAAAACGTTAAAAATATCACATTTGAATATACAATCGCAACTTAAAATAATGCATGAAGATTTATAATCAAAACTGTTTATGTTACTTTGGTCAGTTTCAATAAGACTTTGGTTATTCCATAATTGACAAGTCAAGCTAAGTGGCGGAGTTTTAGCAACAATTAAAATAGTGGTGCAAGGGGGGATTATGCTTGGTATTTTATGACCTATTAAGGCGCTCATTGTGTAGGTAATGAAGCTTACATAAATAAACATTTGTTCAATAGGGAAACGTCACTTTTCGTTGGAGGAAAAAATAGGGATGGTTTTAATTTTACATTAATATTTTTTGTTACGTTCCACAATATCTAGACTCTACAGGTTGCCAGCAAATAGGCCACTCTAACTCATATTTGTCTACTAAATTTACAGTACTCTCTATCTTACATGTTCCTGTGGTATCAGCGGAATTTGATCCTGCAATGGGTAGTACAGCAGGTCCTGACATCATTGACCATTTGGAATGCACTGAAAATACATTTTTTGTTTTATCCAATAAAAATACTTGGTTTCATTTCTATTACGTTTATTTAAAAATAATAATAATAACTTTAGATCTCAAAAACTTTATACTAGATGGCACTTTCCAATTAACTAAGTCATTGAAGCTGTTAATATAAGGACGAATCTAATATATGAGGTGGGTTTTTAGAGTCAATTGGTTCCGATTTATCGAACTATCTTACGCATTATTAAAATTTAATATAAATGGTGATTTTATTTCTTTGAGTAATTCAAATAAATTTAGATAATGAATATAGATAATCATTTAAATCAGGTTCTATTCATTGAAATGCATGAAATTAATAAATCAATTCATTAGTACATTTTTTTTTCAGTCCCTTCCGCATTGAATATTTAGAAATTTTGACACTCCGATTATCTTGTCGTGGTTTTTACACCAGAAGACAAGACAAGATAAGATGGTCGAAACATTAAACATTCAAAATAATCAAAGCGATGGAGAATTCGGATATTATTCTACAAATTGTCAGCTTTGCGAAGACCGTAGAGTCACAATAAATTCTTTTATTTCTAGAATGATTTCTGGTTCCTTTTGTCTCTGATTGTGTTTGACGTTTTGATTTTTGATTATTTTGTCTTTTGCTGAAGCGAAGAGAAAAAACGATTAGTATATTATTTTCTCCGGTTCTCCTTTCATTTGCAAAATATTGGTAATTCGATCATCTAGAACTACCCCGTATTTCAACGTCTAAATGTCTCGGCATAATAAGATCTCCAATGGCGTTATATAATCTGGTATGTAACATATCTAAAGTAAAGTAAAATAATAGACGAGTAATTTGGTAATCTTATATATCGGACGGTGGCAAAACATTTGAAAATATAAACCCAGCGGAATGTAAATGATTATTGCTCTCCTGAAGTGTCGAGGATATTATATTCACAATATAGTACTGCGATTATTAGATTTTTGGTAAATTCATTTCAGAGTAAATTATTGTCCATTTTTTTTTTGGTAAATGTTTTCTATCGTCAGACAAAGCACCGAGTTATGTGAATTCAATCATATCAAATATTGGCCAACATTCGGCTCGATAACATTTTCTCTTGTTTCTGAAATATTAGTAAATTGATGGAATCCTTCCCAGCACGCCAAACGATACAATAAAATAAAAAATGATAATAACTCAGCTGAATTTGTTTTTGCTACACGATGTCTAATTATATATTATTTATTTTTCCTAGAGTGAAAAGAGAACCATTGGTTTATTTTTACGCGGTATTTACATTTAAACTATTTTTCGTTTTTAAAAATAGTCATTAATCTTATTAAATTCGCTAGGAAAATTTGACACTCTAATTGCTGTTATTGGTTCAGAAAATTGCTACAATTACTTCGGTTAGTTATTAACGATAGATAATTGTATTTCCATAATACACGAATTAACGTTAGCAGTTTTCTATATACAGTGTGTGCCCCTTGAAATGGAACCTTTCCAATATGTCGAAACCATTTAACTAGTTTTCAAATTTTAAAAGCCTTAACTTTAGAAATTTTTTTACTATTAAACAATTTTAACATAAAGTGAATAGCCAAATCGGTTTGTACGTGTTTCAAATGCCTTTGTACTAAATTTCATTACAATACCTTATACAGAGTGCTCAGCATATAGGAAGAAATTTTCAAGAAGCCGTATATTTGGTTGGCCCCAATGGCCCCGTGTATTTTATATCTAGGTATAAATTTTTCTCTGCTCTTGTAAGAACATTTTCCGCGTCACTTCAAAGGAAAGACTCAAAGACAGTCGGCATTACACAAACTTTATAAGTATTAAACATGTTAATACAAAACTTCCTGCAAAACTTGGGGTTAGAATTACCTGTTGAAAATTTTAAATTAGACATTACGATGCGAGACGTGCACGGTTACCGGTCTGGTTTAAATATACTTCAAGCAAATCAATATTTATATTCATAACATAATTTCAGCAGCCAATTGATATTTATTTATGTACCTGAGGTATCTGAAAATAATCTTTATAAAGCACCCAATTTATATCTTGAGCTCTTGTTTTGAAGCAAGTTACAAAACAAACAGGAGGGCAAAAGTTTGGACAAATTAATGGTTTTTGCTTAAACGTAAAGTAGACATTAATTTTTTAACTTACCAATTTTCGTATTTTTATAATTAAAAATGTACCACTTTCTACGCTTCATTCATTATTGAGATATTAGAAGGAATCTGTGGTGTGATCAATTTTTAAAGTGTTGGAAAAGGTTCGCCAAAGTTTTTCATAAAAAAGAAGTTTTTGTAGCATTACGGTATATTGTATAACAAATTAATTTATGACATTTGAAACAAGCAATTAAAATTGAGAAAGTGGAAGTAAACAATAAGAGCATTCACAGAAACGAAATAGAGCAAAAGTGTAAAAGAAAAAAAAAAACGAAATGGATCACTTACCAAATATCAACATGTATTTCAAAGAATATGGGAGATAAAAAATAAAAACCACATTGAGGGCACCCCCTTCGAAGGGTGCTAGCTATCTTTTCATATTTTATCATAATTTTTGGAAACACTCTGTAAAGATGTGCCTGGATAAAAAAATGTGGAAGGTATCCATAAGCCTTCAATAATATTTATTAAAGGAAAAGTTATATTTTTACACAAGGTTAAATTATGAAATATGCAGACAATTTATAAGAAGAAAAACTGCGATAAATTTGCTCTTAAGTCCACCAGGCTGCTAGACGCTATAATAAGAAATATTTGAAATAATAACAGACAACATACGTCTATCGCAGGAAAACATCGTTGAGAGAAAATATACACATAATATCAAAAATTTTTCATCAGGTTATTTTTATTATGTTGAAATAGTTTATATTCACTTACTTCAGAGTAAAGGATGATGATTTATGTATTGAAGATATATGTCTGTTATTATTTAATGCTTAGAAAACATGGGTACAGAAAGAAGTTCTGATTGTAAATTTATATGTGTGTGATATTTTTTATTATGCGACTTGTCGACTATGTTAAAATTAGTATTTTATTGCGTCCTCTACCGGTTGTCATTAAATTACATGAGTAGTAAAATTTTTGTGCAGAGCGAGAATGTTGGTTGGAAGATCACAAATTACAAACATGTAAATTATATCCAGATACGAACCCCACGATAAGTTGTAGAGTTCCGTCTCCTTCACTTATAAAGGGAGATATATCAAGCTAATTTATAAGTGAAGCATAAAAATGTGGAGGAACAATTTTTATAACGAAATATAGTAAATAGTAAATTAACAGTAATCACTAATCAGTTCATAAATCTCCCAACTTTAACGGAACAATCATTGCTACCAAGCAAGCAAGTAGAAATACGTGTTTTCTAATAATTAGAAACAAAAGATGGAGTTGAACTATAAGCCCTAGTAAGTCTTATGTTTAATTCGAGGACACTAGGACTGAGGCAAATGCTGGGTGGCTGCGTATACACATCTTACTGATAACAAGTCACAAGCTGATCTGTAATATAGTAAGGGAGTTCGTCTACCTAGAATTAATCCCTCTCCTGTTAGTTTACTGTAATCAACAAATGTTATTCGCATTTATGGTTTAAAATGGTAGTATGAATAACGTTCCAAAACCTAGACGTCCAAAATCTGCAATGATTGATGACAATGCTTTAGTATACTGTTGCTGACAAACCAATAATTGAATAGCGTAGGCAATTCCTCCAAAGTTTTTTGAAAATACCAATCTTTATCCGTTTGAAGCAGCATCTTATTCATAATTAAATGAAGATGATTCTGACAAAATATTGGATTTCTGTGGAAGCATAATGGAAATAAGCACACTAAATAATAATTTTCTAAATAATCTTCTGTTTGAATGAGTTCACTAGCAGACATAAGAGCAGGTACAGGTTTAACAAAAGGAGGATTTACAACCTAATATTTGGCCAGGGCATGAAAAATTAACTCTTTTCCATTAAAGGAAATGTAATTCCTGTGTAATAACTTCAAATACTAGAATATGATAACGCAAGAAGTATGTGGTCTGTGAGTGCTTAGATCAGGTTTTTCTTGTTAAGTGGATTGGAACAAAAATTGACTTGAGAAAATGGACCAGAATATACAATATATAGGATAAATAATATACGTCAGGAATGTTTAACAATGCCATCAAAGTGTACATCGTTTGCAACAAGTTGTTAGGACATTCGCGGAGCACAATTTGAGCATATTACCTGATACTGTTATTTTCATATGGAATAATAATTTTCGAAACAATATTTTTCTGTTCCTTCTTACACCCAAAAATTACATTTATGACCGAAAACTTTTTGTAGTAAACACTATCTGTGGGCTCTTAAAAGTCGCTAAAATTTAGTATAATATGAACTACGTACTATTTCAAACGTACCAACTTTGTTTTTAGTCTTGTGAGTTTATTTTTGTTTAAAAATGTTGTCAATAAAAAATACATTTTCTTGGAAGAAAATTTGTTTGTTGCATTAACGTTTCTGAAAAGTAACGTAGTGTTCCTTGTAGTAAGTACATCATTTTCAAAAATAATTTTTAAGATTAAAATTTGTATTTTTTACTTACGTTTCAAATATTTATTCGGAGAAACTCCTGCGAGATGCAAATAACTGTTTGAAAAATATTGAATATTGAATAAGTCGCATGTTTACATTTATAACAGTGGGGTACTTAAGCTAACTATCTTTTCCCCGGGGCTCTGGGATTTCGAGCACTAATTATAATAAAGTAGTAGTGTGCCTGTAATTATGATAAACCAGAAAAATAAACTAATGCATGTAGGGAACACGAAAAATGTCAAGTATTAATTATTACAAACTAAGACAAGATAAAAAATCGTGTTGTCACCATATCAGTATTTATTGCCTTAAAACCAGTGTTTGGATATTGGAAGTTTGTATGCTCATTAAAACTTCTGTGTTCCTCTATTTTTTATTGTTTTTTTATATATGATTATTATCTAGGAGTGCCAAAAATTATACTACTCCTGGGGTCCCTAAATCACAATTTAGTGGAACACAACTATAAAAAAATTTGTATTAAACACAGGGTCCTCGATTTTTGATTTTATGTGTTTCTTTTAAATAAAATGCGTGAGATAGTTAAGAGGCATTTAGTCAGAAAGCAGATATGTTTTCAAACTAAACTTATATTTAAAATCTGTATAAACACTTGTTAGACAAAATTTCAAAACATACGGGCTATTTTAAATGGGACAACCTGTCCACAGAATTAGAAACTTTTAAATATAATTCTAACCCAAGTTTATTTAATAGGTACGTCCTAACAATCATGTACCGAATTAAACACATATGTATAGTCTTAAAGATTTTCAGTAATTCTTTCATAAAACGAAGCTTTTTTCTCGCTTATCTCATTGAAAATAGCCGTGTGACTAAATGCAAGCCTTGGGATTGATTTCCTGACTTGTTATGCTGAAATAACTGGAGTAATTATTTTTAGAATATAAGTTATGTATAAAAAATCATCACAATATTAAATTAATTTAACCACTAATATTTAAATTTCGCCAATGCAAAGTTTGTTCTATAATCTAATATTTATCTTTATTTTCTTAACTCTGTCTAGCTCACCACATATCTGTTGCCAAATGTGATATTTTTGTTTCGAAGTAGCCGCTCTCTTAAGTCTGTCGCGTCAGTTCTCACTAGTCCTCTCAGAAACTGGACTCGAGTGACCGCGCAATTTAATAAAAAAACTGAAAATCCAAGATGGCAACTCGAAAACAACCAACCCTAAACATTTCATCGTCTAAAAGTTAAATTAATCTGTAAATGTGCTAAAATAATTGTGAATTTAGTCTTTAAATCTATATTAAATATAAAACTGTGGCAGTAAGCACTAAGTAACACTAGTGATAAAATATATTTTTAAAAACCTCGGAGCGTACAACATCCACTTAGTTGTTTGTGAAGAATTTATTTTTATATAATAAGAAACATATTTATTAATTTTTTTGGTAACCGTAGCGTATTGCGATTGGGCAATTTAAATTTTTTGAAACCTACGCTAAAATTTAGTGCCAAGTTGTTTACAATTTTAGATTATTTTATGCTTTAGGCTGCTTATTGTTTGATAGAAAATAATTAAATCGGAAAATTTAAACACCCTTCACTACAGTTTTGTAATATTGCCAGCAAATTTCAACACACATTATGAAATTAATATTTAAATCATGAGAGCAAATTTAATAAACAGTGCTTCAAATGGTTTGTGAATTTATTTTCATCACTGTAAAATTGCATATAATATATTTATTGCAATATGGCTGAACGCAGTACTAAACTTAAGTCTCTCGGAAGAAGTGCCAGTACAGAGTCTACAGAGTACTCGATAACCATGGGGAAGTCCGTAAGAAGAAAGAGCAAGAGGGTCAAGCCCAAGGAAAGATGGTTACTAACTAGAAAAACATGGAGGTACATGACGGATGCGGGGAAAAAGTTAATTCCGGACGGTGCACAAAATCGACCTGAAGACATCCCAAAAATAGAAGCATATTTCCAAGAAGTTTGCAAAAGAGAGCCAAGATTTTTATTGTGGCGTAAAAATTCATATCCAGGTGCGTTGGGCTTTAGAAAGAAAAGAAAAGTTTCTAGAAAGGGTGGAAGCTGCAGAAAAGCTACATCAGCTGATGAAGTAAACCTAAGTAAACCAGAAAGACCGACACATTTGGCCATAACACCGACAACCGTTGGGAAATTTGATGTAAAGAAAATGAAAGAAGACTTCTTAAACAAGGACTCCCCCACAACAACTTTTTCCAGTTATGATAAGCAAATGGGCAGTACAGACCAACTTAACATTGACCCTGAAGAGAAGCAGCTGGTAAATATGTTGGAGGAATATTTACGTTTAGCAGAAAAAGATCCCCATGTGTCGAAAGCCAGACCTGATTTTAATTACCAAGATCTTGTCGACAAACTCCAACGACATTTAAATTTAATTAAAAGAGATTACACTAGTAACTATTCGGGTTATTTACCCCACCAAAATGTCCATTTTCAAGGCGACCATGTTCAGAAGTCATTGTCGGATACGTTGAGCAGATATTTTGGACAATCACGTAATAGGGACAAAATAATATCGGACTTACTGACAGATAGAAAAGCCTTAGAGAAATTATATTTTGAATTACGAAAAACTAAAGGCTTTAGGGGAAGCAGAGGCGGTACTGGTTATACTACATCATTCGCATATGGTCCACAAAGAAGTAACTACGAAAATACAAACAGAAGCAGAGAGAGTTATGAGGGCACAAGTAAAAACAGGGCCTATAATGTTTCTCCTCCCAGTCATCCGCCTCCCTTGATAGAAGTTCAAAGTGAAACTTATGAAGTCAGTTATCATAACTGGTCAACGCAAACTCTGCCCATACCAGAGTCTGCCTTGGTGAAAATCGAGGAAGATTATAAGAAATCCCAGGAAGAAAAATATGAAGATGAGGTAGTAAAAGATATTCCAAAATCATCACGTAGAAGGAGCAGTGTAGATAACGATGACGTCTCTCAGTCGGTGAGTGACACTATCAAACGGTACTTAAGAATGGCCAGGAAGAAGAGCGTGGACACAGATAAAGTAGACAGGTTTAAACGCGTAAACTACGATAGAAACTTGAGAAATATAAAGGCTAAAGGTGAAATTACAAAACCGGGTGACGACGATGGTTTAAACAAGGGTTGCCAAACAAACGATGATTGGATTTTAACTTACCGTGATTTAAAATTTGCCGATGTGTATGACGTTTCGGATGTTGAGAGCAGGTTTTCTAGTTCGCGAAGTAGCGTAGACTTTGGGCCGGTGGATGACAGTGCAAAGTCAACTCCGTCATCACCGCCACTAATTAAGAGTAGTCATTCTTTTCTAAGTCACTTATTGCACGGTAAACATGATAAGCATGATAAATCTTCTGCAGCAGTGTCGACAGCTGGAGCGATGCAGAAGAGCAAGTCATCCTCCAGCGTCATGCACCATGGCAGTCGACTGATTGGAAAAAAGATCTTCAGGTCCAGGTCAAAGAGCCAGACGAGGCCGACACATACTCCGTGCAACTGGACACCTCAGGTAAGAGATTTATTTTGTATCTGAATTTATGTTGCAAGTGTGAAATTTAGTTACCAAAGCTGTACAATACTAGGTTTGGGAATCCTTGTAGCCCTCTAACCGGTAGTGCGGACTTTTTCCCAATGCATGCTGGGTAACACTGAACTTTCCAAGCCAAGTCTATTTAAGCCGGATAAGAATTTAAGATACTAAATGCTGTTGATTTACTCTCTACAAATAGTGTTTATCATAGTATGTACCACTATATCTACTCATTTAAATATTTTCTGTGTTAGCTTATTTTTTTCTTCCTGTTTTCCAGTGTGCCATTTGATTGTGTATCTCTAATTTTAATGGATAGTTCTAAGTTGACAGTTATTTAATTGACCAATAAACGAATTGGAGAGGAAAGTAAAAAATTTACGGCCCCTGTAGTGACCATAATCTAAAGCATGTTTTGCTAACGAGATCATCCAATCAAGCCTATGTCGACAAGAGAGAACTAGTGTTCACCACCATGCGCATAAGCATAACATGTTCATTAGTAATGGCGTCGAGTGATTTAGCATTAGAGCAAGGAACCCTAACCATATTCTGGACTAGAAAATAATTTTTAAAGGACAGTCGCACTAAATTATTTTTGAAAAAATTGTGAAATATTTACAAATTTTGAAAATCAGGAGGAAAACTGATTAACTGATTTGAAATTTGTTTAAGAAATCAATTCTTTTTTAAAATTCGGGATAAATTTTCTACTTAAATTTGCTCATTTTACAAATAGTTTGTAACGAACTCAGTTGCAAGTTTTTTATAAAAAAATTTTTTCCTCAGTCTTGGTAATAATGCCTTAAACATACATCCAATATCCGTGGAAAAATTCCTCACACAGTATTTTCCACTGTCACGACCGGGAATCGAACCCGGAACTATTGGATGAGAGGCAGATGCGCTACCTATCGACCATCAGTCTGGAGAAAATAAAATTCGTTTTGTTGAACCAGTTCAGATTTTAAAAATAAAAGAAAACAAACGAAATAAAAAGGAAACATTTATTATTATTATGAAATATATGTCAGTGCAGTGGAGCGCTGAAAGGTTGTGTCGCCTATATCTATCTATAGATGACGTTGGTAATTTATAAACAGATTTTTTTTTGGGTTGACTTTAGCAAGGTCTGTTATTTATCAGATTTAAACGTAACTTTTAGTTGAACAGAAACAAACATTTAATATGTAATCTTTCTATCTTTTTGGTCAACTTACATATGATTATGAATGATTTAAAAAATTCTTCGGAATGTTAGAATAACTTTCCTAATTTACTTAATAATAATAATTCATGAAACCTTACTATTATTACTTTACTTTCACTAATATTAGCTTCCAGTTCAAGATATCAATTTTAAATTGTAGTTAATGCAACAGCTTTTAAACATTATTATTTAGTCTTAGCGCATAGCATATTGAGAGAGATGTTTGAAAAGAGGTTCTGCCTTTACCAATTACGAATGGTTGGCTTACAGTGTATAATATCGACAAATAAAATCCGCATAATATAAATATTTATCAATGAATACTAATTTGTCAAAATTAATCAAAAGAAGAATACTTTCTGTATAATTAATTAAAACTAGTAGGAAGGTGGAAAACTTGCCATGGTAAATTGCTTTTTAGGAAACGCGTGAGTTACGTAAATATATTATTTGCAGCAAAATTGATTGGGTTTGGAATATTTTAAAGAGAATTTAAGTAACAAGAAAAGTAAAAAAAAAATTAAAATATTTGGAGCACAATTATTCAAATATACGCAAAAAGCGAACATGTCTCTCTTCCCGCATTTCTTGTGAAGCGACCTAATTATTTTTCCTTAATTAAAAATGGAGTAAAGTATAATTTTACTAAGTAGATTTCTTGCATCTCATTTACCTAAATGTCATTTTCTAAATGACTGGATGGAAAACAGCACGTATTTGGGTTTCTTTTCAATATTAGCAAAAACCACTGCAGGCAGCGCCTTTTTAATACCTGCTATCTTGAATAATCGTTTTCTTTTTTAATATATATGTTACTTAATTTATTTTGCGCTTTGCGATTAGTACGTGATACGTGAAAAAGTTATTAATTGCCTTATTTTGTAATCACGCACTTGCATCCTACAAACGAAATACTTACATTTATATCAATATTTTGTTCTCTATAAAATTGATGAACCAATTTTTTATTGAACCTGTTGAAAATAACATTGGTGCTTAATTTGATAAATTTAATAGCTTAGGTATCTTTTAATTTATATGCTCGAAATATTTGGCAACCGAAAATAATAGGCTTTGATTGTAGTTGCATTTTATAGGCATTCGCGTCATATTTATCCTGTATCGGAAGCAGTGCCAAAAGTCTAACATTTCTCGGATTTTACAATTAGTTGGCATGTAAATTTGAGGACCATCACATTTCTATTAAAATCCTGTCTGATACTATAAAGATATGTATACGGGGTCCGAAATAGTGCGGCGGCATTCTACAGAGCTGGCCAAATCACAAAGCTACGCATAATGAGACGGAAATAAATGATAATGCAAATCATTGTAGATAAACAAAGACAGAATTTATGTTGTTGCCAAAATGATAACATGGGTGTAAAAGACGATCCGCAAATAAGTTGGTGGGGCATCTGGGACTTCCCTCTTTAATATTCTTACAAATATGTTTATTCTCGTCTTATTAGTTATAAGTACCTTTGAAGTAGTAGAATCGCCAGTTGTAAATAAATATATAGTATTGAAATTAGATTTTTTTTTAAAAGTAAACTGAAGTTGAAAGAAATATAAAATAGGTATTGATGAAACTGGCGATTATTTTCAATAAAGCGTAGATTTTTCTTTAAACAACAAACAAAAAATGACAGCCTAATTGTTAGTTTTTCTTGATTGATGTTTAGTTGTCTGTTTTTTTTCTTGTATATTCTTTTAACTTTGTTGGTTTGAGGCAAAATAATCAAAACAACAAACTGCTTTTTTTTAAAAGTCGACGTTTCGAAATTTTTCTGTTAATTATAGAAGTACTAGTGCATTTTATCAATTCAAAGTTAACAATTCAGAGTCTGTCAATTTTTTCTTTCTAAAGAATCGTGTACTCAATCGGGTGTAGTCAGACAATCACTTTTATCTTTGCCATTTTGTCAACCATTCCGAAAATTTTGTTCACAACTCTGTTTAAGGTTTTGCGTCTCTATCGGAATGTACAATGAAAAGAGAAGATTCACTGAAGAAAAAAAGTTATCGCACAATAAAAAATTTTTGGCATCTACCTATTTAATCTCATAAGGTTTTAAAACATTTTTTTCCCGAAATCTTCCACATTTATTGCGCCCTAATAGACATATTTCGCAGTAAATAATTGTAATTTAAAAGTCTCATTTTCGAAACCACCCTGTATAAAGTAATCAAGAACGAATGTGTCATATTTGTCTTTAAGGCCACTTTATTACACGTATGTTCACGAAATCTTAATGACATTTTTGTCCGTTATCTCAAATAATATAAACTTTTTAAAATTTTGGTGGCATTAAATTCATATTAAAATTATGTGTTTTAATTTCCATTATTTAAATGGATTTATTTAAAATCATTTTATTCAATAAAACTACATTTAAATTTCATACGACTCAAGACAATCATAGCAAATTTCTTATTTTTTAATGGTGTTGGTTTCAAACTAATATAATTCTGTAGAGTCCAAATTTGAAGCCAACTTTCGGAATAAAAATTTAAACAAAGGCCAAAAATGGATCGAAATAAGTGAATGTGTTTCCTATAGATTTTAGAAATATTTATATTTATAATATTTGAAATATCTCATTTGGAGTAATTGTCGGTTAAATCGGAAATGCACCAAAATTAAATCTTAATTTAAAAAATTACATTTCAATTCTATGATAATCCTTTCCAAACATTGTTGGTGATGCCAGAGCGATCACCTGACTCACAGGTTATGAATTTGCAACATGAATCTACAAAAATAAAATTAAAACATACATTTTCTATAACATATTTTTGAAATTAATGCTTATGAATTTTGGGATTTTAATATATTCTACCCTAGGCTTTAAGCACAATATAAAATGTGAATTTATAGAGCAAAAGTAGACGTCGCTGTTGCAGGTTATTAGTATTTTAATTAAATTTTGATCGATAGTTTTAATTTGGGCAAGTAATTACATTCCTTAATATTGTGATTGCAGTTTCAGTGTCCAAACAGAAAAGACAGTTTTATAATTAAAGATCTACACAGTTGCTAATTATCACGTACAGGGTGAGTTTTATAAGAGGTAGTTCCCTTTTATTTTCACAATTACAGATATATTTATATAAATGAAAAGTCTACCTTATAGTATTTTTTTTCTACTTTTTGAATACAATATCCAAATTTACATTATGCATAAACATTACAGGGTGTAAAAAAGGTTTTTTTTTTAAATGGAACACTATATATATTTTTATACAGTTAGATAGAACTTTTTCTTCTGAATCTATTAATGTATACCTAATAGTTATGCCTTATTTTGAAAAATAAACACACTACAAGCAAAAACGAAAAGTCACGAATTGGGGTGTTTTTATTACAAATTTGGATGCAAGATTCCAGTTCATAATGCAAATATTGTAAAAACATATTTAAACAATAGATATTATCACGTTTGGATTGCAAATTCTGGATTAATATTTTGGCCAGCGGATTTGAACCCTCTTGATTTCTTTCTCTAGGGTACCCTCAAAAACAGAATCTATAAAAATGTAGAAGTGGACAATGTAGAAAATTTAAAAACTGCGGTAAGGAACGAAATACATCTAATAATTCAAAATAATGTGGTTCTTGATAATGCATCGTAATTTTATTGAATGATGTAATACGTGCATTGCAAATATTGGTATGTAATTTAGTTGAGGCTTTATTATAACCAAATATTAGCTTAATGTCATTATTTATATTGTCAAGTTGGTTAAATTTATTATTAGGTATAAATTTTATAATTACTTAGAAAATGTTAATAAAAACACCCAAATTCGTGACATTTTGGTTTATTGCTTGTAGTATGTTCCTTTTTCAAAATAAGGCATACATTTTTGGATCTAGAAGGAAAAATTCTATCTAAACTATATGTATAAAAATTTACGTAGTGTTCCATTTAAAAGAAACAAAACTTTTTTCACACCTTGTATAATTTATGCATGATAGAAATTTGGAGACTATTCAAAAAGTAGAGAAAAAATACTATAAGATAGACTTTTCATTCATGTAAATATGTCTGTAATTAAAAAAATAAATGGGGGTTAACTCTTATAAAACTCACCGTGCACATAAGAAACATTAAATTTACAAATACCAAACAACAAAATTTTTATGCACCTATTTTATTTCCAGTATTTTATAGGAGGGGTAGATGGAGGCTAAAATTAGGTTGTTAGTTCTTTTCCGCAAAGGAAAAAAGATAAGAAGCTGAATTTTTGTAGATTTTCAATTAATAGAAAAGCTTCTAAGGGGTACATTTAGAATCGTCTCTTACGTGTAAAATGGATGAAATCAACAACCCCAATTTTATATAGTTATTCCAACATTTCAACGAACCCAAATCTTATAAAAACGGTGCCTTGTAAAGCTTAATTTATTTAAAAACTAACATAAAGAATTATTGAAAAAATATCCATGAGAAGCGTTTGTATCTGTAGAAAATCTCAATAAAAATTCAATTTTATCTTTTTTAAATTTGAGAAAAAAATAAAAATTCCAATTTTGGTCTTCATTCTTGGAAGAGCGCAACTCTTTAACGAAGCGTTTCCGGACATGCATTTATAGAAAACTATTTTCTTGTTTTGTGATCACGAATTCAGATTTTAATTTTGTCCAGTTCGGAAGCACCCTATATTTTCAACGAAGCAAAGGTCAATCCCATGCGAGTAGTGGTTCATATTGAAAGAAATCAGTTTTTTTCTCACAAAAATTCAATAATTTATTGCGACCGGTTTCGTGAAAAATTACCATACATTTTTAGTTCATGAAACCGGTCGCAATAAATTATTATATTTTTTTGAAAAAAAAATTCTTTGATTTCCTTCAACCTATATTTCTACATTTTTATTATGTAAAAGTGCCGTTAGTGGTTTTTACAAATTTATGAATTTAAAAAATGTTTGCCCCCGCCTCCCCATCACACACCTTGAAGCTGTAAATAGACGGACAAATGTTTTTTAAGCCATGGTTTTAGATCAGTTTTAAAATTTGCAAATTCGTTGAAATTTTGTTTTCAATTTTTTCTGCTACTAAACTTGACTTGATACGAGAAGTATACACCCGCTTAAATCTAAAACCTACTCTAGTTATGTAAAATATAGATTAAAGGACTTTTTTGAAGTAACATATTTTTGAATTCAGTAAGAACGAAAAAACTAATTGCAATCTACATTCTTTTCATATGCATATTATAAGACCAACATACCTATATTGTCTAAGTCCGAGTCTGTCTATTATATAAAGAAAAACGGTCCAACGTGGCTCCGTTATGGAATACCATATGGTTTAGAAAAATGTTACAATAAAAGGTGTTGTAAATTCTGATAATCCAAAGAAAACACACAATGCAGGATTTTTAAAAATATAGTAAAATATTACTTTCAGTTATTAAACTATTAAGAAGAATATGGTTATAAATTTCTGAAACTATGTTGAAGGTAATAAATATTTATTGATCACCTCAGTTCTAACGACAAATTTAATCCACGTTACAGATGTTAAAAATTGCCACGTTTCTCTAATATTATATTTTCAACAGAACTTAATTAAATTGCTTAATTATATGTGTAGGTTATTGAATTCCATTACTTTAGTACAGTCTCTATTTTCTATATATAAATATTACAGTTCTAAATATATACGACTACCAAAAATCATACAAAAAAATTAATATTAGTCTTGATTATCAATTTTGCGAAAATAATATCATACGTACTGTAATCGCCTACTAACAATGCGTAAAAGTATATCTTTAAATAACTGGTGTCCTTTAACTTCTAATTTCCAATTTATATTTTGGCTTTTGTTTTGTAAATATTCTTTCTTCTTGACGTAGAAATGTAATATATTGTCATAATATTTTTGGTCATGAATTAAACTGAACGTCTATAATTATAAACTATTAATCCATGTCAGCTCCTTAGTACCAACAAATAATTTTCTCTACATTAACAGGAATTAATTGTTTACGTGATGACTTTATTTTTATGCTCCTTTTGTTTTATGCTCTGTTCTGAAATTCATATCAGAAATTATTTAGTGACAATATTCCGTCTATTCATTATATTGTATAAACAACAATATTATTATTACAATAATTATTACAAATATATTTTAGTTTTGGATTACTCTTAGTTGTATATTTATATTGTTTATATTCTACTACTACTTTCCACAAATACGACACTCGACACTCCACGATTGAGTTAACTTAAAATATTAACTAGATGCTGGCTGGTGGAGCATCAATAAAACAGCTGTAGACCTTTGAAGCAATTTAGACAATGAAAACGTAATTTTACCTTTCGGGAAATAGACCTAATTCATTCTTATTATCTAGCAAAAATAACTTCCGGGACATTTTAGTTACCCTTAGATCAAGCATCAAGGAGATGCTTGGACACTAGGTTAAAATAAAGCTAATTTACCGTAAAATATAGGTACCTAAAATTTTTGTTAGTACATGAGGTTAAAGTTGTAATTTAAATCTCATTATAGAAACCAGAAAAATCGCATTTTAAGAAATAATAACGTAAAAATGTTTCTTGCAACCTAGTCTTCTTACTTGTAACTTACCGGTAAGTAAGTCCAGAATCGTTTATAGTTCAAAATAATGGTTACAATTGACTAATGAAGGTTACTGTGGCTTTAAGCTAGTTAAACTAACTAATCGTGCTGCTTGGGGAAACTGAAAATTTGAGATTTTCAGAAGTGCTCTAACTCAGTGGTTCCCAAACATTTTCGACTCTCGGCGCTTTTTGAACTAAGGTTTTCCCACGCTGCCCTTCCCGAAGTCAAGGCATAACTAATCAGAAGTAAGAGATAAAAACAAATAAAACAAGTATAGCACCAGAAAAAATTTAAATGGACATATAATAAAGTCAAACAACTCCATTATTAAACAAATTTATTAATTTATTATATTTATTCATTAACATGGATGAGCCTGCAGATCACTGCACATTTTCTCAAATCTTGCAATCAAACTGGACACGGACACTCCCATTTCCTATTCCACATTGATTTTTGCTCGCCACTTTCTCTTTATCACAGCGACAGCCGAAAATCCAGCTTCGCATAAGTAACTTAAACGAGGATATTCATCTTTTACCGAAATCCAAAATTCGGTCAATTCCTTGCTGCCAAATTTAGCTTTCAAACTACTGTCACAAGACAACTCAATAAGATTATCTTCTTCTGCAGAAATGAATTCAGATGGAGCACTGGTGTTGAATTGATCTTGAACCGAGTCTTGAACCCATGCAAACTCATTGACGTTGAAAATATTTCTTAAAGCAGGTGATAAGCAAAAATTAATATCATATCTTGAAAATCAACTCCATTTAAGGTTAAAAACTGCTGCCATATAAAAAAACACTCCTTGCTCGCACCTTCATTCATTTTCCTATTTCATAGTTTGAGCTTTTTATAATAGCTGAAATGTTTTCCATTTCAATAGGTGCATATTTTTTCCCTGCAGAGATTCAATGTACTCAGCTTTTAAAAAATTTCGCATAAGTATGCTAGTTTTAATAAAAAATCTACATCAGCAAAATCTTGCACATCTCTGCCTTTATACGAAACTATAAATTTCCTGACGCAGTTCAAATATACGCGATAAAACATTACCACGAGAGAGCCACTGTGCACTGCTGCAGTACAACAAAGACGAGTGTTCGGCTTCCATTTCTTCACATAGTTTTTTGAAAAACCTTGCCTTCAATGGACGAGTTTTTATAAAATTGACTACATTTACTACACATTCTAAGATCTGGTTCAGTGCAGGGGACTCCACAGTGCACCAGGGGCTTTGCCTCAAATAAGCGCCTGTAATCCTTCATAACAGCCAGACATGGAACAAGAGCCGTCAGTACACACGACAACGCACTTTGTCCATTCCAAATTATTTTTAGATGTAAGAGTATCAAAGGATCTCGAGCAATTCCTGAGCCTTCGTATCTGCAGTGATATTTTTACAAAAGAGAAGGTCTTCTGCAATTTATTACCATTTATGCACATAGCATATCAAATGAGCATTCTCATTATTATCTGTAGCCTCGTCCAGCTTCAACCCAAATTTCTTTCCTTTGATTTTTTCAATTAATTAATCATTGAGGTCCTCCGCCATGTGCTGTATTCTGCGACGGATTGTGTTATTGGACAAAGGCACTTTTGAAAGCAGTTTCCCAGCAGTCTGACCAACCATAATGTTCACCATATCTACAGCAGCCGGTAGGATAAGTTCTTTTGCCGGTATGAGGCTCTTACATTTCGCGATTCTATAAGCCACCTTGCCTTGTAAGATGTTTGGTATTGATGCATTCTTGAAAAAACGTGTACTTTTCTGCTGATTCAATACTTTTAATTTCCTGGCAAATTACTTGCTGTGTCCTGTTAAGACATGTATTGCAGGAAGAGATTGAATAACATGATAATCTAGAACACCATCATATTTGTGCATTGGCACGATACGTGACGTGGTTCCCATTCCACGCAGAACCCAGAATTCTTCTAGTCCTTCAGATTTAATTATGTTAAAGTAATGATACATTGATAATACAAATATATCTGCGTCGGAGCTTGCCACAACAACTGTTTTAACCTGTAAATGGAGAATGACATGATGAACATGTACAATTATTCTCTGGTTAGCTTCTTCAAGGGCTGATATTAAATATGGAAGATCACTTTGTTGACCTTGTGAAAATGATACGGTTTTCTCTCCACAGTCTCAATAAAATAAAACATTATATTGCCAATGTTATATATGCCTGGCCCTGATAGGTAGGTACCAAAAAATACTGCACAAAGAATCACATATCTTTTAAAAGTGGAGTATTTGCACTGTGAATGGTTGTCTCTATCGGATATGTAGTACCTAGCTCTCCGAATTCTTTCCGCTGATTTAATTCTATTTTCTCTGCAGACATCAAATATCAACCATAAACAGATGTTGTAATATAGATATGGTTTTTCGAATTATCGAAACATTTTAATATTTTAATTCACAAATTGAATATAATATATGTTAAACAAATGAAAGTAACAGTTTTTAAATCAATGTCTAGTTTTGGTGTTCATAGTAAAAAGATTTTCAGAAGGTAATGCTACACAAATTGATTTAAAATGGTTAATAAATTTCCTTCCCCTACCTTCAATGTCCAAATCTTCAGTTTTAAATTATTTGCCATAATTTAAAAGCCGCAAAAAATAATTAGAAGTAATTGCATGTTACGTAAATTTTATTCATTACCTCATATTATTAATTTGTCTTATGAAAATAAATAGTTGTATGAGATATTTTTCTTCGGAATCAGTGCAAGTAACTGGACAAAAATAAATTTGAGCTCACCGGTCAGTGTTCTATTTTTCTACTTTCTGAGAATGTTGACCGTTAAATCTCGTTGTAGATGTTTTAAGATAACAAGAACATGAAGTTCTGTTTGAAGCCTCTAGCAAATAATCATTCGAGCAGTATTTTATAGGACCTCTGATTAATTTATTAGTTTCAACAAGTCTTACTAACTAGAGTCTTTTGAATGTTCAAACAAAATTGTAAATTACCATAGAATCTTTTTGTGCAAAATTATCCGTAAATAGCAAACAGATTAAATCTGAACCACGCAACAACAGCTACATGTTTCCGGTTTCCAGCTATTCGCCTTTCAACACGGTACAGGGTAACAATTTGAGTTACAATTTATATTAATTTTAAAGCAGATTGGGACATTTTTGATACGAATGGGTATTATATATACCGAGTTAAGGAACAACAAATAAGTCAAATATCGGCCCTTGGCTGATTTATACTATGCCCGAGTGGGTTCTTAATTTAAAATAAATCGTTCACCCTTTCAAGCTTATTACAGTTAATGATTTTACTATGCGTACTGCGTTTGTGACACTAATCTGCACGTGAATGCTTTTGGAAACAGGAATAGTAATGTCCACTAGGGGCAAGTAGAAAAGTTATAGATGACTAATATCGATCATTAAATATTTCAAATGGGCATCTGAAATTTTTTCCGTTTTTTCAAATTAGAACGAAATTATGGGAGTGTTGTGCAATTATCTCAATAATTGATTAGTTTTCCTGGACTATGTACCTATGTTATTTCATTTATTGTCAACCAAAAAGTGGGAATAATTTTTACCTTCGTGGACAGTTTTAATTCTTTTTTCAAGTTGGTTTATACAGGGTGATTCGTGAGGAGAGGGTCGTACTTTACCAACAGATAGGGAACATTGAGGTGATCTTAAATCCCCATATAGTAATGGCTATAGCGGCTTCGTTTCCGAAATACAGGGTGTTTTATATTTTTTGGAAGAATTTTCTTTTCGCCATATATCTGTAATGAGTAAATGGAATTCAATGAAATTTTGTATTTTTGTTACAGTAGTCATTCACCACCAAATGCGTGGGACATTAATAAAATATCAGGGCCGGACCCAGAATAAAATTATTTTTAAATTATTCCTAGAAAATAACACTCTGTATACTGTTTATGAAATTCTTGATATTGAAATATTAATTTACATCTAGAAAGATACAAGACCCCATTAAAAAATATTTTGGCACCATTTCATTGTTTAAGTAAAAAAATTAAATTGTTGAGGAATCAATTTTTTTTCGAAAAATTGAGAGAAAATAGTCACTTCAGATATCAGTAACATATATATTTTTTTTCTCTGTTTGCACTATCTTTTATTGGTATCACATGGTACCTAGTAAAATAATAAAAATATTTTGTAATGATTGTGTAATTAATAATCTTAAAAAAATAACACATAATAAAAATTAACAATTTAACAGTCAAATTTACTAAATACAATTAAGTTTTTTGAATCACAGTCTGTTTTCAAAGTGACCACCGCCAAATTCGATACATTTTCTTGATCGATTTGTCATTTGATTTATACTTTTTCTAACAATTTCTAAATTGTTATTAATTTCATTGCAAAAGTGCTCAATTCTTGCAATCAGCTGTTCTCTGGTGTTTATTTCTTCTTTGTATACCTCAGTTTTAAATAACCCCACAAAAAATAGTCAAGGGGTGTGAGATATGGTGTTCTCGGGGGCCATGCAACAGGACTGAAGTGACTATTTTCTCTCAATTTTTCAAAAAAAAATTGATTCCTTAACAATTTAATTTTTTTACTTAAACAATGAAATGGTGCCAAAATATTTTTTAATAGGATCCTGTATCTTTCTAGATGTAAATTAATATTTCAATATCAAGAATTTCATAAACAGTATACAGAGTGTTATTTTCTAGGAATAATTTAAAAATAATTTTAATCTGGGTCCGGCCCTGATATTTTATTAATATCCCACGCATTTGATGGTGAATGACTACTGTAACAAAAATACAAAATTTCATTGAATTCCGTTTACGCATTACAGATATATGGAGAAAAGAAAATTCTTCCAAAAAATATAAAACACCCTGTATTTCGGAAACGAAGCCGCTATAGCCATTACTATATGGGGATTTAAGATCACCTCAATGTTCTCTATCTGTTGGTAAAGTACGACCCTCTCCTCACGAATCACCCTGTATAAATCACGAATTTCACACAAAACATTCAAACTTTTTGATGTTGCAATACTAATCAATCTTACTATCTATTTAAAAAATATCGTCACCTACAGTCTGAAATAACGCTGAAAGTATACGTGGTGAACTATTTTTATAAAATATTTAATTATGTCATTAATGTGATGAGTAAATCGTGTTTATGCAGGAGAATCTTTAATATTATTTTAGAACAGATTAACCTATTTCTCAAAGTTGACTAAAATAATTATGTACATACCTAATCTCAATACAATTAAGTAATATAAGACAAAATAAACCATAATCGAATCACTGCACTGATGGCATTATCTTAGTACGTATGGAATTAATAAAGTATGTCGACAATATTTTGCCCAAATGCCACTTTAACAAAATTCGAGCTTTGACGTCAGTTGTAATTTTTTTTATATTAAATCAGTAACTTTTTGTGTTTTTTGAAGGTGTTCGGAATGGTTTTTCAGAACATTCACATATGATTTACTTATCTTTAATCGCCTTTGTAAGAATTAAATATACTTCACGATTAACACTTTTAAAGACCGTTTATAGATCAAACTTTACTCGTAGTCTCATAAGAACATATTACGTATCCTGAATATGAAGCCTGGTCAGATGTCTTACAATAATCTGAAAATCATTATTTTTTACATATTACATTGCGAGCCCGTTGATTTTACGTTCAAATCCATAAAAAAGGATTCAAGGAACCATTGATGTTTTATTTGATTTATTGATTGTTTGATCCGTTGATCTTTCCCTTTCCTTTCATTTACATACGTCGATTTTTCGTTTAAAGATTTATCCGAGATCTCTCCTTTGAAAGATCTACACGTTAGCTTAACACATGTTGATCATTGTGAATCCTGTATCTTTTGTAACGTTTTGGTACTAATTTTCAAATCTTCCTATCTACCGCTTATTATGTTTTGCCTTCTAATCGTCATAATTTGTTTCAATATTCTTGTGACATAAGATTCTACAATTGAGTTCTTCCTTTATATACTCTTCTATAATGCGGAAGACATACATTCCTCTAATCGCTGTCTAAGTTTGTCTTAGTTCCTTCAAGAAATGTCCTGATTTTAACTGGCCATTGTAAACCAGTGACTTAAACTTCATTTCCGATTTATCTCTGGAATACTTTACTTTTTTTCCTATCACTGCTAATTCCTCTGGTGTCCCCTTACCTAAAAATGCTATGCTCTTAAAGGAATGTAATGCGAGATTTGAAGCAGCCTCCATATTCAACTTTCCTTGGTTGTTCAACATTTCGCCTTTCCTCTCGTCTCCTACAATAATTTCTCTTGAACAGCCCCTCCTGGTTTGCAGAAGAATTTTCGTTTTCTCGTTAACGTTGGATATTTTAAGTTTTTAAAGTTACGACTGCCGTGTTTCTATAAATCCTTGAAAGCCTTAGAGTCAGAATTCTTTTTATGGTTTCTCTGCAAAATGAACTCTACGTCGTTAATTCAAATATTTTTTTGATTATTCCCTTTCATCTAAACTGTCCTCATTTTTTTTCGTTACTTCTGAAATAATTTTCTTTACGTCATTTTGAATTGCTGCTTAAACTAATACCATATGTTCATATTGTACATATTTAAAACAGACAATTCAATAATAAATTACCGAAATAGATCATCCTTTTTCAGTTCCTCCATTCATATTTACTCCCTCAGTAGTTGAACTTGCCTCTTCTTCGTTCCTTTTGTAGTTGCAGTTGAAATATCTTAACCCTTACTGATCGTGGATTGTACACTCTCGACCAATCGCTGTTTGCATATTCCTTTGGTGATTCACCTCCAATTATAACAAGGCATCCTAGTATGCTATATCCTATTTTATTTTTTCCTCATTCTGCATTTTCTATTTTTAAACCTCGACTTAGAATTAGAATTAGGAATCTAAGTGCCAGAATCTAACCTATTTATTAAACCACTCAACACGAGTTCTTCGTCTCCTGATGATTTTTGGCCACCCAGTATGGTATTTTTGATCAGATAGTAGAAAATGTCACATCTTCGCCATCGTCCACCATTTCTCATACATGTTATTAACGTTATATTCATCTCAGATTGTTGTAGCTGATGTTTCAAGGGTATCCCATTTACCTTGATGTCTCTTTTGTACGGTAGAAATATCTTAGTGGGACGGCGTCTTATGTTTGACATTTAACTGCATCCAAATTTTTCGGGAAAAAATTAATGGAGATGAGAGATCAGAAAGTGAATGTTTAAACGCACGTGACATTTTATTTCACTCACAATGTTTCAATTGTAACCCACCACACGCTGCTTAGCTCATTATTGATCTAAATTAAATATACCCTTAATCTTCGAAAGCTGTCACCACCATATGGGATTTATTTATAAACACGTGGCACTCCATTTCTCCATAGACATTAGTAGTTCACTAGCACTGCTTAACATCTTTAAATTAAGTATAACTTCATTCTCCGAGAGCTACCACCATTATATGGGATTCATCTTAAATAAATAAATTTTGCTTTTTTGTACGTTTGTAATTATTGTAATAATAGACGTGGCATATTACAGTTCTATTATATTTTGGATAGGTACTAGAGTTGATATTGTAGTTATGCATTTTTTTTGTTCAATTTAAAAAACGTTGCAGGCAACGCTTAATTGTCGCCAGCAGTAATAATCAAACAATCCTACAATTTAAATCTGGCTATGCAACACTGAGGATAATATATTCATTCGAATTAATTGCAATGACGTTTCAGTAATGACAAATTTTATATTGTCGTTACAATTCAGTTAGGTTAAATTCAACCTCGATTAAATGGACTTAAAATCCAATTAGTGTTTTTGCATTTCATGGAAATGCTATTTTACAACCAATTAATTTGCTTTGGTTTTCAGTTGGAATATAACGTCAAAACTATAGTATTTGGAGAAATCCTTAAAATATATTAGGAATATATTTCAAATAGTTGATTGAAGATAAAGTTACTTTGTGGAAATCCATTTCTAGTAAAATTTTGCATTAAAAATTTGCGAGACTGTAAATTACTTGGCAATTTCCACTTTATAAAATAATAATAAAATAAAGTGGAAATTGACAAGTAATTTACAGTCTCGCAAATTTGTATTGCAAAATTTTACTAGGAATATATTTGTAAAAATTGACATGAGATAAGTGTACGATGCGTAAAAATATTATTGCCATATTAGCCATACCGGAAAATTTGATAGAAAAAATGTTCTTACAGAAAAGGTTGCAAAACAAATACATGCTCAAGCAAATCTAAAGATAGAAATTGTAGTAGCAGATTCTGGCATATGTTCACAAAAAAGTACATAAGAAAACCTACACGTTAAAAAAAATTTAGCCTACGACCATTACTCATTAAATGGCAAGCGTTTTAATTTTTTCGAAAATGTCCAATAGTGGCTGTAAAAATGAATTTTTATTTAATTTAATCAGGTATTTATTGCATGAAAATACATATTTTCTCCAATTTTCGTTAAGATCTGAAGATTTTTACCCCACTTATTGCATTATCAGTAAAAAAACAAATTGAGAAATTTTGATTTTTTGAGGTTAGGATGTACTTTTAACGTAACTATACCCCAACCAAGAATTGTATATCCTTGTACCCCAACAGTTCGATAGTCTATTCATTTACGAGTATTTTAGTTTTTTTTTAAATTTTCTACGACCAATAGAGCCGGAGATATTTAAAAAATAGTGTAGCACTTTTATGCACTTTTCTTGTGAAGCCGCAACAGATTTTGCAAATTTTTTCGGTTTCCGACTCATTTGCATGTATAAAACACACAAAAATTCAACTTCCCGATTACATCACTTTTAAATTCTAATTTCCCTCCACTATATTGGTTGAACGACCACTTTCCGTTCCAAAGTTCTTTTTGTGAGTGTATTTCATAAAAATGTGAATTTGATAAACAATTTAAAAGGAGTTCGGGTATTTATCATGACAGTCAGTCCTGATGCAGACCAACAGGTGCAATTTTTTACGCCAAATTATTCTATTTTATACAATATTACCGAGTAAATTTGAATGAACCCGTTCCTAGGTAATTTGTTTAACAATAGCATGAGTGCAGCTGGCAGGTGCACAAATTCCGTTGTTAAAAGGTAAATTATGAAGGAGCAGGTTTACTAAAATTTGATGCATGAGTTGTATTTGACTCACATCACCATTGCAGTAGGTATTTATAAAAATTAAAAAAATCGTTATAACAAAAATGACGAATTTCATTCGTCAATTTTACCAGGTATCTAGATGCAAGTGTTAAAGAGAGTTTCTAACATACTCCTACTAAAAGTATATTTGAAATTCCCAAGAAAAAAACATCTAATTTCATTTTTGTATTTCACAGTTTTTATACTGTTACCTTTATTTAAAATATTTATACATTCATTGAAATTTCAATTATCATTCTTTTCTACTTTATGTTGGACAGCATCGCTGATTTAAGTAACTTTACAGTAGCAGTCAGAGAGCCTCTGTAGTTTATCGTATCTTATAGTCTTTAGGCAACTTGTGACAATTTAAAATTATTATCATCAATAAAGTTTTTGAAAAATTTGTTACTAAAACTTTTTTCAATTTACCCCTTCTATTAAAAGAAGAGGATTAGATTTCCATAATTAAATTAATACGACCTCGTTTACCCGAAGGAAGATCTTGTGGTGTGGGAGTGAGCTATACGTTTAACGATAATGAATACACACCAAATATCTTAACGCATTGAGTTTAACTTGTCGCCCAGAGAAATATCCACTGCCACGGATGGGATTCGAATCTGGGGTCTTGGGGCGCATAAAAATTACAAAGTTTCTTAGCCACGATTATCAATATGCACCTATTGCCTGGTAAATTTTCCAGAAAGTCACATTAATAATGTGAAATTTTATATGCGCCAGACACTCATTTGCTCGTAGGAAGATGTGAAAAATAATGCGTTGGTGCTTTAAACTTTTTTATTGTGATTACGTATGATCTAAATCAATAATTTAATAATTTTATGTACAGGCCATGCACAAAATGTGGACATGACGCATGGAAAAGTTACGAATTTGATAAGTAAACAAGCGTATCAATTTCTCTATTAAGCCCCAGCTACGATAGTAAGTAAAAAAAACATAAAATGTTTACCAGTTGCTAGTAAATGATGAATAGATAATTCCGTGCAAATTATAGATAGACAAAAATTATTGAATTACGTTATTGAAAACGTTTATCAGTTTTATCAAGTCGTATTTAATACGTAAGTAATATGTTTAAATTTACATGTGCGTGTCAGCAATGCATTTAAATCATCTATTTAAAACGGAACCAAAAAATTGATATTTATTTAAAATATTAACATTAATCCAATTAAATATTTTAAACAGACTGAAATTTCTGGTATCTTTCTTCAAACTGATCCGAAGAATTCTCCTGGCCATAATTTAGTTGCAGGACACGTCCTACGCCAGATACCTCCAAATGCTATTACTTTAATAACACAAATGCAATCTTAAGACTGGGTTGCTTTTCTTCCCAAATAATAATGATTCGAAAATCTGGTAAGCGTCCAGACATGGCTGCATTCATTATATAGGACCATCAGTTTTCTTTCAATTTCACCTAAAAATCTTCAAAAAACCGTTAATAAAACGCTTAGAGCTAATTCTCCAACAATATAAATTAAAACCAGACCACGTACGTAAGTGATTCATTGAGACCTAAACATAAATTTTGTGCGCCAGGAAGTTAGTGCATAATATAGTGTTAAATATCTAAAATGCCTGGAGGTTTTTCCAAATGCAATTGCAGTTAACCTGCTAGACAATAGCATGGAAGTGCGCCAAGTACTCTACAGTACACAGTCTATGCCTCTAAAGTTTCGGCGTCCTGGATTCTGGTTCTCTGGTTTTGTTTTCGACTGATTATGGACAGAGAACATAGTAATATTTAATATGATTAGGAATTCGCCAACCTAGAACTATGAAATTTGGTATATGGTAAAATTTTTCTCTGCTTTCAAATGTCTTCATAGAATCCCCGCTGATGGTTTTGTTTTATTTACAAAATAATTATTTTTGACATTGGTTAAACGCCAGTTACTCAAACATCAAAAGAGTCGGAAAGTTCAATAATTAATACAAAACGAATAATTGAACCAAACACAGAGTTTCTTGTATTGATCAATCCATAAACGCTGCGATTTCATTGCATCGTTCTTTCTGTCGGATTTTTAATGTTGATATTATTTCCTCGTGGAATACCATTATCGGCGGGCGGTTAGAAAATGGGATGCACTTGGTAACGTGTGATGGGAAATTTCGAGCAGTTAATAACAACGTTATAAGAGCAAGCGCACTTGGCTCGCACTAGTAAATTTCGGGTTCGATTTCTGAACTTGATAGTGTGATTAACTATGAGACAGATCATTTCCATTATACACAGATATTGGTTGTCTCTACTTCTAAATGTATATGCCCTTCCGCATACCACTAATTTAGGGATACGATAAATTGTAGTACATATTTGACGTTTTAGCATTAGATATTATTATTATTATTATTATCATCAATGTGGATGAGAAACTTGATACTGCAAAGTTCAAGCTAGATCGTAGTTGCATCAGGTATTACAGAGCTCATGGTTTAGCTGGCAATGATCCGAGAAACCGATCCGACAACGTGCAGTTATTTTAAACATGTCAAAGTCATGTTCACAGGATATCGTGGCAAGTAAAGCACCAACATTACAAATTATGTTTACTTTTGTAGATAGTTTTTAAAATTTGCAAGCCGTGCTCGTAGACATTGAATCATCTCTATATCAGCGATGAGACTCATATTCACTTAAGTAATTTTGGTAGTAGACAAAGTTGCTGTTATTGAGATACTACGAGCCCTAAAAAACTACCACATTCAGCTTGGAGCTTCTATGAAGCTAATGATCAAATCGGGTGGTATCACCTAAGGCTTGAAATCGCGAATACAAGAAGAAACATGCTTCATTTTGGAAGCAAGTTTTGCTAGAACTTCTCCCGACTCCATTCATGCATTGCCTTAGAAGAAGGGATTTAATATAAAATAATAATAAATACACCACATGTAATTACGACCCCCTTTATCCCAGAAGACTCTAGAAGAGCCTTGTGCGGGAGGGGGCTACACATTTAAAGACCAGGGACACACATCCAATATCCGTGTATAATGGAAAAATCCCTCTCACAGTATTTTCCATTGCCACGACCGGGATTCGAACCCGGGACTTTTGGGTGAGAGGCAGGTGCGCTACCATCTCGACCATCAGTCATATTCTCGACCATCAGTCATATAAACAATCCATCTGCAATAATTGAACCTTCATAGTAGTAGATTCTAAATTCGAAATATACCTACTGAATAATTTTTTTTCATTAAACTATAAGATACTACAACATATCATTCCGGGGAAAGCTCTTTAAATTTCTACTAATTTTACATGTCACTTAGAATACATTGTAGAAGAAGCAATTCAATTTTAATAAATGGAACATCTCGGTGTGTAGATTTGAAATATATACGAAGTTTTCTTAAAGTTTAAATAACTATTTTATTAATGTGACACTTTCATTAATCCATTTTCCATAGGTTCAACCTGATATAAGTTGTTAAGAGATATTTGTAGATATCTGTACGTATGTACCGACTTTGTCTTAAAAATCGCTATACAATAGGGCAATTTATGTACCCGATGGCGTTATTATCTCAGTAAACAAAAATATATATCGGTTAAACATATAACTAAATGAGAAATGAGGACATTTTAGAGAAAAAGGTTAAAATAATTTTTTCATAGTCGTAATGGTTTATGTACTTATTAAATAATTAAAGAGCATTTGCGCATATACTGATTGATCCATTTGAAAGTGGGGCATCTCTGTAAAGTGGCTGTTTTTGGTTGGAAAACGACATAATAGATTTCTATCACAAAAGTTAACGCTTACTTTGCGATTCTTTTGGAGAGACAATTCGAGAAATCGTATTTTTATACGTCAAAACTAAGTACGCCACTATATTCATCGTCCCACCTAAAATAGGTCTGTACCAAACTTCATCCTAAAGTGCCACATATTAATAAATTAAATTTTTACTTTCAAAAATTCGATTCGTCACGAGTGGTGCATTTTGTTTAATAATAATAATGCCATTAAAATGTTAAAAAAAACATTAAATTTTGTAAAAACTACTTTGGTTTATGGTTATGTATGGAGTGCAAATCAACATAGATACCAGGTTGCGTTGGTGTGGTTCGCGTAAATATAAACATTTGCAGTTGCTAAGAAAATTATACACCTGAAGCGTGGTGAACATTTTTCATTAAATTGTGAAATAATGGAAATAAATGATGCTATTACTGTGCCAGCAAACATTCTAAAAGAAGCTAATGCTGCTACGTTTCATATGTTGCCGAAGAAATCTAAAGGAAAGCATTTAAATGAAATGAAAAAAAAATAGCCTGAATTATATTGTAGTAGGTTGACAATTGGCAGTTTGACAGTAGGGTGGGCGAAAGTGACAGTAGAGTGGACGATAGTGACAGTAGAGTGGTCGAAAGTATTTTCACTCACTGCTTTCTCCTACCCGTTGCCGTATAAATATAAACAACTTGAGTGAATAAAACAAAAGGTTTCGACTATTGTATCCAAGTAAGAAACTGCATGTTTCAAGAGCAGAATGAAACAAATAATATCAAATCAATTTCTCAGTATATAAAGAGTGGAGTACCACAGGGTTCGTTCTTAGGACTAACCTTACGTAAATATGATTTTCACAGACCTCTTGAAATTATTTAAATGCAAAAAAAGTTAAATTTCTCAGTATATTTCTTGATCCATGCGGATTATACAGCAAATAAAATATCAAAAATATATTTGTTATAAGAAACCTAAGACATATTATAAATTTAAAAATTTTACTCATTACATCACTCACTAATAAGCTCTTATGTAATTCATGGCTTGATAATCTGTTGTCACGCAAGCTAAAAAAATTTTTGAGCTGCAAACAAAAACCATCAGAATAATCATAAATTGTGGATATAGAGATGACGTAAGATGTAAGAAAACGAAAACGATCTTTCGAATAAGAGACTACCGAGGAAAGTCAAGACGAACCAGAAATTGTCAATGACTACGAAGAATATAATGATGTTTAACATTGTATTATTTTAACTATTTTTTATTATCTAAGAATTAAAAAAATTACAATTTTTATCGATATCTTTAATGATTTTTTTTTTCTCTGGTTTTTGGCCTTACAAACGGTGTGGTTTGGGTGAATCCTTAGTGATTGGGTAGATTTCAGGTATTTCACCAAAAATTATTTCTAAAAAAATTTAAAAAAAATATCTTCTTGTTCTGTTTATTACTAAAAAGTGATTGATGTAAGTAGTGAAACATTTGTAGTAAGCAGCTGTCCGAAATCATCTAGCTATGCTTACATTTATTCTAATGAGATTATTGCAAGTATTGATAATTTTCTGCATGTTAAATTTAGTTGCATTTTGGATGAGCTTCTGAAAATTGCTTATAATGCTGGTAATAATTATTTTAGTTATGCCCACATTGCCCACTGCTATTTTAACAAATGAGAAATCAACTACAAAATTATTCTATATTAGATTCATATCATATTATTTTTCATTCTGTGTTAAGTGACAATAAACAAATAATAACTAAGGGGTTGGAGAAACAATGACGGTAAATTGAAACGAATCATACTCTAGAAGTTACAGAAGTCGACTAAACATATTATCATGTATATTCTATGATGTCCTATTTATGCGAATACTTAGAATAGTAAACTTCCAGACATCGAGTTGTCGTACAATCTACACCAGCAAATCGTCCTACTGCAAACTTCTCCAAAGTCCAAAGTCTTGTAAATGTGCCAGCGTTAGCTAATTTATAGTTATATTGATATTATGATATTAATCTTAATATTTATTTTAAGGCTTAACCATCTAAAAGAATTATAGGTATATACCAAGACCAAGACCTATTTAAATATTCCATTGGTTAAGTACTTGTTGCTCTCTTATCAGTATAATAAAATACATTAAAAATGTAATGCAAATTTGTTTTTGATATACATACAAAAACAGCGTTTTTGACAAATGCATTTCATTCGTATTCTGATATAAAATTATCTGAATTTAAAATATATTTCAGTAAAATTGTCTCTTCCTTGTCAAACTTTTTTATTAATTACCTCTCAGATTATTAAAATAAATATTTAAATCATTCATTTTCTTAAAATATTTTACTTTACATTATCAGTATACTCTTAAAGTAATAAACATTACTAAATCTTTCATAAATTTCGCCAACATTTATGTCGACATGTTTATTAAAATCCAAGTTTAAACTTAAGTGTATTTTTAATATAATTTCTTACGGATGGTTAAAAAATATTACATATTTCTAAATTCTTAAATTCGCATAAGAAAATAATATTGAAAAATAGGTTAATAATAGAATACGAGAGCGTAGCGATATTCTTAATTTTGACATACGCTTTTTGTGGGTGATAGATCCAAGGAAATTAATTGTTGATTTAAAGGCCGACGTAATAATTTTCTTTTGGCATCCACATAACATATATTTATTTTATCTTTAAGACAGATATTATTATTTTATGCGTTCAAAAGTAAACCACATCCTTTCATCAAAATAACGAAAAGCTCGCATAAACGTGTCCGAAATTTTTCACTAGCGAGTGTAGTCCTTGAAAAAAGAAATAAAAAAAGCTTTTTGCCTTAGTGGTGGAAATGAAACGAAAAACACATTTAAATAATTGCACAATGGTCAGGTGGATAAATTCCAAATATTTTGAATATATATTACATAATAATATTAATATTATATGAATAATAACGTGACTAAAGTATAGCTCAATTTTTGTGAAACCTCGATAGGTCAAAACCGTATCTCCATGCCTAACCATTTCCAATATATCGGGAAATATTGGCATTTTGAAAATTTCGAAAAGGTGTCGTAACTTTTTTATTTGTGATTATTTCCTTATGTAGCATAAACTTTCTAGGGCATCTTTCAACAAAGAATAAGATACAGCTTTCTAAAAAATTTTATCACTACTAAAGTTTAAGATATACATCTTTCTTATTTGAAATGGGAGTCATAGTTGGCTTTGATTTTAAAATATCGAAAAATATTCAAAGTTTACTACATGAAAAAAAATCGTAATAAAGTACACTTTTCCAAACTTTGCCAAATATCCATTTTTGCCGATATCTCGAAAATGGTTAGAGATATTGAAATATGGTTTTCACCTATCGACGATCGTTTCTATCCATTATCATAAAATGTGATGCATTGCCTTGTGATCTGTCTAGGTTTAAAAAATTCATTTGGATAATAAAGCAGGAAAATTAATGCCATAACACTAAAGCACTTAATCAGAAAGTTCTTCATTTTGTGAACCAATTTCATAATGAATTGGAAGAGATATTTGTGGGAATTAATAATATCCCTACTATCAAGTGTAGGACTGTAAAGAAGTGATTCTTTTCAACAAGGATTTTATGTTCTTAAAATATTTCTGTCACTTTGGTGGTACACTCTGTAGACTCTGTTAAGGTTTAAGTCATTAGTAATTTAGTTTAAATTGAGTTGTAAAAGCCGCTGGTAAAGAAGAAGTAAATTAATTGATTAATTTAAATTATACATAGTTCAGTACTTACTTTCATCCTCGGTATGGCTGAAATCCTTCGATTTGTTAAAAATACCATTTAAATAAATAACCAAGTCGGTAGTAAAAATCATTCATTACTATAAATTGTTAAAACATTAATCCGTGTCTACTTAATCCGGTCCCTTTTATAATATAATTGAAAAATTGCGAGAAAATTATTCCTTACCTCAGAATTATCGAGGAACGTGATTAAGTTATGCAACGCGTTAGAGCTTGGTTAGAAAAGGTATCTAGTCCGAGGTGACGATATGAACCAAACCATTAACAATGCGCAATAGGGACCGAGCAGGAACCGAATCCTTCGCCTCCGCACAGTGGGACAAAAGTGACCTTTTTTGTTCAAATCAGTTTGCAGGTCTTAAATACTCAAGCAATCGGAAAGTTCTTTTTTCTCGAAATCTTCGTTTTTTAATTGCTTATCTATCTGCGAGTCTATTTGTTGAGGTAGATTTTCCATTTTTATGCCCCAAATTTTTCAAACATTTCCAAAGGAGTAAAGGATAATACTATTCAAATTGATCTACAAATCGGCCAGATTTAAATTCGATCAAAAATATTTATTTGGTGATACATGATCAAATATATAATTATGTGGTTTCGACCTCAAAACAGATACCAAATAATTGCAGTCCAAACCGAATGGACTAGCTTGCAAGATACCTATAATATGACAAATGTGTCCAGTTCCAAGTTTTGAACGCCTCGAAGCTTTATAGACTACAACAAAAATTTAACTGAAGTCTCAAGTGATTTATTATTTTTTAGGGCAACCATTGTATTTATTTGAAATTATTCGATATTATTCATTTGTTTAAACATTCGGTAGATTGATAAAAGAACCGTTTTTTGGCCGCAATAATTACATATTTGTAAATATTTATCAATAGCTAAAAACGGTTAAACTCCTTGTCTCTATAAGAATTTCAAAGTACTTATTACGTTTAATCTACGACAGTATTCTCTTTTACATTATTATTTTTTCAGGGTAGTTGTGTGTGGAACAACGTGACTGGGAGGCAGGTTATACTTAATGATACTTCCTTGCTTCATTTAACTGAAGTTGAAAGAAAAGTACTCCAAAAAGTTGCCATCGCCAAGTTGCAAGCATTGAATTTGGGAGTTTCCATCAAAGTACCAAGTGGTAAGAAACGATTAAATTATTAGTATTAATTCATTTACAAGTAATGCATGATATGTCGAAAACTTAAAAATAAACATTAAAACGTACAAATTTTGGCATATCCGTAAGGAATTGCTTAGAGCATTATGTTTATTCGGGACTCTATTACTCGTAAAATAGTTTCCGGGTACTTCTCCCAGTTGGTTACTTTGCATGCTTGACATTTCGACCATCGTCGTGCTCTTCTTCTGAAGCAATAATCAATTAATGATCATTTGGAGAATTCTACAAATTACAGTTTCTCCGAAGCCTTAGACTACATAATGATCTCCTTAAAATGAGACTACAGAATTATCTTTTAAATATTTGCAATGATCAACTAATTATCTTCGATGGCATGCATTGACCTAACGAATTTTTATTTGTTTTATGCTGCACATGCACAACTTTATGAAATAAGTTCTGCATTAAAAAAATTTCACATACTTCAGGTTCATTGTCTGCTCAAAATACTTATTGTTAAGTAGATTTTAAATTTCATAAGCTTTTAAAGTGGTTGCTAAAACATAACAGCATGTATGGAAGAGCAACTACTTTCTTGGACGAAATTTAAATTCTGAAGTGTAATAATAGCTCATCCATTTTCTCTTTCAACATAATAAAGGATATAAATTAATAGCTATAAAAATAATATTGATTGGAGCACTAGACTTAAATATAAAGTAAGTAGTTTATTTAGACTGAAAATTGGGGTAAAAAGTTTGCGAGGGCAGAAATCTATTAACGAAATTGAAGTAGATTAATTACGTCCCTGGGCCTATCTAGTTTCGGAAACTTTACGCATGAAAAAAAATAGTGAAATGTTGGCCAAACTAATTATAAAATTCTAACTTGTCTCATGTTGCAAATATTGATTTATTGTCAATATTTCTACTGTCAGCATTGACCTGTGGATAAGAGGACCTTCTGAGCAAACTGCTTTGAGGGAGGCGTACTAATTTTTTTAGTCAGAAGTACGATATAAATAAATAATAATTTGCTTAAATTCATTCTATATGTCTACAGGAAAGAGTAGGTACCAAGGGAATATGACAAGCTTTTTTGTTCAGGGATAAGTCGCTCGTGATGATATCAACGATGCATCAACAAAATAACTAAATAAACTCAAAACTAGTGTCAACAACCATTGGTGTGGCTTCATTTTGGACAAAGTCCAAGACTTTGAGTGAAAAAAATAACTTTCTATTGTAAAGTTCCACTTTACATTATAACAAAAACTGGTATAGCGGAATTTACCTGATAAATGCCAATGTTATTTTACAATTTGTACTAAAATAAAGTTATTTTTGTTTTGCAAAGTAACTATTTTGATGATGGTCTGGCTAATATATCTAGGTGTGTAGGACGTTTTGTGGTTTTTATTTCGTTTCTTATAATGCACTCTGGATTTTAACAAAAAATCATTACGTGAAGAGTAATTTTGGAATATACAAAATGCGTCATGACCAATAATGACCATCTTGCAAGGTCCAGAAGTTGGTAGTTTAAAGAACCGCTCATTTTATTGTAAGGAGTCTCATCAGAAACCGTCTATACCAACTCAGGTGTCCCAAAAAGATCTGTCTTACTACCAACTTTGTTTCTTCTGTAAATTAATGACTTGCATTTTAGGTATTCATTTTGTAGTAGAAGAACGTATGCAGAAATCTTTAAATAAAAAAATATTGTGCTATTAAACTGTCAATATTCTTTAATATTACAGATAAGAGCCAAAAAGGAGAATTTTTACAAACGGTGAGGTTAGCTCCAAATTGTAATTTGTTGTTGTTATTGCACCCCACAGACAATAAAACTCACAGTAACATTCCTGAAGAATTAAACTGCAAGGCAAAAAAGTTCATCCAAAGTAAAAACGATTCTTAATAAAATTAATATTAAATTTACGGTAAATTTATAATGGTGTCAATCATTGTTGAAGCATTTTTTTATGAGAAACCCAGAAACTTTCTTATCGGTTTAAGGATATACTTATAGAATAATATAATTTCTTATTTCCTTGCTTACTTAAAATTTTAATTAACTTCAGTGCCAACAAACCAGATTTAAAAGTCAAAAATTTTAAGAACTCATTGAAATTTAAGACGAGATCAAGTAGGTCACTCTCTTTATTCCTTTGAAATTTAATTAATTTTGTCATCTCACAACTTTCTCGCGTGCAGTTCGACAGGGGTACATATTTTGATAGGCTTCGTTGGTTGAAATATATAATATTCTCCTAGTATAATGACTTATAGTTAGAATTGATTGATACGAAGTATTAGACTATTTAATTGGAAACAGTTATTAATTGTGCGTTGAAAAGAAAATTTTTCTAATTACAATTAATAAATAAATAGGGAAGGCATAAACATTGACTAAATCTATATGTTTATCTTCGACGATGTAACTTGTAAAGGACAACTAATATATTTATTACCTATTTATATTTGGACTAATATTTAGGGTGTTTAAGTTTACATGCATTTTATTTTAATTTGTGTTAAATGTACTTGTATAATATGGTCAAATTCCATTTTACCGTTAGAATTGAATAATTATATTTAATGAGTATCAGGAAATTACTAAAAAATTTAATTTATTTATCGAATAATCGAAAACTATGTCAACTAAATAAATATTTTAAAATGGGAAATAAGTGTATTTTCAAAATGAGTTCAAATCTATCGTAATATAAATTTTATATTTTGAAAATAGAAATATTGTCAATACACTTTTTTTTTATAAAACTACTAAATTCGGAAATATGCTTTACTAATTTGTTGTATCATGAAGAAATTCAAGTATTGTTTTAACTAAAATTTTTGTGACAACTGTGACAAGACTGACAAAATTTATTCTTGGATTTCTCATTAATTCTTAGCAACAAGTTGTAAAAATTATTTTCTTTAGTAATTTCAAAAAGAATAAGTTCCTCAAAATGTCAAATATTTTAACGTTTCTTTAGCTTTAAAATTATTATTATTCCTAAGAGTATAAATAAATTTTAAGTATGAACCGCAACATTTACAGTTAGTACTCGAGTAAATTAGGTTTGCTTAGAAAATGAGTACCTAACAAATAAATATGTTATAAATTATTTGTATGCCGCATTTCACCTATTTATTTCTATTTGATTTTATGAACTTGTTATATTATTCTGACGACTGAAAATTGAGGAAAGATCCTTATGGTCTAAAAGCAAATATGCGTTACCGAAGAATTTGTTATACGACACTTTGAATATAAATAA
Organism: Rhagium mordax; assembly: GCA_963680705.1. Classification (NCBI taxonomy): domain Eukaryota; kingdom Metazoa; phylum Arthropoda; class Insecta; order Coleoptera; family Cerambycidae; genus Rhagium; species Rhagium mordax. The sequence goes on along the minus strand of OY796660.1, from coordinate 15,518,623 downwards.
TTTAAAGGAAATCAAACGATTCTATTCTACAGCGTGCGTAAAAAAATAAAATGTTTTTATTTTCAAACTTGTTTATTGGCAGTTTAATTGTTACGCATCAGACATCACTGGATGGACAAAACTATGTGGTTTCTGTATATCTTTATTCAAAATGATAGAGATGTTAACGCATAGTTCGCATTTATGCGTTTTGAGGTCCCGAGATATTTTTTGCTTGGAATAATCATGACATTAACAATTGTGAACAATAAGAGTCCAAGTTATTTTTATTCAAAATTTGAATAATCAGAAATATTTCAAATTTAATTACCCTATAGTTTTGGCTATTCGAGGACATAGCGTAAATTTTTTACCAACACTGCATTAGTTAACATTAGGTATGTTAAAAAAATTAATATAAAATTAGTTTATCGCGTTGAATAATCCTTATTTTTTAGCTCTCTTTCGAAAATCTTCAGTAAACAAATTTCAGAAAAATAAAAGAAGTATTGTTTAAATGTTATTTGTGGCATTTCATAAATTATTTCTTTCCTTTCCTTTTTTGGGATTTATTACCACATTCCTCGAGATTCCTATCCAAAAATTCGATTTATCCAAAAAATATTCAAATTAACCAGTTTAAAACTGGAAATAACCTCTACGCCTTTGACGTAATGTCAAAGGATCAGTTAGAGGGTGTTTTTTGACAACTAATAGGAATTAAATTAATACAAAAATACTGCGCTGACGTTTCGGAAACTATATCCGTTTCCTTTTTCAAAGTTTAAGCTTTAGATTTTTATGATATAAACAATTTTTATTTTATGCCGTGTTATTCTACACGTTACATAAAAATCTAAAGCTTAAACTTTGAAAAAGGAAACGGATATAGTTTCCGAAACGTCAGCGCAGTATTTTTGTATTAATTTAATTCCTATTAGTTGTTAAAAAACACCCTCTAACTGATCCTCTGACATTACGTCGAAGGAGTAGAGGTTATTTCCCAGTTTTAAACTGGTTAATTTGAATATTTTTTAGATAAATCGAATTTTTGGATAGGAATCTCGAGGAATGTGGTAATAAATCCCAAAAAAGAAAAGGAAGGAAATAAAAGAAGTATTCGTAGGGGAAGTATTTACAGCGTCTCATTTATACAGGGTGTACATTAAAGAATGAGTTAAACTTTAACAATGGGTTCCTTGGTCAATGACAAATCATTTTAGCTGAACACACCTTAAAAAGTTATTAACTACCAAAAGCAATTAAAAAAAAATTAAGTTTATAAATTAGTAAAATTTCTCTTCTTCTAAACTGCATTTTGTCTATCATACTGAATTATCTTACTGCCAGTTTTAGTCATATACAGGGTGATTCCTATAATGTTCACACCCCAATTTTTTGGTTTGTCTTTGGAAATAAAATAAAAATATTTAACGTAACTTCTGGAATTTTTTTCAAGGATTTCGAAAATTTCAGCAAAAAACAATTGAAAGTCAAATAAAAGTGGGAAAAACAAAGCGATGTTTTTTTATATTTTTACAATTTTGAAAAAAAAGATTTAAATCCTCTTTCCAAAATTATAACAAATCAAATCAAATTAAATTAAATCAAATCAATTTATTTTCGATTTTGAGTATAATTACAATTTCAAACAATAGTGATTAGTGAAAAAGGGGTGATACGTTAGACCCTATATAGGTATATTCAAATAATACAACTAGCCTGTGTTGTATCACAAGGTTTTCTAATTATTGCAATTTTTGTGGCCCGAAAATTTTAATAGTTTTAATTACTTTTATTGATAGTTGTAATTAATATCTAAATTAGCCAAGACTAATGCATTCTAAAAATAAAAATTTGTTCTGGTATTTTATTTCCTTGTTGTTTTCGGTCCACAAAAATTGCAATAATTAGAAAACCCTAAAAGATAATATGATATATATCTATATATTCGAAATGAGAAAAGTACCTTGATTTCAAAAATGCAAAAAAATGGCGTACTCCATTTGAAAAAATGCAAGTTAAAACCATATCTCCTCTAAACGACTTTCATTTATTTTTCTGAATACATATTATAAATGCTTTCAATAAACACTACAACTATTATACAAAAAATTTTTTTATAGCATCAAAAATAAAGAAGTTATTAGGGGTGGTCATTTTCGTTGGATATCCATGTACATATAAAGATCTAATATTTAAAATTTCAGTATATTTGTAGAGAAGTAATGTGGAGTATTTACGTTCTTTTCTAAAGATTATTTTCAATACAGTATTTTGACATATGGATAGATTATGTTGAGCATTATTATATGAACCACCCCAAACAACTATACAGTACCGTAAAATAGATAACATAACATATATATCTTCATATTTAGTAAAATACTGATAACAATTGAAATAATAATAATAATTATCAGTATTTTACAAAATATGAAGATAAATATATAGGTATTATGTTATGTTATATTTTTGGAAAGAGAATTTAAATCGTTTTTCAAAATTGTGAAAATATACAAGGAATTCCACGAGGAATTCCATTAAAAAAAAACATTGAATTCCATTAAAAAAAACATTGCAATATGTTCTTTCTCACTTTTATTTGACAATTGTTTTTTTTGTTGAAATTTTCGTAATCCTTGGAAAAAGTACTACCAGTTACGTTAAATATTTTTATTTTATTTCCAAAGACAAACCAAAAAATAGGGGTGAGAACGTTATAGGAATCACCCGGTACCTAGTAGATTCAAATAATTTAAATTTTACATAATTCTCTTTATTGAGGCTGCAGGAAGTTTAAAGGTATCTTTCACGAAAACGATGCATTTTAGCCACATAAAATAAGTATTTGTATTTTGCATAGAATTTAATGCTGCATTAAAAACAAATATTGCTTACTTTTTTAAAAAGTTGGTACTCAAAAAATTAATGACTAAAACAAAAGAAAAATTAGGCGTTCGCAGCGCCGCGCCCTCTACGTTAATCGCATCAATTGTTAACAAGACTTTTCTCAGTGGCCCAAAAAAACCTCTATACAAAATTTGGATAAAATCACGTTAATGGTAATAGAGATACAATAACAAGAAATTGAAATACAAAAAATTAATTGCTGTTGACGGTCCATAACTTTTTAAGGAAACAAGATGGTACTAAGGTATGTTCAGTTAAAATGATTTATTTTTACTCAAGGAACCTATTGTTACAGTTTGGTCCATTCTCTATTGGACACCCTCTATATTAAAGGTTTAACTTCTGGTTCAAAGGAATATCTTCAGCAAAACATTTTCTGCAAACTACAAGACAAGCGCTTTCTTCATTTAAATTATTTGAAACTTCAAAAGGTTTTCAAAATATTAGACTATTTTCTTGCTTAATACTTGACATTAAATTATACCAAAATGGCTTATATGCGAATTTGACTCACTCACTTTTTTGTCATTTCCTCCAAAATCATTGACTCAAATTTGACAAAAACCAAAACTAAAAGAATAGTGCTATATTTTATTCTCTGCATTAAATATTATTTATAGATAAATAATCCCCTGTATAAAATGTTTCCGCTCATAAATCATTAAACGTATTATAGAGAGGTACTTGTGTGAAACAAGCAAATAATAATTATGCTCTTGTGAGACACTCAATTGAGTAAACTATTAATTGGAGAAAGAAAAATTACAAATAATCTGATGAGCTACTTTATTTAACTCTGACACCTCTTCTTTCGTATTTGGAATTATTTATAAGCGGTAAAATTGTACAAAACGACTGATGATCTTGGTCTAAATAATAATTCGATATTTTTGTTAATTTCGATCACATCTTTGTTAATCGTCCTGCCATATTTGTAGTATATGCTATAATTTTTTATTTCAGAAAATGTGGGAGTAGTGACAAAGCCAAAAAGAAGACCATACTTGCTCAAAAGAAAAGCGCTGACAACCGGTATCTTTGATACGAATAGAAAGGATTCAGAAAAAGAAAAAGGTAAGACAATATTTGATCAAATTAAGAAGTAATTTTACTGGTTTCGGTGGCGAAAGAAAAGTTTTGAATTCTCCAATTATAATTATAATATAATTAATAATATAAAAACGGTAACGTGGGAAAATATAAGACGTACCAATAGTGACATTAAATTAACTACAAATCAAATAATTTATTCACAAAAATGTGAAAATAACAAAGCTTTACCTATTGATGTCGACTTGCCGCTTTGTGTCGCGGTTATCAACTACTCTAGCTCATAATATTTTTAGTCATTTATTGGCACTTGGAGCAGAATACTGCGCATTGGAAGTTGTCACTTTTGCGGCGCCCGGTACTTTGTGCATTTCAGTATTATTTATTTATGTTGTGCCATTAGACGACAGCAAAGATAGTTTTAAAAGGGTATTAATTATAATATAATACGGAGATAAGTAAATTAAAAGAAAAAACAAATTATATGAATTTTGAAATTCCAATTTCATCTTTATAAGAAGCTTATGGTTGAATTTAAAAGTATTTACTTGAAAACAAAATATGTTAATTTTCAATCGGAGTTCTTGTTTTCTCTCTCTCGACAGTTATAGAAAATTGCTTTTCCGTTACGCTAATGTCACGAGTCGGAGCAACATGTGTACCTATAACGGTCGCAAATTCTCCCATAATATCCCAGTGCGAGCCTGCCTCAACACTTGTTGAAATTGGCGTAAGGAAGTGTCTATTTTCAGCTGAAAATATGGTTTATGTGCAGACTCAGTTATTATTGTCAACATTCCAATAATATGGCGCTTGTTCTCATGAAGTATTTAACGTCATGTTCGTTTCAGTCAAAATAGAAATAAAAAATGGCGGTGCGTGCTTAGCTTAGAATAATATTTATTTTCAATTGAATTATTAAACATTCAAAATAAAAATTCTGTTTTTAAGCACCTCAGAATTTTATTACCTTATTGTTTTTTATACTGAACTGTAAACAAAATTCCTGTTCCACCTTTGTTACTGCATTACGGTAGTTCCTAAAATACGAATAATAACAAAAAGGCTCTCGTGATTTTTCTTTTTATTTTATAATAGACAGTGCTTCAAAAAGGAAGCGCTTGGCATGCCTTCAGTGTTCTCTACAGATGGAAGAAAACGTTACGTTCTTTAGTTGTGGATCCACGAAGTCAATGAACACTTAAGTGTAACATTCATGGCGATATTAGGAATTTTTTATTAATCGATTTCATATGGTTTCATTGAATGTAACCATATTTAGAACCAAGACTTATTGTAACGTAAACGGCAGTAGTAGTTACTTATATATAGATAGATAAAATAGAATTTGACAAAGTAGAGGAAATAGACTTCTTCACTTCTAACTCAATTTTGCAAAGCGCTGGAAAACCAAAGATAAATTGGTTAGATTATATTTTAAACAAAAGAAAGAAGTTTTTGGGGAAGTTAAATCAAAATAGAAAAATGTCAATTGTTATTTTTGAGCACGAAAAATTTTACCTTTCTTGATAATATCGTTAAATCTTTAAATTGTTAAAGCGAACATTTTCCTAAAGGTAGAGAAAGTTACTAATTGTAAAATATGTTTGGCGTCGATAAAGTTTTCCTTGTTTAAATTTATTTAATTTGTGTGTCACTGACGAGACATAATTTTCCGTTCAGTAATTAGCATTACTCTCAAAATCATCACTATGATTCTTAAACATATCAGAGGACAGGATATAAAGAGTAAAAGAAGACATTTTATGATAAGCAATTGCATTTTGTTTTATCATGACTGCCTCATTCCCGCTGTAGAAAATATGCGTATCGTAAACTTAAGTTGCATCCTTGTGTTCTACGACGTATTTCACTTCCATAGAAATCCAGAATCATGATTGTTGTGGATTATTTTGACCTGGAATAACCTTGGTTTTAACAAACGTTTGCTTTCATAAAGAACATACCAGTGAAAATTGCGATGTCTTCACTTCAATTTAATCTTAAATAACTGCTGTAATTAATTTCATTATGCCTAAATGAGTAAAGACTTAATTTATTTTAATGAACATGCAATTAAGGCCTTTACACTGGACGTGCCATTTTTTATTTAATAAATTAATCAATGTGTTCATTTAAATTTTCCTGAAATATCACAACGAAGCCAATTCATTTTACATTAAAAAATCAAGAATGAAAGGAAAGTCGTGATTTCTCAAATATTGAGGTGATCGTTCATGTGAGATAAAACATAATTTCTTAATTGCATCGATATTCCTGTCCTATCAACAAAGCTGCACGTATTTGGACCTGTATAAATAATTTTAATTAACTATATGCTTTCCTCACTACGCAAACAGTGAGAATTTTGCTTACAGGTTCTGTCGAAATAAATCGATTATTTAAAACAAAATAAATACATTTTGAAACATACTTCTGAGCTCAAAAATATTTATAATTTAAAAATAAATCGAGGTAATGAAACTTCTCAGTTGAGTTATATATTGTTTTCGATTTCAATTTATTATTTACTTAAATTGCCAGCTGCTGATTGAAAGTTTGGTGAATAAATCGATGAAAATATATAATCCAGTAGATAGTCTTACATATTAAAGAAAAAATGTCAGGATGTATAAATAAAATAGTTGATTATTAATTCATTTTCATATTCGTTCCTTAGAACTTAACAACTTTTATCACTTTTATATTTAGTTAATCGCATAAAGGATAGTTAGTTACCTTATCTGACTTTGATTATGGCCTGACATAGTCGCTGGAAACGGATTATAATATCAGCAACAAAAACAGCCTATATGTTGAGTGTGGGTTAAAAGGACTACTTTCAAACTTGTTGCCTCACTTAACTTTGTGAGGTTTTGACTTATACTCTTTCAAGCTGAGACTGTTGTTCCCATGACTGATTGACATAAAAGTTTTGCTAGTTTGTAATGGTAGCAAAACATATCGTTTCTTTTCTAACCACAACAAGGTACATGTGCAACAACATTTGATTCTCCCGTAAATAGACGGGACGAAATTTGCTCAATTTAAATTATTTGGAGTAAATTGAATTTGTTTTCTGAAGATATATGTTATAAATTTCTGTAGACAACTTTTTATACGAAGGAAATTTACTCTTATCTGCCGAAGCACTATTAAAATTGCAAATTTATGTATCCTTATTGTGTGTCTATGACAATTTGGATTTTGAAATCATTTGCAACAGATTCATTTAATTTCTCATCAACTTGTCTCCGAGATAAACCACAAACTAGAATCACCTAGATAGAAATTGACTGATATTTTTTAGCGACAAAAACAATGATTTTTCATTAACATTTGGAATTGAATAGGAATCACCCTTCTACCAAGTACTTATTATCATCTAAAGATTTTTCAGTTGAAACAAATTATTCAATGACGGACACATTAGATAGCCTGCAGACTAGACGGCTCTTGACGTTAATATATCTTAAATAAGTGCACGTAAAATTTGTCTATGGGAAACATTAAACTGACGCTACTTTTATGCAAAGCTTGTAAATTCTCTTGATGTGATTCATTTGCTGTCGTTATCCCGTTTGCAGTTTCAATACCATTATCATTAAAGATGATTTAGCTCTGCTGATAAAATATGTTAAGTAGTTTCTTGTAAATATATTACATTCAGTAAAGAGAAATAAACACGAATTTCAGTTGAATATACAGGTTATGTTCAAATCAATTCACATCAAGTCGTAGCGCCATTATTTAATATCTGATTCCATTAAATAAAAAACAAATGAAAGTTTGCAACTGACATTCGGAATTAGAGTAAAAGATATCGTTAGCGTTATCGTTTTATGTTAGATAGTTAATTTTTTTTTAAAATTACACTGTATTGTTGTTAATTAATTTTTGAAGAATTTTTTATATTTTAATGGCGTAACAAGTTCACTTGATACAGTAAACTGATTGTAAAAACAAAATGAATTTTATAAAAGCAAATTAGAAGTGCTGATCAAACTGGGCACCATTGTGATCAACACGCTGCTGGTATATTCTTTTTATTTTAGATGTTACACTTAAAATCGTGTCTGGCAGTATGTTATGATAAGCAACAATAGTTCTTTACATTGAAATGTCAATTAGAGTTTGTTTGGCATATAGTCCATAAGGACGGAGGAGCAAACCGCCTATGGAATTAATCGGTTCCAACCCACTTTAGATCAAATTGTATGACGCTGTTCTGTCTTGAAAATAAAGCTTGTTCTGTTCGGCAAGAGGTAACTCATTTAAAAAATTTCGAAGATCTTCAATCAATAGTCAACAATTTTAAAATTATACATCACATGTACGACTTCCTTTATCCCTGAAGGCTTTGAAAGAGCCTTATGTGGGAAGGAGCTAGAAATTCGGGGACAAAGGGATCCAGCCGTGAAGATCCAACAGCTGCAACACCACCTAAACGTTTTAGATAATTGGACTACAAAATGGAAAATTAAAATCTATGATACTAAATCTGCACAAGTAACCTTCAATTTGAGAAAAGGCTAATGTCCTCCAGTTTCGATTAACAATGTTGTAGTACCAGAATCATTATCAGTTCGTTATCTTGGAATACACCTAGATCAAAAACTCAACTGAAAAGAGTACATAGTGAAAAAGAGAAAGTAAATTGGCTTAAGACTTAAAGAACTATATTGGCTATTAGAGGAAAGTTCCAACTAACTATAGAAAACAAAATCCTAGTATACAAAGCTGTGATAAATCCCATATGGACCTACAGTATGGAGCTTTGGCTGTGCCAGTAAGTCAAGCATTACCATTCTTCAGAGGTCTCAGTCTGAAATACTCTGAGCAATGGTAGACACATTCTTGTACGTGTCAGATGATACTCCACAATGATCTTGGTATACCTTTCATCGCATCTAGAAGCTGAATCACTTGAGTCATACGAAAATCCTCTCGTACAACCTCTACTGGCAATACAAAATGAAAGACGGCTGAAGAGGCGCCTCTTTATAGCCTCTTTAGCTGGAAGAGTCCTCCTCACTGGAAGAGTCCTCTTCCCGCCATTGATGGGCTTGCCACGCATGCCCTGAACAAACCAATTACCTTATAGAATACTTCTTATAATGATTTCTGTGTAAAATAAAAAATTCTTAGTTCAAAAAAATACTAGTATCTTAGCCGGGAATAGAAATCAGGATTGTACGGTGAGGGTTAAAAGGGAACTTCCCTTAGCCAAGCATTGAAATAAGACGATAAATTAAAACTTTTTTAGAGCAATCTGCATTTATTATTTATATGTTAACATAATGTGCAATTGTTGTAATTAATTGTTTTTTATATACAAATCACAGAAAGGCAGTAATTTTATCAACACGCCTCAAAATCTACAAAACAAACACGTAGTAACAATGACGAAAAACTGCCTCCCGTACAATACAAAAATAGTTGCATTTTACATTCCGCTTTGTATTTTTAAATATTCTTACTCAGTACACAGTTAATTAAACTTTGAAAAATATTTACGATAGTGACACAATTATGATGCTGTGACGCTGTGTGGGTATTAAATGGCACGCGAAGGGAATTATTCCCACGCTTTATTCTTAACAGCTTATATCATATTTCGTTAATAAGGTTGTTAATTTTTAATATTCTTTGCCTAAAATTGCAATCAATAATTAATTGGAAATTTGCTTTAATGAAATATTGGATTAATTAATTTTCTTGACTCATTATCATGAGTTGATTTTACGAGCTTCAGAAATACGAGTTCTCCCTCAAGGATCACATGCATGTTTCAAAGACGTAATATTTATAGAAAACTATTTGGTAAAAATCTTTCCACTACATCTGGTAATATAGCCTCAATATACTTTCCAATTTTATCACTTTTTCCATTCAAAATTGTTGGAATGTTGAATCTGGTTAAAAATGTATAAACTGTTAAGTAGTTTCCTAATTTTTTCGTAGGAGTAACTCAAAAGCGCCGTCTACAAAAATCGTTCTGAAAGTTTGAGACTGAGAACATTGAAACATCGAATGCCGTTTGTCAAGATAATATATAATATGAATTTGTATAAAAATCACTATTTCCAAAAGAGTAGAAATATGAAAAATATAATACAGAAATTAAAAATGTTTTTGCCTAGCCTTTTGATGTGAGAAAAATGTTTTAGTCCAGAGAGAGGTGAAAATGAGAAAATATTGTGCAAGTACAATAATTTTGTCACGTTGAAAATTTATGCGTAAACGTCCGTGTATTTAAGTTTTTGTGTCTCTTAATTATCTAATAAACGTATGTGTTTTCTATCTGATAGATATTGCACAATTCCCATGCCTGGATAATATCTATCCTTGGTTGGGTTATTCAACTGGTTTTCAAATCAGGTTAAATACCCGCTTTATGAATACTTAAAACGAAATACGCAAGTAATTAATCGCCGTTTAAAAAACCGTTAGATTTACATTGTTTCATTTTGTAGAACAAATAAAAAACTGTGGCGTTTTGTTTAAACTTTGCATCAGTTAAAGCAAATGTTTGCCGCGCGCCGCCAGGTTCGGAACTCAAAAGTGTGCATCGTAAATTTGTTTTAATTATTTATTCATTAACTCGTATTTTCAAATTATTTTCTTTGTTTAAATACGCGTAGAGCAATCGGTTAATTTTAGAACGGATGTTATTTATATATTCGAATTCCGACTGTCAAATTAGAATAGCGTGTCCGATGTTTTCAAAAATATTTATCGCAAATATTTGTGTTGAGTTCCATACATTTAAAAATTCTATGCTGGCAATGAGATTTTATTTTATGGAGCTTTTTCACAAATCTTGGTGAAATTTCTCATGACTTTTGAAGACACTGTAAGCTAAATAGGAAATTAAAACGCCTTGCAAATATAAAATAAAATAAAAATTTTCAAAACTTTTTTTAGTATTTTCGAATTATAATTATTAAATACAAACTACTAGCGAGGTTAAAGATACCGATGATGATGTCAATTATGGGTTGGGTTACGTGTGGAGATATTACAGTATCGTACTATAGTAGAAAACAGTCACAGGTTTTACAACAAGCCGAACTTGACATTACTTAACTGTCGAATACCGAGTCTAAACGATATTAGTGCAGGTCGTAGTAGTGAATCACAATTATTTCAGTATTGAATGAATTTAAAATTAAATTAAAATTAAATTAAAGAACCTTTCTTGTATTCCTGACATACGTAGAAACTATAAGATAAAAAAATCGACACGTGTGCTGTAGAACAAGTGGACATCAGTAATAGATCAGAAAGTCTTCTTTTTATACCTCAATAATCAGTACTGTACTGTCATGGTTCTATGATCTATGATCAATAAATGCATTTGATAGATCCTTGCTACTTATGCATCAAAATTCCGACTTAATCAAAGTGATTAACAGGGACAGACATTAATGGGAACGTGAACTTGTTCTTGCTGTTGGTGTTTTCTTTTTAGAATTGGGTTATCAAGAACGGCGTTATTTAGCAACTAGTAGTAGGCATAATTTCTGATCATTAGATGATGATAACTACCGTGGCGAAATTTTTGTAAACTTTTTGGTAACAAGCCTACGCTTCAATAGCTATTATATGAATTCATTGCCATTCCATTTCGTGGAAGGTGTCTTTCAAATTAACGGTAGCATTTAAAGAACGATTGCAATAAAGCAAAAACGAGCCAGAGAACTTTTAGTTAAACAATTTCTTTAGTTTGGAGGAAGACATCGATCATGAAACCTAGAAATGGGCCCATAACCTAAAACTGTAGTCACGGATTACTTGAAAAACGAAAATATATGAGTTTAGCCAGGCCCTTTCCTAAATTTCATGATCGATTCCTGTATACTTCGTTTAAAAAATTTCTCTATAATTTCTGGCTTCTGAAATATCTAAGCCCAAATATACCCAAAATGGCCATTTGGTCACTTTTAGGTTAGGATATCTTAAAATCCTGACATAACTAATTTTGATGGGTAGATTTTGATTCAGCGCATTGAATTATGTAAGAAACGACCATTGTCCTCAAAAAAGGATACCCCTGAAGGTCTGTGTATCATCTTCCTTCGCATTGAAAATGAATTAATCAAAGAATGCGAATTCAATGTTCTGCTCTAAACATGGAAGAAAATGCGTAGCCAAAATTGAACGGACAATGTGGCTAAATCGGAATTTTCTTTTCATTAGATAAATGCTACTTCTAGTGCAACACTAATATCAGATTCTATAGCAACGATGACCTAACCATACATAACCAATCCAATAATAATGAAACGGCATATTCCCATCTTTATAGCTGGACCAAGCAGGAACTGATGACGAAACGTGGAAAGTTCACTGGCTGAGTAAGTTTTGCACAACGTGGTAATGTAATTATTGTAAGAGAAAGCCAGAGGAGATCCTGTTGTGATTTTTTGACTGCTTTAAGTGGATTAAATAAACTGTCACAATGTCTCTCATATAGTGGTCTACTAGGATTTTTAGCTTTTCATCGCTTATCATTAAAACTATTTGAGATGAGATTAAGTTTAAAATCTTTGAACTTAAATAATATGAGTCTCTGAAGATACGAGACGGAGAAACTTTTAGAATGAATCTCTATTCCTTTAAACATTTGGTGTCTAGAATCTAATTGGGGCGAATCACAGCTTCTACTGCAAGAGAGTTTATTGAATTTGGTATTGCTAGCCTCCACTGCGAGAAAGTATTATTGAATTTGGTATTGCTAGCTATTGTCTTTATCCTTTCATTTTGATTCTTGACTACATAGAATTAGCTTGATTTCTTCCCATGGCTCAAGCTTAGGCACTCCAAAATATTCAATTGCTCCAATTTTTCTCTTTCGCGGAGATACTAGTTATAAATGTTTCATCCCAGTAAATAACTAAAATTACTAGGTATAAGACCAATTTCTTACATTGTGTCCAAGATAGTTTTCGAATATTACTCGAATGTACTTATGAATACAGGCCTATCCATTCTATCTATCTATTTGCACATTGAGTTACAACTGTTTCTTTATTGAGAAGCGTTGGCCAAGGCTACCTTCTTCTGTTTTGATGTAGTACAAGTTATCTTTAATGTCGGTTTTGTAACATTACCATAATTATGTTCAGGCTTCTTATTTACACATGGAAGTTATTGAAATTTTATACCTGGCTATTGTATTTGGAAAAGAAAAAATTTAAGCAGAACACCGAAAATAAAACAATTTTGAATTTTGGACACTACCTAATAGACTTATTATTAGTTGTTCCATCCTAGTTAGAATTGAGCGCCTGGTTTGTCCAACTTGTTTTAAACGACAGACTTTACAGTTAGTTTCGTAAATCTTCGCTTTAATTTTTAAGGGTGAATCACTGTCAAATTTCAAAGAATTTACAAAACGACTATAAAAAATATTGTGTGCATTGCCTAATTAATACTCATAGTATGAAATGGTTTTAAAAGTACAACTATGCCGTTTTGTTTCTATATAAAAATTATTTTATAGTATGATAGCTCCTAGGTATATATTATGCATAGGATTATGAGTTTGAATTTGGTATTATAAAATAATTCTTTGCCATGTAGCGGCTTTATTTCATGTTTTCACGGTAAAATGAATTTTACGCCGGAAATTCCAATTTGTTGTAGAATACAAATTGTTCTCTACAAGAGCTGTCAATGTTAAGTAAGTAGACAGTAACCCATTAATTATCTTATATTTGCAAACTTTAGAAGACCATAAATATAGGACTGGCCTGAAAGCTAACTTCTATGTAGGCTATTTCCTGGGTCTTTACTAAAATAATATACACGTACACAATACACATACATGATTGAATTCGCATTATCTATAAATAAAATAGCATTACATTAATAACGTATTAAAAATGTATTTTATTGGATGACCAGGAAATAAATATATTAGAATTATATAATAGATTGCGCCAGTCCGAGTACATTACTAATATGAACATTTAATAATAACTTACACATATAATGTAATATACCTATTATATTAAATCCTGTTTTCCTATTAAGATGTTTTTTCATGAAGTTCTGAGCACACAGCATAAAACTTCACGTTGTCGGGACAGTTTATTTTGAATTTCCAAAGATTATTCAAAATATTTCTATGAAGTTTGGACATAGGACTCGTATATATGAAAATAAAAGTCCTTTCTATGGCTATAATACACTTTTTTAAATCATTTGATGGAATAATTACCTAGTATTTCTACAGGGGTGAGAAATTTTTTACAGGGTCACATTGTATAAGTGTCAGAGCGGTGGTATTTTCAAGCTCAAAAATAAGGTAAAGTAAACATGTTGCAAAATAAAATATTCCGTATGTTGGATTTAAAGCAACTATTTATAAGTTTCCTAACTGACCCTAATATTTCTGTAATAGTTCCTCTGAGCTTTGGTTATATTGACCCCTTGTACATAAATATTTTTATTTCTGTAAATTTTTAATACATTAATCGGATTCTTTTTAAATACAACCAAGTTCCTACTGTTCAAATTCCAGAGACGCTGAATCAACTCCTCAATTTTTATTTACTTAGTAACAGCTTAGTCATAAAGTACTTTCATACTGTTGGCATGTAATTTATTAAGTCATATATATATATTTTTATTCTTAAATATCCCTAAATTGATTTTTGATAGAAACCCGTCAGGTTTAATATGCTGCATGAAATCAATATTAATATTCATCATGTAAGATGTGTGAATATAGAGAAAATAATTTCTAAACATTTCATGGATAGAATATAGAAACTGTTCGAATGTTTTTGAATCAAAATAAATTTATCTACGTAATTAGGTTACTTGCAGTGTGATTTATATCGATCAATAACGGGACGCGATGGCATCATAGTGTGGTATCACATATTTAGATATTTTCATCATCCACATATTTTCAATTTTAACTTTACTACAGATAAACAAACAATTAATTCGCAGAGCATATAGGAAGACTGTTTTTTTTTTGACAAAAGTTTAAACATTTAAATTTTGACCAAACACCATCATGAAAATAATTTTAAAATCAAAGTGGCTCACGGAATGTGGACAGTTCAAGACCAGAGAATGTCATTAAATACTGTTGTAATTCCACTGGCCTAAGGATGTGAAGTTCCGGTTTAATTAAAGTGTAGGTATCTTCTTCGGCTTTCCATTACTGCAACCTTTCAGTCTTCCTTTGATACTTTGTATGAGTATATACTTAAGTATACGACTTGCAATCGTAGGACATCCGGATGAGAGTCTCTGTGAACAATTACTAATATCGTAATTATTGGAGTATTCCGGATACTCAAATGTCTAACCTGTTTCATACAATGTAAGGTTTAAAGCGCTCTTAAAAATATCTGTGCACGGTTGAACTATCGTTGTTGTTATTTTCACATATTTGTTAAAGTCGAAAAATTAATCCCATGTGAGTAATTCGTGTTAAAATAGGTTTATTCACAAAATTTGAATGCAGACTTTTAATAAATATTTTATAATAATTACAAAAAGTAATAAAGCAATAACAATATCGAATGGGGTAGTTAATAAAAATCAATTTTTTTACATACAGAGACCTCGACCACTTTGCATTCACCTCCATCAACATCCTGGTTTATTCGATAGGTCAATATTTACATTCAAATTTCGGTTATGATAATAGTATATATTATAACGGCTTGCGGGGTAATGGACAAGGGACACACGCTTCTGGCCGAAGGGCCTATCGGGCATTTATTAAAACAAACATGGCAGAGACCTCGAAAATAGATTTGGTAAAACACAAGGGAAAGCAGAAGGGTGGATTATATTAAAGGAGAAATAGACATATTATATTTAGTATTGCTATACATGTCAAACGATTACAGTTATTTTTTTAGAAAAATTGGCACTGTTGAATGTTCGTAATTTTTTTAGAAACAGTGGGAGTAAAAATTAATTGTTTGAGCAATTGCTTGTTTTTTTTTTTGGTTAAATTTAAATTTAATTGACAATATGCTAAATTGTTCTACAGAAACAGGTTCAGTAATTTTTAATAAACTTTCTGTGTACCTTAAGGCAAGAAATGAAAATATCGAACTCTTGCTACCATTTTATTATTGAATATACATACGTGTTGATGTATTGACATTAACACGTTATCGATGCCTTAAAAATTAGTATAGTATAAGAACTATAAACTGCGTCAAGGCAAAATGAATATCTTATTACTTACTGGAGACCATTGTTGTTGCAGTGATCAAATCAGAATCAATATGGTAAAAAACACGAAAGATCATGTGGCGTGTTTCATGTACTACAGATTTTTCTTTGATAGAGGAGAATAATCATCGTTTTCTTTGTAAGCAGATTGTTGATTTTTATTAGAGAAATTTGCCAAAAATTGGTCCAAACGAAAGTGATAAGGAAACATCGTTCAAAATACATATGGTCATCAAGTAAGTACTAAAATTGCAAATAATCGTATGTTTTGTACACGAACAAGTTTTGAAGATGTGGCAAGAAACTTTAGATCACGTCACTCCTGATGTGTGTAAAATAGACAGAGCAAATTGTTTTGATATATTAGGGACGTAAAATGAGCTGTTATGAAGTTGAGCAACTGATTTATTTGTATATTTATTTATGCATACACTTCTCAACAAACCAACTCATTTATGGAGCATAATAAAGTGTAAAATGTAAGATAACTTTAATTACTATATTGAACAAGATAAATAAATATTTAGGTACATATTATTACAAAGAATAATGCACGAAGAAAGACATACGTCAAAAAGTTTACAGTTTTTGTTGTAAAAATCACACATGTAAGATATGGAAGAGGACTTGACAATATTAGTATGTAGGTCTGGTTAGAAAGTCAAGGATTCTAACAATAAATTATTTACATCAGGTGAAAATAAAAGTTCGCTGTCATAAGTTACGCCAACGTTTGCAAGATTAGAAGGTCTTTGAAGGACTGTGTTGTCTACACTGTCATAGAAAAAAGAAGCCTGGTTTTCGTTGTGCTACATTTTGAAACATTCAAGTTTAGTCTATTTTTAACACATCAATTGGATATGCTTAAGAGACAAAGTTTCAGAGTGGAGCAGTCCTCAAAAGAAGTAATAGTAAAATTGAAACTGGAATATCGAAACCTACCATATCGTTAATAAAGATGCTAATAACAGCGGTTTGAGAATTGATCCCTGCGGAACATCAGATACTGCAACGTAATCTATGACAGTAGAGAGGAAGGAGTACCTAATATGTCGAATGGTGGTCTGTAGCTTCAGGAAAATACTGAGTAATTCAAATTAAATGAGAGATGGCGCACCTCTCTTTCATAAAACCAAGTGGGTGTTCTTAGATTACTGACATTGGGGTAGATGGTATTATAAAGCAAATTCCAGGAAGTTGCAGATATTGCATATTATAGAAACAGGTCTAAATATTTTTAAATACCGGACAAGCGTTTAAATACTTTCAAATATCAGGAACGTAATAGTTGCGAAAACATACGAGCGCAATCTTTAACCAAGAAGGCAGGAACTCCGTCAGATCCAGTGATTAATTTGGACATAAGTTTCTTCAATTTGTTGATCACCTCATTCTTAACCAAACCCCTATTATTAATCGCCATCATAATTTAGCCCAGTCAGTAGGTCATTTTTGAGGTAGGAAGTTATGCGACGTCGACGAAATTTTCAGGGCTTAACTTCCTACTTCAACATAGGGATTTTGGACATACTGACTTGAGTAATAATTATTAATTCTGGCAGGTGGTATGATGATATTAATGATTAAATGAGCACGAACATTAAATGAGCAACTGGTGGTCCAAATGTGAGTTTGTACAATTATAGGCAAGGAAGTGAGATCGATAAACACTTTTGCAGGAGGTGTCCTGTTTTCTAAAAGCTGTTAAGTCTAGCTGTAATTTATTGGTACCTTGTATAAATATACAGGAATATTACGTTTACGTCTGAACTCAATTGATGATAAAGGAAACAATGCTATACATACTTTGTTTTGTTATTGTCTATATTTGAAACCAGATAAAACACGTTACTAATAATTAAGTATGCTTTATGTTGTTGAGATTGAAAAGTTTACCATTTCTTTGTAATAAAAATAACATGATGTTTGCGCAATTTTCGATATCACAAAATTCTTTGTTAGTGAAAGTTCTCAAATTAAAACTCATAAACAATACTTTGCTAAACAAATACAAATCATTTAAATAATACCTACTGCAATGTTGACCGCAAAAAGGGGACTGTTCGGTGTTCCATTTAAAGTAAAATAAGTACTTGTTTATCAAGTTTCTGAGACGGTGTCATCACCTTAACTAAGGCGCAAAATAGGGCTTTATGCTATCAAGTCATCGATTGGGGTATTTGAACTGGATAGCTAGTAAATTATCGTTACCACGGCTTCCATAACGTAACCATAGTTTACTACCGGTTGAGCACCCTCTGATTATATTGTCAGAGTAATTAGCGGTGACATTTTGATTATGGATTTACTGTTTCATGGCATGCTTACTCTTTGTAACTGAAAACATGAGGGCAATGTTTTAATGGAAATATTTATGCGATTGAAATATGTACCATATGAGAAAGTTTCAATTTTAGAAACGTATGTTCTTCTAAGTTGAGGTGATTGTGCCACTAAGCTCTATTATTACTAATTTGTATTGATAAATTTCATTAGTCGTGACTGAATTACTAGAATTCATAGCCAAATAAAATAATTGCTTACTCGTCTTCGACTCGAGATAATTTGAGAAAATTTGTGCAGTCGAAAATTTTCCGATTTATTGCGATTAAGGCCAGAGTAAATCAACCATATATCGAGAAGATCACAACAAAGAAATAAAATTGAAGAGGTGCTATTGAAATGCTCCAAACAAGTATTTCTGCTACGCTAGGCAGATTTCAAATAATATTAAAGTATACTAAAAGTTAAGACACTTTCTTTGTCTGCGCTCTTCGGTGATTTTTGTTTAATTTTTATTCTAGGTGTGTTTAATGAATTGACTGGAAACCGGCTTCCCTTTGATCCCATTTCCCGCCCTTGTAATTTTCTATTACTTTATACCTAATTCACACCGCTACACGCCATTGATGTTTCAATATGTGCCTTGTTCGACAACAACAACTTATTCTTATTCGACACACATCTTGTTGCGTTACTGCATATTCTGAATTTTAGATGGAATAAATTTGATATTCTTGCATCACGAGTCCTAACACATGCGTATCCGTGCCTCTTATCGATACTAAAAATATATTTACTAGAAGAAATATTGGATTATGTAAGATAGGTAATTAAATCTTAATTAATTTTCAAACAACATAATAATTATAATAAAAAAATGTTTTAAATACTTTGCTTCAGTATTTGCTTCACTTAATTTAATAAAAATAGGAAACGTTTTTTATTTCATATTTTTGTAATCTTAAGGATTCTAACAATTTATAGCGAAACGTCAAGTGTTTGGAGAAGTAGTTTTTTTACGAATTGGCTTATCAATCGTCATCCTTTATATATTTGTGGGATAAGCATTGGAAATTAACTTTGTCCAAAAAAATAACGTTTTTCCTAGTATTGCTAACAATAAAAAAATTATAAAAAATGACATAATGTAATAATTTCTTAGTATTTTGTTACTTTCAAGCCGTACATATTTTGCAGGTGTATATATCGTTCTATGATTTCAGATGGAAGCTCTTCCGGTGGTCTCGTCTTCGGAATTCCCCTTACACAGTGTGTGGAGAATGACCGTCTTACTAGGGCAGCCGCAGGAACAAGTCCTTTCCGGAGTCGAGCAGAATTATCCGGGTCAGCAGAAGAACCTGCCACTATAGGGCGACATGGGTCTAGATCCAGTTTTAGTTCTTTAATTGATAGGACCGAGGAGGTAAGAATACGATTTGTAATTTTTGATACTGTTACCTCTTACTTTACACATTCTAACAGTGCAAAGAAACAGCATAGCACTTTTATCTTGTTAAGGAAATTGTATTTTCTGAAATGTTTAAAGATACTTGTTCCTACTTATGAGGATGGAGGAGTAAGAATAAATATACTTATTAGCAGACGAATTTCACTCTTCAACAGCACTAACAGAACTATAACGTCGGCCCTACACTACCTGGATCTACCCTATGTTGTAACACTTATCTGGAATTAAGCATAGGTGCACTAATACTGGACACACTTGTAAAAGTCTTTTAATTTTGCGAGTTTATCTGGCATTTTCTGAAATGCAGTTAACGTTTTTGTTTCTCACTTATGAGTATCAAGGGAAGTGTCATCTCTTGCAGTTATCTACTCTTTGATTATGCAAAGAAACAAGTTATGTTGCTCTAAATGCTAAAGAAGCAATAAATTGAACAATTAGATGTTGTAATTATAAAAGTAGCAATTAGTGTGCTACTTCATTTATAATTATTTTTAGGTTTACAAAAGATCGTTCGAATTGACAATAATTGATTGTGTTTGTTTGAGGTTAAATAATGTGGCACAAACTTATTTAGCAGGGATTTCAAAGAAATAGCGCAACTAACACAGTATTTCCAGTCGTGGGCTATTAACCAGGAAATTTAAAATGGTACTTAAGGCTAAATGATCCAGCATTCTGCAGATATTTTTAAACTTTTACGTAAATGTAATAGGAGGCGCTACCCCACCGCAATATTTTTTAACATATCTTCATGATTATCTGCTATTATTATTGCACGCAGTTATACTTTATAATTATTTTATTTTTCAATATTAAATAAATGAGAATCTATAAATTATATAAATATAAATCAGGCGTATTACATCGTAAAACATGAATTATTTATGCACTAAATTAATTCTTTAGTAGGGTAGTGTCAAATTTGTAACAAAATATTTACTTTTTTCGATTAATATTGGGGAAACGAAGTACAGCAACTTAATTACATAATCTATCACTTCCTATTTTCGTGAAGTGAAAATCGCAATCAATCAAAATTTATTCAGCAAGGATACATGTAACACTTAAGTCCTATTTAATATTAAAATTTTCGTTGATTCAATAAGTAGCGATGAAAATATTATATAAGGTATGAAGCAGGAGAAAATCCTCAGCCGGTTGCAATGAAAATGGTTGTACTGTCAAAATTAATTAATATTCCATTCGTCTCTCTCGAATTACAATACTGTCAATATTGTCTTATAAGCTATTCATTTGGTAATTTAGTATTATAATTTATACTGTTTTTATATTCTATTGATAATAATACAAACTTTAAACACTAGATCTTAGGGTGGAGCACGGTGTAAGAAAATTAGGTGGTGAAACGCCTCAATGTATCGTATGGTTAGAATGTCTCCAAACTGTTAACGCAAGAGACGCGAAATCGTAAGACAAAGAGAGAGAGTGGGTGGCCGCGAGGGCCGCGCGGGCTAAGCCCCACATCGTCCCTAGTTAATTTCCACTTCATTTTACCAGGTCGAAAAATATACCATTCGATGCAGAAAAATATGTAGAACACGATTGTTGAAAAATTATGTGTCTAAATTGTCGGTTACTGTGCAAAAAAAATAAAAACCATAAATGAAATTGGACGCCGGCACGTTTAACTCGAAACGCTGCTAAAACCGTTCGAGTTATGAAAAAAATTAGCATAAACAATTTTATAGAGAACTAAATTTCCTATAAAAAAGTCAGTGGTGGCATTAGTCTATCTTTAACAGTTTTGGTGTGAGGGCGCCTCAAATTCGCGCGCTGATCTTTTGTTAAATTAAACTTATCGTTTTCCAGCGCACAACTTTCAGCCACCCTCACGCCCACGGTGTAAGAATTGTCTTACACCGTGCTCGCGCCTAAAATATTTAAGATAGACATATGCCGTCACTGACTTTTTTATAGGAAATTTAGTTCTCTATAAAATTGTTTATGTTAATTTTTTTCATAACTCGAACGGTTTTAGCAGCGTTTCGAGTTAAACGTGCCGGCGTCCAATTTTATTTATGGTTTTTATTTTTTTTTGCACAGTAGCCGACAATTTAGACACATAATTTTTCAACAATCGTGTTCTACATATTTTTCTGCATCGAATGGTATATTTTTCGACCTGGTAAAATGAAGTGGAAATTAACTAGGGACGATGCGGGGCTTAGCCCGCGCGGCCCTCGCGGCCCTCGCGGCCACCCACTCTCTCTCTTTGTCTTACGATTTCGCGTCTCTTGCGTTAACAGTTTGGATACATTCTAATTGAGACGTTTCATCACCTAATTGTCTTACACCATGGGGTGGAGTGAAGTTTGTACTTGGCAAACCAAAATTTAGATTTTTGAAAAGGAATAGTTAGCTGCAAAAAGACGCTCTGCTACTCAACTAAGAAGTGTGAAAAAGATGGATTTTCCTGATTCTGGTTTTGAGGTGCCCCAACTGCCTCAAAGTTACAATTTTTTATATTTTCAATAATCATTTGCGCTTATGCAGAGTTTACGTCATCGTAGATATTATTGTATTTCACTGCAAAAAACTAAACAAACTACAATATAAATAATCGAAGACAAATTCTAAATGGAATAACCGCGCTTTGTGTCGAAAACTGGCATATTCTTACAAGATTGAAACTTTCCTCTGATAAAGTCATCCCTTGTTATTTTTCTTTGGTTATCAATTTGTTGCAACACTCCTCTACTTGCGTATGGCATGGGAACAACGAAATGCTGTTTTCTGGATCGAAACCACTCTCGGCAATTTCTGTTAACATTTCAGCAGATAATTTTGCAGTTAAAGGTGTCTCAACGACTTGTAAATTCTATCAACATATGAGTTCATTGTAGTCTTCAGCCTCGAAATTAAAAGTAGGTATCACGAATAAGCGAACTTCTGCCATTTTCTGTCCAGACTTTGCTTTCAAAATACGACGGTAAGCTCGCTTGCGCAGGTTCTGATATCGATAATACTTCAATCTTTTCTTTTTCTGCGACATCATTTTATTTTTCATGCCATCGAAGTAGAGTCCAAACAATTGCCTCATTCCATCTTCTTATATCAACTGGTTCCGTTTTTTTTGTTATTTTGCTCCTTATTTTTGAACGGTCAAAAACGAAGTTTTTATCCCCTGGCTTGATTAATACTACAGTAAATTAGACGCTAGAAGTGCAGTAGATCTATCCGACACTTCAGTACGACCACAGGCCAGAGCTAGAGACGATAGAAAAATTCGCTTTGATTTCGTTGATGCTTGTGTTGAATGTGCTGGAACATCACCTGCCAGTTCTCCTAGTGGTTCTCCGATTGTTTGGTTCCATTTCAATCAGCTGAGAGGAAGAGCCTGGTTGTGGCCAGTCCATTTCCATCATCCCCTCTTCGGCTTGCGTTAGATTATTGGAACAAGAAGGCTGCTGAATCTGAACTAAGCTGAATGAACTCTCTCTCTCTTTCTCGTTTTTCTTTTCTGATTTTTCTTGGTCGTGACTAAATCGGCGGATCCCATAACCAGCTTTCTCTTTGTTCTTTGGTCTATCAAAAAATCCATTCATTTCGGCACTCGATGATTTTTATCACAACCGCAGTTTGCTGCTGCAACTATCAAATAGTCTTAGGGAGTCAGCTTTGCTCTTACTCATCCTTTATAGTTTTCATTGTATTTACATTCCTTATAAGACCTCAATAAGTTTCTATATTTAACATGGTAGGCGCGAATGAGCTGTAAGATTCTGAAATGAATGACTGTCGGGTTCGTCGTTGGGAGGGATGTTTTTACTCACAGTTTTTTCATTTCGAATTTTCATCAACAGTAGGATCTTTCATTTTCGGGTTCGGTTTATATTGATTTTTATCATAAAGAAAATATCGCATTACGTCACAGTAGGTTAACATATAAAGGGGACTCAACTCTTCCAAAATTCCAAATACGAAACAGGTGGTAGTTTTCTTCGTACATGAGCCATTATTATTATTATTATTATTAAAAACAAATAAAATACGAGATATAAATCAACACAAGGCTTCAAAACTCTATTTGTAGCTACTTATTAGGTATTCCATCAAGATTTAGGATAAAAATAAAGAAATTAAAGTTCGATTTTCGCTAAAATTTTCAAAGTTGCACAGTTGTTTTTAGAAGCACCCCACAACTTTTTCCAGGCATTCAATTTCCTTCCCGATAATTTGATATCTTCACTCCACCCTACTAGATAGTAAAATAATAACATTTGTTTTTTAACCTCTACCAAAAGGAGAGTCGGATTTGTTTATTTTTTTATTTGTACTGTCCTCCTCTTACTCTATACATCAATATGGGATATAAGAAGAAAGATTTGTTCACACGGCGATGCATTCCCATTAATCATTTAACTGAAAGCCGCTTCAGCTATGAAAAGGTGCATAGAACTTCTGTTTCATACGATTTCCTCATTTTTTATTAGGTCAGTTACATAAGTATACCCGATGTTGTTTCTTTTGTTATTATAATGATTAACTAATTAACTAAAATCACCACTAAAAATATTATGCGTTTAGTAAGTGACTTATTTAAGGTTAAAATCGATGGAAATGGACTATCAAACCGGGATATAAAAAGAAAAGATTATTCACTTGACGATGCTTTTTCATATTACCGTTTCCAAGCTTTGAGTGCCTCATTCATTTACAGATTTAAATACTTTCGATTATTTGCTCAATATGGCTACTAATTGAGTCACCCCAAATTGATTAAACCATTCACGACAAGCATTTGACTCTGTCTTTCTGATTATACATTGATCAACCAATTTCATTGCGACTATTTTCATATACATAGAATTAAACTTTATCGAGAAAATTTCCAAGATTTGACTCAGCATAATAGCTCTTCGGGAAGCTATGGTATTATATAGTACATTTTCCAAAGAATAGAATTCATTAAAGTCTCGTTTATTAGCTCTCTAAATTATTTTACAACTAGTATTTAATATTTGTAGGGGAAATATCTTAAAATTCCAACTATAACTACGTCAATAAACTTTCACACGTTTCAATAAAGTTTATAGAATTCCTGATTTGCTCAAGGTCCAGCAAAGTTTTCTGACGATGTCGATTATCATTGAAACTTAAAGTGGTTTAAAACTAAAACCCAACAGAGATTTTAAACGTCACGATATGTTACCATATAGTTTATTCGATAGCTACCCTTAGAGCTTTCTCATAGTGTTGGATACCATTACAACTCGATATATAATTTATAAAGAGATACAAAAAGGACAAGTGATATACACCAGATGTCAGAGTTAGAATAATATATATCTGTATATGCATTCAAACAATATATATCTTTTACTTATAAAACTAAGTTAAGAGACAATTCAAAAGTTGTACATATTGGAAAGGATCCCGCATTAGATACATGGGCAAGAGAGTCCTGGTGGAACTGTCTAATCTTGTGCCACTGCAAGTTCTGATAAAGAAATTATTAACATCGTAATCGCACCAAATGAAGTTTTTAAGCTGGAACACTCCAAAGGCTATCATTTCACGTTCTCTAACCTACGAATCGGTTTCCTTTGAAGGAAAAGCACTGGGGCGCTTTTTACAGAGCGGTTTCTTATATAAATTATTCGTCCTGAGAAATTCCATAAAATTTAAAACTTATTTGCGTGACAATTCCTAAAATAATTTTTATAAAAGTATTTTATAAATACACTAAATATTTAATATTGCCGATGTTTCGCTTAAAAGGCAGATGGGTCTATGAATTGATTCCACCCCACCTAAATCTAAAGAATATATATGTGTGCCAGACTAGTAGACACTTACGTACAATATAAATAAAAATTTAACAAACCAGAATGGAAGGCTTCTAAACTCTTGATGAATAATGATGAAGTAAATAGTTACTCGCTTTTTAACAGAGATATTTATATGATTTATACAAGATGTAATGAAGTTAAGGTTCAATGATGCGACTCCCTCATTCTGCATTGATAAAAACGATGAGAATTTGCGGATTGTTCAGATAACAACAGGTTTGCAAATAGGCAGAAATTGGGAGCACGAGATAATCATACCTTTTTTTAAACACATTATCCTTTTGTTTTTAAAATTTCGTAAGTAATAGGTAATGGTTAAGTTATTGCCGACCAAATTCTCATATTTTGCTATTCATCTAACTATTGAAATGAAATATTGCCTTGTTTAAATTACTCAGAAAGCATTAATAAAAAATCATTCACAGTGCCTACTTCTAAAATATGTTTCTAGCCAAAATATGTTCGATCCAAGGAAGGCATTTTGTTGAAAAATCAGTCAACAGCTCAACTGAAACTGCATCTGTATATTTTAAACTGACTACCATGAAATGATAAGTGCTCTTGGTAGTCTTTTGTGTTGATCTTTCGGTTTTAATATTATACATGGTTTCTATAAAAACGCCCACACTTTTATGAACTAGTTGATATTGTTCTATAAAACTTTTAGAGCAATACCTTAAAATAGTAAACTATATTGTTAATAGTATCATATTATGTTAAATATGTGAATGTCATACCTGCAACAACTTGAAGCCTCAAACAATAACAAAATGTGTTATTTTGAATTAAATGTCGTTTATATAAACTGGATAAACTGGAGTGGAGTGTCTGTAGGCTGTAGGTGTTCAAATGTATATTTTTAAACAGTTTAATTTTTCTTAGAACTAACAGTAACTAATTTCATCATGTAATTACGTAAGTTTTGTTTAATTTAACCTCTCATCAGTCTCGTAATTATTTTCTAACAATCATGCGTTGTGCGTACTATCAAATCAATTTCACGTTATTCGCGGCGAAAGTTACGTCATTATTTCACGTACAAAGCACATAATTTTAATTGCTTATGAGTTTTGCAAAAATAATAGCCAACAGGTGAATTTTTTAGGTAATAAACATATAACCTTTAAATAAATAGACATGATGCTAAATTTAGAGCGGTAGTTTCTGAGCTACAGCTACGTCTCTAATTTCCTTTCGAAACGTGCCGTCGGTAATTTAATTACGCGTGTCTAGAAAATGTTTGCAGTGGAACGCGGAAAATTTTCTAAATCTCTTACGATCGTTAAAGTCTGTAATAACTGTATTATGTTTATACTTCTTTACTTTCATTTCAGAATTTAATAATTTATGATCAGGAATTTAACGTCTTATTTTATTTATGCTTCCTTAGGAGTATTCGCTTTCTTGTTGGTGTTTCTCATTCGCCTTATTATTCTCTATTACATTCCTGGAGGATTTTTACGTAGGTATTTTATCACTCAGCAGGACACACAAAAAACGACCTACCTCAGCAGCATTGCTATCTGCCGCAGCTGATATTCGAATTTAGGAGGAATGGAGAGATTAATCCTGTTTATCATATCCGTAATCTAGCCTCTTGCAATTTTTTTGTTCAACAAGCCAGTGATTTTTTCAGATTTTTCAATTTCAACAACCACTTTAATGCAGCATGATCAGCTTGTATGTTAAAATATTGTTATATGTGTAATTCATACTTGATGAATTTGACGAGAAAGAGTCATGGGCCAAATGGTTCTTTCTTTGGTTTTGAAATATTTCCTTTCTCGCTTTGATAATGACTAAGTATACCTCCAAAAACCTCTTATGAATTATTCCTTCTAATTAATAGCTACATTTATATCTCTAAACTTACATTATATCAAACTGCATAACCAGATATGATCCATGAAAAAGAGTAAGATAATAATTGAAATGAAATATAAGGAATAACAATTTAATATTATGCTTTTTCTTTTTTAAGATCGAACTCGCCCTTTCCTTGTCTCGCTAACATTATTATTCTCAATAATTTATGGATTTAAAGGAAAAAATTATTTTTGGAAAATTGTGATTAAAGTTGAGTAAAAAGCTGCCTCAGCGATGGGATGTTGGGATGTTTGAAAAACTAAGATCAGGTGCATCATTTACTAGTTAGAAGAATATCTCAGAATTAGTATACTTGAGGTCGCTTCAATATTATCAACGTCAATTATACAAGAATAAGTCTTCAATCATGTACACAATATCTCTTTTTTTTAAGTAACATGTAGATTAAAATTTAAATCTTAAGTTGGTGCCAAAAACATCCAATAAGAATTATAATAAAAAAATACAATCAGGTCCTCTATTGTCTGCATAGAAAAAAATATGGCAAAATTAAACAATAATTCTAACACGTGTAGAATCTTCTGATGTACATCCATTAATGGACGTTTGCGTTCACATTATCCTTTCTCTCCCTATTCGCAATTTTTATCTGTTCCCCACAGAAATTCTTCATTTGATATTCATGTTATTTTAAGTACCCTGTTCGTTCTGTGTTAGGCATTTATTTTTTATTTTTATCCCAAGATACTTAAACTTGTTTACTCGTTCTATTGGCAAATCGTTGAATGTTCTGCTTGTATTTCTAAACGTTTCTGGTTTGCGGGTAAAAATGATGAATTTTACGGGTATTAATATTCAGGCTATATTTTTATTGCGCTTCTCTATTATGGTGGGGATCGTCTATATTATGAGGACTCGATACAAAGTTACTCCTACAAATGTATTAAATTAATTGCAACAATATTTTTCCATGTCATTGCAGTTTCTGTTCTTATTTGGGATTTACTGCCACACTTGTGAACATTATCCAGACAATCTAAAAAATATCTGGATTGTTTTTTAATAACCTTTACGCTTGTGACTTTACGTCAAAGGAACAGTTAAAGGTTGGTTTCTGCTATCCTTGGCAAACTTTACAATCAGAGATATCAACCTTAATTCCGGATGTTTGATTGCAATGCAGTTACAGCAAATCTGTATTTGACCATTCTTCTGGGAATTTTTGTGAGGTCGTGGTGCTGTGTCCAAAGACCATTCCATATTCTCAGATTTTGGCCTATCTTCCTCTGATCGTAATAATGTACTAGCGCCTACGCTACAACTATTGCTTCACTACAAGCTAACCTTTTTTAAACCCAAATGGCAAATCATCAGAAACCGGATCTGAAAATGGCAAGATTGTCTGTAGTTGCTCTGCTAACAGTATGACCATTTTCGTAAGAAACTGACGACTACAATGGTACTGGTTAGATATTATTAGCTGGAAAATATTTTGACATTTTTTAAAGTGCTTTTGTAATGTTGTTGCTATGAGAATATCAGTGGCGAAAAAGAGTTCGGGAGTCAATGTTTTTGGAAGAGTATTAACTCGAGTATTAATAACACAAAGTTATGGACTATATATTTTCAAATGGCATATATAAGATCATATTTTTAGTTGGGGGCGATAGTTGCCACTTTTACGGTCCAAACTAGGTTGAAGCTTCAGATTCCTATTACATTTTATTGCCCATAGAAAAATTTCGTCTACGTTTGCACCGTTTAGTTTATTTTGTACACTGAAATAAACTCTCTTGTCGATTTTTGCGACGTTTCTCAGGACAGAGTACACAAAATACACGAGAGAAATCGATAGTAATATAAGAAGAATTTAAAAAATGTGGATAATTTAAGAAATGTTTTACGTGCTACCAGGTAAAACATAAAAACACGTATTAATTACAAGTGGTAGGCTAAAATCAACACAGGTTTTACGGAGGCGCATGCTAGTTGGCTAGCCGAGGTCTAAAATAAATTATGAAGGTCATTTTTACAAACTGCTTCAACGAGAGTTACACAGAGAGAAGATATTCGTTTTAAATAATTTATATATTTACAATACGATATTGCAAAAATATATTTTGAGTGAAGATGCACATATTTTGTATAACAGGATTATTTTCAAAATTAGTTATTAAAAGTTACAATCCTTAAATTCTTTAACATGCTGATTGCGTTGCATAACTTCGGGGGCATGTGGGGATTATTCCTGTATTTTCTTAATCTTACAAGTTGCGCGTGATCATGGTTTAATTGAAGAGGTGGATGATGGTTCTGTATAATATAATTAACGCAGTGTGTTTGATTATAACATTGATGAAAGTAATTTGATTTTTAAAACCCCTACTTAGTAATTTGAATAAAATGATTCTCATGAGTATTAAGCAGTAAGCAGTAGAAGTTCCAATTTTAATCAAAGTACTTGTACTGTATTGGACTGAAGATCTTTAATGTCTTCTAATTTGTTGTATTCTCCAATGCAACTTTTGCTAGTGCTTCAGCCCAAATGATCACGAAATCTTCTTCAAAGCGATTTATACACATTCCTCAAAACTTCATAGTATACTGAATGGTCATTTCATCAATAAGTTATCTGAATCTATTGGTAACAAGATTTCCCTCTCTGATGATCCGTACCCAGCAAATAAATTACAACCAATGGATATAATACTAATAATAATATGTATGCCTTATTAGAAAATTATTTTACACAATTTTTTCATTATAAGAAGCTTTGCAGATTTGTTGTTTGAATTATTTTACATATGAATATACATATAACCATATACATTATTATTAATGGGTTAACTTTATTTACGGTATTATATCCAAATAGCCAAATGGTGATTAAAATCGTCCCTCCAATCGAGTGATGTAGTATATTGTACTCTGCACCAATTATGCAGTTCCATAAAACACATGAAACTTTATTTGCTATTGAATAAAATACAATTATGCCCACATTTTCCGATAATTTTCAGTTGAGTTTTATGTCTATTTTAATATGTTGCATCTCTGTCTACATTGTATAAATTGAATTTTATAATATAATTAGTAGTAACTTGATGTTTGCAAATTGGGTACTCTTTTATTTTTTCCCACAATTATTTGTTTTACTTGCTCTCCATACCTCCTAGATTTGCTAACGACGATCAGGATGCTTTTCTTCTCTAAGGAGCTTGTCTCCTTCAGAAGTACACTGGCCAGAACCCTGGCACATGAAATGATGAACTGCTTCATTATCTCTTTGGAGTAGGATATGCTTCAATGGCAATGATTTCTAAGTTCATAGTAATCTTCTAGAACTAGGTGATGCAGATTTTAATTGTTATGATTTAGGGTCAACCTTTCAAAAAGAGTGACAGTGCTTTATCATTAAAACTTCTAAGGCAGTAAACACATAATGTTCACTATTGCTTTTGTGCAAGGATCTATATTAAAAGACAACCTAGTAGAAAACTTTTTCCACTACATGCAAGAATAACTGCCGGCATAGATTCTGTACTTGTGCGTATTCTCGTGAAATGGACTCAGTGTTCTTCTAGTAAGTATCTGCCCTTTGTAACATAGTAGACTTTCGGAAACATTTTCCTTACATTGAAATATATTGCGAAACACACCCTAGTTGAGGATTCCTTCCATTATATGCAAGAAGAGCTGCCTGTATAGATGCTGGTACTGGTGCTGATTCAAGTGGAATGAATATCTCAATCTTCTTCTACAAAGCATCTGCCTTTTCTAATGTAGCAGCCGTTGTAATGTAGTAAACCTTTCTCGACTTGAGAAGCATTTTCTTTACACGAGATAGAATAAATCTTTCCAAGGTAAGGTAAGAAAGACAACTTGCTCAGGCTATTGCGTCGTCCATTGTTACCATTCCCAACATGGTAAACTGGAAATCTACTTATGAAGTAAACTCTTCAAGAAATTGACCATGGCGGCACCATAGACATTAAAAGGAATCCCCAGGAGGTATACGGAGTTGGTTCTCTGCTTTGCCCTTTATTTGAATCTTTTTTTTTGACGCAAACAGAAGATAAACTGTGTTTTTTATCGTTTTACGTTTAAATTCTCTGATGATATGAATACGTTATTTTCATTTTTCGATAATAAATATCTTAAATTAGCTTTTTAATAAATCACAAAATGGGCAAGATATAATCTTACTAAATTTGATGATATATAAAGTTACATTATTGATAGACATGGTCAAGGCAAGTAAGAAGTGGGTGGTATAAGCATCGCTAATATAAATGAAGCAGTTCGACGTCTCACGTAAAAATACAGTCAAGGTGTTCACCTTGCCGAAAAAAAATTATTTTTCTTATTTTTAGAACATTAATGTTGTTTAGTTTATTTTAAATGAAACTATAAATCACTAACAGATTGCTAACTTAAAATAGGCAACATTAATACGAAAATAAATCAATCAGTATTTTTCATTCCTTAAAGGCAACCCAATATGATCATAAGAACATCTATTTGTTTTTCGATAATATTTCGGTTATACTCGTTTTATTAAATATATTCACAATTTTTTATATAACCATCAATAATAAAAATTCCAGTTTCCTGCATCAAGTGATTCAGTTTCACTTTGAAGTGGCATAAGTATAATATGTTTCTTAATATAGTCAACGTTTCGAAATTATTTATTTCATTGTCGTTGTCAATATAATAATTAAAAAATTTAAACATTTCATGCCTGTAAAAAATCGTGAAACCATGAGCCAAAAAATGCGAATGTATCGAATTTTAAATGCCTGGAAAATTGCGAGACCCACCTACCATATTAATTTGCAGATTACAACACATTTTAAAAAATTGCCAGGCGTTGATAATTTTAAGTGGGCTGCTTGACGGATTGACGCTATAGTATATCGTATAGTAAAAGAAATATTTAATTTGAGAAAAATATTTCTTTTGGTGTCAATTAGGAAACTCCCGATCGATGAATCCATGCCAAGTAAGTCACGATTGACGTCAATAAAGTGATGCAATGTGTGACGTTCTAGACACGCCACAGATTAACAACAATAACATCAGTTTTGCAATTCGGTGGATCGTGAAATAGATTTGAAATGTTAAAATTCTAATAAAAGTTTTAGCGCTGTCGGCATTTTAAAAAAGCCGCCAACTTGCTTGTTTCTTTACATTCGTCGCCATTCTGTACTGAACAAAATCCCAATCTGATATTTTAGTACTTAAAATATCACGTTTTACATACATGACTCTAATTTCCACTAGACATATTTTAGAATTCTATAATTATTGTTACAGTTATTTATTAAGGCGGCAAGACAAATATTTGGTGGAATAAACAATAATTTGTGGCTTCCAAAAGATAGATTATTTCCTAAATGTTCCTAAAAATAAAATACATCGTCACCGTCATTTGGGTTGTTATCAAAATGTATTATTTCGCTTATGGCCTGAAATACCTCATCCAGTTGCACCTCTTACAATTCAATCCGTAGATCGTATTAGAAAAATAATATGAAGCTGAATCAGCAACAGACAAGGCATATATCTCCATTACCCTATTATCAGTGTAAGAAAGTTCCACTCAAACACACTAAAGACTAAAGAAGAACTTATTTCAATGCTGTGAATTGAAGAACATGCAGAAAGAGATTTCGCAAATAATATACGGTATTTTATTTCAGAGAGGTTCCTGTGAAAGTTTAATGCTAAGAGGAAGGATGGTAGGAAGCGTTCCTGGACTACTAGATGCAATATCATGTGGGTCCACTGCCGACATACCAGGAAGTGCAATGGAAGAAGAATCCGCAGTTCCAAATATTCTAACGGAATGTATTAGACATTTGGAGCAGCATGGATTGCACACCCTGGGTATTTTTAGAGTTAGTACGTCAAAGAAGAGAATTAGACAGGTAACAATCCTTTTAAATAGTTAAAAAAAAGAAATCCAGTTATATTTGAAACGCACTGGTGCCAGTGATTATTGTGCAATATTTATTGGACGCTCTTATGAATCTTTGTCTAAATCATGTATGTAGTATATCATGGCAACAGAATCTATTCACTTAATATTAAAGTTATGAGTGATTCTTATGATTCGCTTCCAAATAATTTTAACTTTATTTTCATCTCCATTCATTATGAGATAATGCATATTAAAGAGTTCTCAATTAACTATAATGAATTTCTAATTAATACCTGGTATCATCAGATAAAATAAATTTCGCGCCGACAGTAATAAGTTTTAAAATTTCAGCTAAGGGAAGATTTTGATTGTGGAAAAGAAACTACATTGGAGGATGACCAATGCCCGCATGATGTAGCAACATTACTTAAAGAGTACCTCCGGGACCTTCCTGATCCCCTCCTTTGCAGAGATCTTTATCATGCGTTTGTTCAAACACAAAGTAAGTTGGCTCGGTCTTTCATTCATCTAAAGGTTCCACCATTGAAATAGAACTGAATACTATTCTCAGAAAGAACACAATGAATGCCAAATAATTTGTATGGCCGTTTAATTAAATTAATTACAAAATGCATTCTTCTAGGGATACGCAACAGGAGACTGCAATTTGAGGCACTTCAACACCTAGTTCAACTACTTCCTTCAGCTAATAGGGACACACTATATGCTCTCTTAAGTTTTTTAGCTATTGTAGCCAAACATTCAAATGACTCTACGAATGTGTTAGGTAAATATGAAGCTTACTAAGAATATAAAAACTAAATAAAAAAATGTCGTTTTCTTTAGGTGAACCAATTATTGGAAATAAAATGGATTCCAGCAACTTGGCAACAGTCTTTGCACCAAACATTTTACACTGTATAAAACCAGGTGCTAAAGATAGCGCTGATAGGCCAGAGGACAGAATAGACATCATCAATGTAGTTCGGACTCTTATTGACCATTTTAAAGTAATTTTTAATGTTCCTGCCGAACTTCTAGATGAAGTTTACTTACACATGATGGATTCCCATCCGGAAGCGTTAGACCAGCTTCTAAATAAAAAAGATGCCATTGCAGGGGCGGACGAGTAAGTATATTCTAACATAATTCTAGATAATCCATACATAATCAAACATTGCCAATCCTTGATAGACATTAAGTACTGTAGGTTACATCGATATTAAATTTTGTTACTTTTTTAATTATAGCTTCTCCGGAATTATAACATAAAGTATTTTTTCCGTCTTTAAGTTGTGACTTTTATTTGCAAAAATTATTTTTACTATTCAGTAGATATAATAGAAACTATTTAAGCATTTTTGTTTTAAATGTAATAATATTTTCCTTAATAATAATACAATATCACTGAATACTTGTCTCTAATTTACTGTTACGTATTTATCCAAATATGATTTACTTATTTTATTCTAGATCTGTGGATGAGTTAGACAGTGAAAGTAACTCTGCTCCTTGGACACCAACAATGCCTACTTCAGAAATGTCGATTGAAAATACAACTGAAGGTAAAGCAACACCATCTGAACCAAAGAGAACATACTCTAGGGAAGAATTTTTGCACGAAGCAGCTGCTACTGGCGGACCTAATGTAGGAATGCGAATAAGGTAATATTTATGTTTGCCTACCGAACTCTTGTACTTCTGATAGTTCTGATACTATTTTCGCCTTAAATTATGCTAGGCAATAATAAAATAAACTGTCGCTAATTTCTATTTTCAATTTATGCAGACACAAAGACCGAATTCGAGAGAGAAGTACCCGAAGACGACGTGAAAAGAATGAAGATGGTAGCTTAACTTCTTCTGCAATGACTATCATTTCTCGATTCAGAGGCCAAAAAGAAGACGACTGTCAATACAGTAAGAACAGATCTTCATCCATAGAAAGTACCAGCTCCACTCACACGGATTCTGACGTGACCCGTGTCCTGAGAACTTCGGATCAACCATATGAGAGAAGAAAATCATCGCCATATGTGTTGGATAACAGCGGCGTCATAACTGCTAGTCTAACTATACCGGTGCACACGCAAAACCAATCTCTGTCCTACAATGTT